>JALAZF010000324.1:2400000-3000000 GCA_022829125.1 Lathyrus tuberosus | reverse complement strand
AATTAAGTAGGTCAATTTAAAGAACTCAAGTGAGTGTCATGAATGTGGATGCTCTCATATAATAGTCAAGTTATTACATCAATAATATATAGTTCACCTTCCATTTATTTTTTTTAACAAATATTGTATGTTAAATTAAAAACAATTTCAAAATAAAAATATTAATAATAGAAATAATTAAAAAAAAAACAAAACATTTTTCCATGCTTGGATTCATCATATTAAAAATATATTAAAAAATTATATACTTATAAATACTTATAAAAATTTATATTATTCCCTTATTACTTGCAATAAATATATTATATTATATTATAATTTTAAATTTATTATTTTAATAATAATTTATGATTAAATATATTTTTAATACATAATAATGTTTTCAATCTCTTATTAATCCTTAGAGATAATATTATTAAAACTTTAATTTTTTCAACCAATTGTTTTGGAAGTATTTTCATAGCATATATTTGTGTTTACATTTTTATAATGTTTATTATTAGATGATGTGTTTAAATTTTGTAATTGGAAAAAAAAATAGTGTCAAATTTTTTCTAATATAATAAAGTTGTTGGCAAAATAAAGTATATTTTAATCAAAGGAGATGTAATGTAGGTGTTTGGAAATAGACATCAATGACATTTTTTTCCTGCAGATAGTAACCATTTTATTACAAATTTTACCGTATAATTATTATTGAAAAATTATTAAAAAATTATAAATAAAATTTTTCGTATTAAAAATATATCAAGAAATTTATATACTTAAAAATATTTATAGAAATAGTAAATTGGTGTGGAGAGCAATTTTGATGTGGATTGGAATAGAGTGGATATATGCTGATAATTGTTGCGATCATTTGATGGAGTGGTTCTTAAGGATGGTTGGAAAAGTCGGGAAGAAAAAGGCGAATTTAATTTGGTTTTGCACGTGTTGGATAATTTGGTGGTCAAGGAACCAAATTTTATTCAATGGTGGGTTCTATAATCTTGATGACATCATATTTAGAATACAACAATTTTTGTGGAAGTGGTTATCATTAACTACTTCTAAGTGTACTTCGTGTATATTTTATGATTGGTTGAAACATCCAATAGATTTTTTGTAATGAGTGTTTTATAGTTTACGTAGATATCAATAACATTTTGTTGTATATCGGTTTATTACTTTTGTAATACCTTGGTTTGAATAATGTTTTGCTATTCGACTGGTTATATTGAAATATTTGTGCTTATAAAAAATATATATTATATTATAATTTTGGGTTAATAGTGAATTTCACCCCTGTAATGTTAGCGAATTTTGCTTTTCCACCCCCCCCTCCCTGCCTTTTGGCAACGGTTTTTTTCAAAAAAACCGTTGCCAAAACCTGCCTTTGGCAACGGTGGGGGGTAAACCGAAACACACTCATATGGCAGGGGGTTTCATATAATTAACCCTATAATTTTTTTTAATTTATTACTTTAATAATAATTTATCATTAAATATGTTTCAATCTCTTATTCATACTTAGAGGCAATTTTAGTAAAACTTTTATTATTCAAACCTATTGTTTTGGAAATTTTTTCATAACATATACATGTGTTTAAATTTTTATGATGTTTGTTATTGAATAATGTGTTTAAATTGTGCTACTGGATAAAAAATGTCAAATTTCTTCTATTATAGTGAAGCCTATTAACAAAATAAAATATATTTTAATCAAAGGAGGTGTAGGGTAAGGAATTTTTTTTTAATATAACACCTTTTTTCAAAAAAATTCCCTAATAAACCATTGTTTCAAGAGATATACCAAACAGACTGGGTTTGGAAACGGAGAATAAGGGTGGTGTCATATGGAATGACGCCTCAGTTAGAGGCAAGTAGCCAAACCATATGGCGCCTCAGGCCAAGTGTAACACCCCAATTCCCATCGCGAATAAATAATACATAATTAAATCAGAGTAAATAAAAAAAAAATTCCGACAGAAACAAGGATGCCACATTTAAAGAAAGCAAACACAATCCCTGCTCAATTATTTGATACATAACACAAAATGGAATAACCTCAAAGGGAAACTTTTTCCATACAAAGGAAAGTTCAATTATGGAATAAAGCGGAAAGATCCACAACTGACTTGTTTTACCAAATTAATTGTTTTATAACATCAAATATTCATACAAAGGTAATACAAAATAGATCCAACATATATATATATATATATATATAACAAAAGCGTTCCCCGACTCCCGTGTTACGTATCAGAGCAGACAGACCGACAAAAGGATGAAGAACTAATCTTCACAAAAGCCTCCAAGACACAAATCTGCAATTGCCTCATAGAGCAACAAACCACAGCAGAAGGGTGAGAAATAACAACTAAGTCAGGATTGCATAATAATATGCAAACACATATAAATTCACATGCATAATTATTCTCACCACAAGCAACACATACCAATGCATATAGCGTGCCACAAATGTATAACATATTTCTGATAAATCCAACACCATAGCATATAACAATTACACCAACATAATCACATATTCACACATAAGGCATACCCAAGTCATAACATATGGAAACATCCCACCACATCACATAGCATATGTCGATGCATAAAACATATTATCCACAACCAATGCATTTATCACATATGCACACTAATTCACCAATTCAAACATAAATCTCAACACATACTCAATCAATTCATGATTTTCCACACATAATCAATCCATTCATGATTTATGCAAATGCAAAGAGACCGTCACAACGACTCTATGCAAATGCGGTACCGTTCCATCCATCATTAGTTCTCTCAGGAACTATTGGAATCATCGCTTGTTACTTAGTGTAACTCCCCATCGGGCAAACGATGTTCCCCGTCGCTCACACCTCTTTGTATAAGGCACACGACGTTTATGGATCGCTTTAGGTCCTCTTTGTATAAGGCACACGATCCGATCGCTTTAGGTCCTCTTTGTATAAGGCACACGATCGTCTATAATTATCGCTTTAGGTCCTCTTTGTATAAGGCACACGATGTTATAGCGGATCCCCTCGGGAATCGTTTCGTCGCTCACATCCACTAGGGCACACGACATCACAAGAATGCATATCATGATGCTTGGCATACAATGACTCATGACATTCAAATGCACACATATACACATCCATAATCATGCATATACCATCAAATACAACACAATGCATTTTCTTGCCCTTAGGCCACAAACCATCATCACAATATTTCATCACATGCATTTACATCATATAACAGCACCCAAGTCATACGATATATATCAAAAGCATATTGCATGATAACACATCAAATACACACCATTAAAACGGTAAAAGTCGATAAAACGACACAATCCCAAATTCCCGACACAATTAAATCGGCCAACAATCTCAAAACCATTTTAATAAGAAAGAACATTTTATTAGCTTTTTAACGGTGCCAATAACGCCTCGATCCGAGTTACGGATCAAAAGTTATGAATTTTCAAAGAAAAGAATTTATTGAGAAACAGCCAGATTCGCCTGGCGACTTAGGATTTCGCTTGGCGGATCCCCTTTCGCCAGCACTTCGCCTGGCGAACTAGTGGCGAACCACAAATTTAGAAAAACCCCAAGAGTTATAGAAGCTAACCCATTTCTGTCTTTCCGATTTCGCCTGGCGAATCCCCCTTCGCCAGCACTTCGCCTGGCGAACTAGTGGCGAGACCTAATTCGCCTGGCGAATTTCCAATTCGCCTGGCGAATCGCACCAGAACCAGAATTTCCTGCTGCGGGTTACATTGTTCCAAAACCCCCAAAAATCCCATTTTTCATTCCAAATCAATTCCAACAGCAAAACAAGTATCAGCAATTGTTCCTAGACACAGTGTGATCATACAACGCAATTTATATCGAATTCCGACCGTGAAAACATCGATTCCCATCAATTGTTCATCAATTTATCAAATGAGAAAAAGTTGTAAAACCACCAAAACAATTACCACAAACAACACATATACATACACAAGCACGATATAATCGAAACTTCTCACCCTTACCCGATTAATCGTGATTGAAACGGAGATTCCCTCGATTTTCCTCTTTCTCCTCTTCTCTCTTTCTTTCTTCTCCTTTTCCTTCTTTCTCTCTTTTCTTTCTCTTCTTTTTCTTTTCTTTCTATTTCTCTCTAATCTCTATTTATATAAAAATATCTAAACCCCTAAAAGACTATTTTACCCCTCAGCTCAAATATCTCGCAAATGCTCTCAAAACGCGATAAAACATAATAACGATGAAAAAATAATATATTGTCAAATAAAAGTCAAGAATAAAATGATATAAAAACGAAAATAATTAAATCGGCTCGATTAAATAAATAAGACAAAACGGGGTGTTACAATTCTCCCCCACTTAGACATTTTCGTCCTCGAAAATATAACCGATACGAACAACTCCGGATACGACTCTCGTATCCGACTAACCAACCAACATGCCAACCAAAGGCACACCACGAATAACACAAGCTGACAAACCACCTTGCTAACAACGACTACAACAACGACACGACAACGACGACAACTACAACGACAAGATGCAAAGCCCATACAATGCACTTGACGACCAACTCACAACTCAAAGAATACCCAAGTTACGAACACACACAGGAATCAGCTACTCGCACTCGAACCAACACGATGGAAACGAGGCAACAACACAAACAAGAACATAAAGTTCCACGACACAACATCATTTCAACAACCTCTACATAACCACAATACCAACATTCTTGCCACACAACATTATTACAACAATGCTACGATTCCCCAATCGAACACATAACCAAAACATCCATCCACATAGTAGCCCATGAATAATATTTAAACCTTTCACCTAACACTTCCATTCTGAAACGTCCAATGGTCTCATCATTCCAACATGTTTCCAATGTTCAACCTATGAACTCTTACAAGTCCCACACGCAAATACAAAATGTGTCACATCACGCTTCCGCTGCACACTCTGATTACTCGCAACAATCAAATCCACCAATTTCATCTCCAAGGTCTAACTCTTCCTCATATTCACCAAAAGTCACTGTTCACTATTAATATACCCAACCTCACACTCGACTATGTTATCTCACACACCAGACACAAGTCTCTGAACTGCTCAAATAATTCTAATTCCCTGACCATCAAAACAGACATGTATAAAAACCATCGACTTAACTTCACCAATAGATTAATTCCAGCTAACGTCACAACTCATCACAAATTCCAACCATCCTCGTTGTCTCATACTATATTCTTTCAGACCAAACAAGTACTCTAAACTCTTGTGATTACTAAACACTTTGAACCTAGAACCATAAAGATAATACCTCCAAATATTCCAACACAATACAACCGCAACCAATTCCAAATCCAAAATAGTATAGATCCTCTTATGAATCCTCAATTGTCGTAAAGCATAAGCCACGACCTTACCCTCTTGCATTAACACACTAACTAAACTCATCAAGGACGCATCCCAATACCTCACCAACGGTTTATTAGGATCACACAGAATCAAAACTGAAGTCGTAGACAAATTCTACTTTAGCCCTCTCAAACTTTCCTCACAATAAACATCCAAAGCAAATGACTTACCCTCTGCAAGTCAAATGAAGTAACGAAAATACTAACTCAGAAAAGCCTCCCATAACCTCCGGTAATAACCAACTAAAGTCCAAAAAGATTCTAATCTCCTTAACCAACTTCGAAGCCTCTCATTGTAGAACTGCATCTACTTCCGATGGATCCATAATCATACTCTCATCTGAAATAACATATCTAAGAAAACTAACCTTTTTCAACCAAAATTCTCACTTGAATAGCTTAGCATAACACTTTGTCTCTTTTCAACACTTGTAATTCCATTCTCAAACACTCTACCTGTTCTTCCTCTGAGTTTATAACAGATCCGAATATCCTCAATTAAAGCCATTGCAAACTTATCCAAATAAATATGGAAGATACGATTCCTCTACTCCACAAACATTACAGACGCATTACTAACACCAAATAACATCACTGTACGTTGTAATGCCCAACCAAATTCCAAAAGATATAAATTCTTAAAGCTTCTGCAAAAAATTTCACTGGGTAACTGGCTACTCACATACAAGCTTAACCGAGTAAATAACAACCTATTCCGATGACAACAAACATAACCAGTCACATGAAAACGATCAAAGCCTCAACTCACACAATTCACCACTCTTATCAAACATTCCAAACAATTGTGATTTCACTCAAACTCAACCAAACCATTCCAGTCATCTATTCATGAAAGTGGACACTTGTTCTCCATTGTTACCTTATTCAACTGTCAGTAATCCATACACAATTTCTTCTCTTAACAGTCCAAATTCCATAAATCCCAACATGTAGCAACAACCAACCCAAAAGAACTCTCAAATATTACATCCACACCTAGGGTTTCCTCAAGATTTCCATTAATACCCTAAAACTTTAAAAACTCCAAAACTCACCAAAACTCTAAGTTTTACTTTCCATAGTCTCAATACCATCATACACATCATGCTTATTATTCCGTTCAATCATCCATCCTTTTTGTTATTAACAATACTGGAGCTCTCTAAGACAACACCCTAATGTTCCATCCAAAAACACATCTGAAAACCATGCACAACTGACGGCCCATCACTGTGACTTCCTGCCAATTTCCAGAACAATATCATCACAAACATGACCAACATCTGAATTTCACTTCCTAAAAGTTCTTCTACTTACTTAGCAGATCCAAACCTCAAATTTTCCCCTTCGTCAAATTTGAGTTCACACTCTACTCTCTGAGAACAACCATTAACGATACCCAATCGTTCTCTCTCAATGACTTCCCAATTGGACCAACATACCAAAACCTCTAATTCGTCTCATCTTCCGATATAAGAATCTTCATCGACTCATCAAAACAATCTGCAATCATTTTCTCAATTCCAACCAATTCATTGCACACACTATCAAAGCCTGAAAGACATGTCTATTCCATCCAACATAATTCCGTCTACTATCAACAAGAGATTAAGGGTGCTCAGTTCTTCAATTTGTCAATAGACATCCGACAATCATGATGTGGCATAAACTGTCTTTACCAAACTATAATAGCATTCCTTACATCCTGTGCACAATACTACCGAAGGCACAAATCCTTAGTTGACATAAACCTTACCTCTGCATCCCCTCCGGAACCGGGAACCACACTGTCCAAACAACACTTACAATCTTGCCACCAACGGCACACTGAGCCAACACTCCACAACTGAAGCAACTTGGAGAAGCACCAGCCTCTCCCCCACTTATCTTATTCTTAATCCTGAAGACAAAAGATTAGAAAACCAGAAAGCACTGACAATGTTTCACACACATATCACATACTACGGAACAAACAACATCAACAGTATTCAACTGTCACACCAACTGACTCAACAACTTGGTCAGACGGACCGACCTGCTCTGATACCACTATTGTAACACCCCAATTCTCATCGCGAATAAATAATACATAATTAAATCAGAGTAAATAAAAAATTATTTTTCCGACAGAAACAAGGATGCCACATTTAAAGAAAGCAAACACAATCCCTGCTCAATTATTTGATACATAACACAAAATGGAATAACCTCAAAGGGAAACTTTTTCCATACAAAGGAAAGTTCAATTATGGAATAAAGCGGAAAGATCCACAACTGACTTGTTTTACCAAATTAATTGTTTTATAACATCAAATATTCATACAAAGGTAATACAAAATAGATCCAACAAATGTATACACATATATATATATATAACAAAAGCGTTCCCCGACTCCCATGTTACGTATCAGAGCAGACAGACCGACAAAAGGATGGAGAACTAATCTTTACAAAAGCCTCCAAGACACAAATCTGCAATTGCCTCATAGAGCAACAAACCACGGCAGAAGGGTGAGAAATAACAACTAAGTCAGGATTGCATAATAATATGCAAACACATATAAATTCACATGCATAATTATTCTCACCACAAGCATCACATACCAATGCATATAGCGTGCCACAAATGAGAAACCATAGGGCATCATGCTTTGCCTGAGGCGCCATATGGTTTGGCTCCTCGCCTCTAACTGAGGCGCCATTCCATATGGCGCCACCTTGTTAGTGGGTTTTCAAACCCAGCTACTTTCGTAAATACCCTGAAAATTTAATTTTTTCTTTTTTTTTTTTAAATTGGTGTTATATTTAAAAAAAAATCGTAGGGTAAGTGCTAGAAAATAGACATAAATGATAATTAAAAATTTTAGAAATATAACAAGAAATTTATATACTTAGAAATACTTATAGAAATTTATAATATTCCCTTTCTTACTTGCAATTAATATATTATATTATAATTTCTTAATTTATTATTTTAATAATAATATATTATTAAAAATGTTTTAATACATAATAATATTTTCAATCTCTTATTAATACTTAGAGACAATTTTATTAAAAATTTAATTATTAAAACCAATTGTTTCGAAAAAAATTTAATAACATATATGTGTTTAAATTTCTATAACATTTATAATTAAATAATTATCATTGAAAATTTATTAAACAATTATAATTAAAAAATTTCATTTTAAAAATATATTAAGAAATTTATATACTTAAAAATAGTTATAGAAATTTGTAATATTCTCTTTTTACTTGCAATTAATATATTATATTATAATTGTTTAATTTATTATTTTAATAATAATATATCATTAAATATGTTTTAATACATAATAATGTTTTCAAACTCTTTTTAATACTTAAAGAAAATTTTATTAAAAATGTAATTATTAAAACCAATTGTTTTGGAAAAATTTTCATATATAAATTTTTATAACGTTTATTATTAAATAATATGTTTATATTTTGTAATTGATAATAAAAAAATAATGTCAAATTTCTTCTATTAAGTATGTACTGATGAAAATATTTATTTCTCCACACAAATAATTTCAGTGTAAAATACATGTAACCTTAAAAGAAAATCGATAACGTCTATCGCCCGCGGTTAATAAAAGATAGGGTTTAATTGATATGCACTGACAGTGTAAAATAGTTTTATACTGTCATTCAATACAAATATATTATTTTGCCATGTCATTTAAACTTTTTAAAACTTACAGTCTGACTTGACGGAATTCATGGTCGTGATTGATTGACAGTGTAAAAAAATTTTACACAGTGCATTATTCACTTTTTCTAAAAGATATAGACAAAAAATATATAATATTTTTCTAGAATAAAAAATATATAGAAATATAATTGGAAAATCAACATAGTACCAAATCTAGCGCCAGCTGTTGATAAAAGATATAGAAAAAACTATATAATGTTTTTCAAGAATAAAAAATATATAGAAATATAATTGGAAAATCAACACAGTACCAAATCTAGCGCTTTTCCATTCCAATGTTCCTACTACTATATATAGTATTTTTTTGTTTGTATTTCATATTTGGACAACTAACATTTTAGGTAGTATAATCATAACAAATATAATTAAGTAATTAATACCCCCTAAGATTGGCATAGTGATAGAGAATTGGGTCTGGAGAATGTGTTCTTTTCAAAGTCTCAGTTTCAAAGAAACTGTCCCATAATAAGAGTTTTTTATCAAAAAAAAATTATCCCAAAATAAGAGTCTTTCTACATTTTTAATGCAACAATAATTTATTTTTACCAACTTTACCCCCTATTAAATATTGCATACACAACTTTTAAGATATTACATCATATTATACTTTTAAGGGCAGTTTTATAAAATTACTATATTTAATTATTTAATCATTACTTTTTTTAATGTATATATAACAATCTTAAAAGACTACTCCCTCCGTCCCAAATTATAAGACGTTTTGGGTTTTTCACACAAATTAAGAAACTTAATTATTACTTTATGGGAAAGACAAATTATGTATAACTTTACAGTAATGCCCCTCATAATTATATAGGAGAGAGAAATTAAAAGAGTTGAAAGAATAAATAATAATAAATATTTGAGGGTATATTGGGGAAGATGTCATTTATATTGCATTGGGAATGTAAGGTGACTTATAATTTGGGACAAATTTTTTTGGCAAAGTGACTTATAATTTGGGACGGAGGGAGTATTATTTTAAGAGTGAGGGAAGCGAGTACTTCTTAACTATAATAATAATAATGTGAGTTTAATTATTTTGCTTCTAATAAAGAAAAAACTTAACTGCTCTTCTCAAAATAAAATAAGTGAATATCTGCTGACAACGTTAATTAATTTAAAAATTTATTTATACTAAGTTGAACAGAGCTATTGTTATTTAAACAAGATAACTCTATAGGACAGTACAACTCACTGCTGTACTAAATTTTCAGAACTAGAACAAGAAACAGTTTACAATTACATTCAATGGACCAGTTAACCAAAAACAAAGCCAACTCAACCCCTCTTACCCCACTCACCTTCTTAGAAAGAGCCGCCATTATCTACGGTGACTCCACTTCAATTCTGTACGGTGATTCCATTTCCTACACGTGGTCCCAAACTCACCGTCGATGTCTTCAACTCGCTTCCTCACTCTCATCTCTCGGTATCAGAAAAGGACACGTGGTGTCCGTTCTCTCCCCCAGCACTCCCGCCATGTATGAACTTCAGTTCGCCGTTCCAATGGCCGGTGCTATTCTCAACAACCTCAACTTCCGGCTGGATGATAAGTCTCTCTCCGTGATCCTCATTCACAGTGAATCAAAACTCGTATTTGTGGATATTCTCTCCCTTTCTCTTACTCTTAATGCTCTTGATTTGTTCCCATCAAACATTCAACGCCCTGAGCTCGTCCTCATTGAAGACGATACTCTTCCACCACATCAGATTCCTTCGCGGAAAAGTGTATCTGTTATCAACAACACATATGAGGATCTTATTACTAAAGGTGATCCGAATTTCAAATGGATCCGACCGGATTCCGAGTGGGATCCGATTACGTTGAACTACACCTCCGGAACGACGTCTGCTCCGAAAGGCGTAGTGCATTGCCATAGAGCGGCGTTCGTTGTTTCGCTGGACTCACTCATTGACTGGTCAGTGCCTAATCAACCGGTTTATCTCTGGACATTACAGATGTTTCATTCGAACGGATGGAGTTACCCGTGGGGAATGGCGGTTGTCGGAGGAACGAATATCTGCACGCGTAAGCTGGACGCGCCGACTATCTACCGTTTGATTGAAACTCACGGTGTAACACACATGTGTGCTGCACCGGTTGTTCTTAACATTTTGTTAAATTACAACAAATCAGAACCGTTGAAAAATACTGTCAATGTACTGACAGGAGGATCATCGCCTCCGGCGGCGATTCTCACACGAGCGGAGGCGTTAGGTTTTAACGTGAGCCACGGGTTTGGAATGACGGAGTTGATTGGAATGACTATTACTTGTGCGTGGAAGAGAGGTTGGGATAGGTTATCGGCGGCGGAGAAGGCGAGGATGAAGGCGAGACAGGGAGTGAGGAAGGCGGGTGTGACGGAGGTTGATGTGGTGGGAGCGAATGGCGAAAGCGTGAAGCGCGACGGTGTAACGGTTGGTGAGATAGTTGTGAAAGGTGCTTGTGTTATGCTTGGTTATTTAAAAGATGAAAAAGCTACGGCGCAGTGTTTGAGAGAGAATGGTTGGTTTTATACTGGGGATGTTGCGGTTATGCATGAGGATGGGTATTTGGAGATTAAGGATAGGATTAAGGATGTGATAATAAGTGGTGGAGAGAATCTGAGTAGTGTGGAGGTTGAGGCTGCTTTGTATATGCATCCGGCGGTTAAGGAGGCGGCGGTGGTGGCGAGACCGGATGAGTTTTGGGGGGAGACACCGTGTGCGTTTGTGAGTTTGAAGGATGAGTTGAAGGAGATACCGACGGAGGAAGAAATTAAGGAGTTTTGTGGGGAGAAGTTGCCGCGTTTTATGATTCCTAAAACAATTGTGTTTAAAGATGAATTGCCCAAGACTTCAACTGGGAAGATTCAGAAGCATGTGCTTAGAAAGGTTGCTGGGGAGATGGGGTCGTGTTCATTGCCACCGCCACAACTACTTCCTAGTCGCATTTAATTTGGATTTTTTTTCTATACTCATACATTCATTAAATATGAGAGAAAAATAATGAGGTCCATGTGATAGTTTGTTTTGGTGGATGTGATGGGAAGAGTTATATTGAGAGGAAATTGGTTGTTTAATGAGTGATGAGGAGTTGTAGTAGTCAAATGTTATTGTTGTTTTATTAGATGTTTTCTTACTCATTTTCATGACCTTGAGATTTTAAGGGTTTTGTAAGGTTCTTTAAAGATTAAATTATTCTTACTCATTGTCATATGAGAATTTTTTTTTTTAATATAACTAGTTTTTTCAAAATAATTACTAAAAAAACCATTTTTTCAAAAAAATTTCTAAAGTGGCATAGTTTTGGAGAACCCCATACGGGTGGTGTCATATGGGATGACGCCTCAGTTAGATGCCATAAGCCATCTCATATGGCGCCTCAGTACAACTAAAAACAAAAAAAAATCAACTGAGAGTCGCCATCCCAGATGGCACCTCAGTTCAATTTTTTTTTTTAATTTTAAAATATTTACTATTCATTCACATGCCTCTAGACTGATGAATTTGCAGCCCTATACTCTGCATATACTATTCATTCGCATGCCTCTGCTCCATTATTTTTGTTTCAGACCACTGTTGACATGACTACACAAGCATGCCTACACATGGCAGACTGCAAAGGCTAAGAAGCATGCAAGAGAACACATGCCTACTCATGTGACTCCCCCTTTACACCATTATAAAAACCCTCTCAGCATGTCACAATTTTCATCTCATCCCAAACTACTCTTCTTCTTCTCTTATTTTCTGTTCAAACTTTTGCATCCATTCCATTATCTCACAACCAGTTACGAAAATGGCTTTACTCACGATGGGAAGCAACCACCGAGGAACGTCGGAAAACATTGAAGACTTCCCTCACGACCCTATCACTGTACCATATCTAACAACATGTGGATTTGGAGATGTGATTAAAATCCCATCATACCATGTAGACCCAAAGTTCATTCTGGCCTTGCTAGAAAGATGGAGGCCGGAGACCCACACATTTCACCTTCCTTTTGGTGAATGCACGGTCACCCTCCAAGACATGTATATGTTACTGGGCCTCCGCATAGATGGCATGGTCGTCAACGGCCCCATAAATATAAATAGCCAAGTATGCTTCGATTTGTTGGGCACCCCCTAGAGATTGAACAAGTTGAGCCTTCACCCGACGGTAAACCTAGGGGGCAAGGTATTAACTTAAAACGCCTTAGGGAATACCATGACTCCATTGTATTAAACGAGGATTCCCTCCCCTTACACATAATACAAAAAACAAGATCTTATTTGTTGTTATTGTTCGGTCGTTTTTTGTTTCCAGAGAGCACTGGAAATAGTGTAAATATTATGTATCTCCCGTTGTTGTTTAACATTAACAGTGTGCACGAATATAGTTGGGGTTTAGCTGTCCTGGCACATCTGTATAGTGCACTCTGCAAAAATGCCAAAAAAAATGCGTGTACATTTTATGGTTGCGCCTATCTCCTTCAGGCGTGGGGTTGGTCGAGAATGCCAACACTAGCTCCAATAAACCGGAACCCCTTCACATTCCCCTACGCATTACGGTAAGTCTATACACATCAATGCGCCTATGGCCTATACTGATATGTTCAGGTGTAACTAATTCATTTTCTAACCCCTTCACATTTTCAGGTGGGCAGTTCCGAAAATGAACTACGATAGAAACCCTAGGAACGCCATAACAGTCTACCGCAACCTGCTAGACCACATTTACCCCCGCCAACGTGCGTCTTCCTCCCAGCAATATGCCCAACATCATTCACCAGCCTCTCCACCACAACAACAAAACCTTTATTATAGCCCTGACGAGTCATTCGAACTTACCGAAGCACACCAAAGCCCCCCACAAATGAGCCCCCCACAAATGAACCCCCCACAAATGATGACCCCATCTTCCTACCACTCAGAACCACAATCATCATACACCCAACAAACCCCCCTCTTTTCAACTATCAAACCCCACATCAACCACTGCATTAATACTAACACCCATCAATGCATCATTTTGGCCAACCATACCGTATGGAACCAACCCAACCCCCTCATACAAATTACATGAACATGGGCATACAGCTGGATTATGGAAGTGTTGTCGACGGCAACCCCCCGACTATTGGGGACAAATGCTGCAGAATTTGTCTCATGCTCCGGGGCCATCGTCTGATGCGTCGAGGCCATCTGAACAAACACAGAGACCAGTCACGCCTAAACAACCTCGTGGTGCTAGACAGAGACGTCAAACAAGAGCCCCTGATTGTGGGACCGTTGGTCGATTAAATAGGCACAATCATTGATTTTTTTTTTTGTATCCAACTATTGTACTATTGTACTAAATATTAAAAAAAAATTAATGTTATTTTTTTTTCCCTTCTTAAAATAAAATAAATTAAAAAAAAAGAAACACAACTAAGGCACCCTTAAAAAAATTTGAAAAAAATTAGGGCATTGATTTTACACCTGAGGCGCCATATGAGATGGCTCATGGCCTCTAACTGAGGCGCCATCCCATATGGCGCCACCCTTATGGGTCCCTTCCAAACCATGTCATTTTGGAAAATATTTTGAAAAAATGATTTTTTTTTTAGTTTTTTTTTTTAAAAAACAAGTTATATTAAAAAAAAATCGTCATATGACCTTGACCTTGAGATTTTAAGGGTTTTGTAAGGTTCTTTAAAGATTAAGTTAAAGGGTTTTTGACATTTGGAGATTCTTTTAATAATATTCTGTTTATGAGATTTTGAGAAATGTTTTCTATGCATTACTTTCCCTACAAAATTGTTAATAACTCGTTCATATTTAAGGTTTTAAAAAAGGATAGGTAAAAAATTTGAAGAGTAATAATAATAATTTTATTTTTGAGGAGATTCAATAAATTAAACTAATTTTAGCTAAGTGTACTAGTCTTAAGAGTTTGATTAGATATTTTATAATATTTTTTTTATTAATTTAAAGTATCTTAAAATATACATTAGTACTTCTTCCCTCTGGTCTATAATACAAACCATATACATTAATTATATAATGAATTTAAAAAGGTGAAGTGTTTTTTTATAAAAAGGACCGGAGGGAGTATCATATTTGATATTAATTATTATTGTTCTTGTTAAAACACTAAAAGATTGATTTCTTCGTTACTACTCGAAGAGAACCTTAGATTACTGTTTGATGTATGGTTCCTGTCCCCTCCTCCATTATTTATAGGTGCCTTAACTAATACATCTTTTGGTAACGTATGTAGCCTTCATAATTACTCTCATAACATTTTCCCCTTCAATGATTATAATTCTCTAGTCATAATATGTGTTTTTCATATCGTCTCTTGTACCCTTTGGTGTGGTACCCGAGCTATACAAACATCTGTTATGTATGGCCAAGTTAATTCTCGTTTGATGTGATATCAACTTATCTCTATCTTACCCGATGTACAAGTAGGCACGTGGTATCCCGTTTCATCCCTCTCATTATACTCGGCATCGTTGGGTTTAAACATCGGTTAGTCAACATAATTTTCGAGTATGTACATAAGCCCCCCGAGCATGAAGCCCGGAGGACTGTATTGTTCGGACAAAGGAGAGCCTGGAAATTCCTCCCTCGCTTACACTTTGAACCGGAAATGTCTTCCAGGCCATTTGCGTTATGTATTCTTTAGTGACGTGTCATGGTGTATCTTTAACCAGATTTTCATTTTATCTCAGCAATGATGATTTTTATGGGAATTTGATCCTTTCAGGAACCCTCAACGTTTTGAATTTCCTTTAGTTTTTAAAGCGGTTTTTCTTTCATTGAGGTTATCCACTCGTCTCCTTATTCATCTTAATCACCTCTGAAGCTATTTTCAAAGTTTTCACTCCTTCATCAAGACCAGGTATACTCACTTTCATTTTTTAGTTGTGTTCTTTAAAATGACTATTATTGATTCTTGTAATGATAATACTAATACATCGAGAATCCTGAGTGCTCGAGAGATAAAAGATTTTATGTGAGAGGTCGTAGGGATACTTTGACCCAAACTGAGTTTGATTGAATTATAAGGGAAACTTACGAAGACATTTCCAATTCTTTTAGTGATTTTGACTCCGAATCCTCTTCACCAGGTTCCTCTGTAGAGGTGTTGATGGGGATTACATACTCGTTTGATGCGGAAGTAATGAGTTACGACCATAGTCCAGTTGACGAATTTGAAATCGCTAAACTTCGTTCTCTAAGAAATGTTTCCTCCACTTGGAACAAAGATGATGTTGTTTTGGAACCTTGTATTCCCGGGGAGCCCGTCTGTATAGTTCGTCCCAGAGGAGTTAAAGAGGAATACTTTCATTTTTATGTCAGTGTGTTGGAATACTTTAAAGTCCAACTTCCCTTTACTGACTTTGAATCGGATTTGTTAAAGGTTTTGAATACCGCTCCTTCCTAACTCCGTCCCAATAATTGGAGATTTATAAAGGCTTTCGAAATAGTTTGTTAAGCCATACATATAGAGCCTACCGTAGGATTATTTCTCTCCTTCTTTGAAATTGTATCCGGTCTGATTATGACCTATAACTATATTTTGTTTCATGAATGATATTTCCGCAGTTTTATTTTTCGCACTTGGATTTTAATTTGAGTGAACAATTTGATCAAATAAGATACAATTGCTCCAGGGTCAGGGGTGTTCATCCTGAACACACAGATCGACGAATTGAGGATTCATGTTCTGAACGGGGATTGGATTTTCTATGAAATAGTCTTATTTAATCCTTTGGAGTACGTAGTTCTAACTTTCTGTCAATAATTTATTTTATCATCCGGACATCCAATGATCAAGATAGACTACCTTCTCGACTGAAGTTTGTTATATACAACTTTAAAGCCCCAACCATAAATTCTGGTGGCCTTAAGAAACCTCTACGATATTGGACCCCAAAATGGTTAGTCCTGAGCATATTGTGTGGGACGTCAGATTGTTTAAGATCACGTCATACTTGCATGATCGACGGTAAAAAAAACCCCACAAATTAGACGCTGGTTGGTTGTCAGATTTGGCTAGCGGTATATTAACATAGCCCGGACAAAGCCGATTTCGACAGAGGCATTAAGTACGCTTGGATTTTGGCCAGAGGTATATTAACATGGCCCGACCAAAGTTAATTTTTCCAGAGGCATCAAGTGCGCTTGGACTTTGGCCGAAGGTATATTAACCTGACCCGGACAAAGCCGATTTTACCAGAGGCATTAAGTGCGCTTGGACTTTGGCCAGAGGTATATTAACATGGCCACAACAAAGTCGATTTTGCCAGAGGCATAAAGTGCGCTTGGACTTTGGCCAGAGGTATATTAACATGACTTGAACAAAGCCAATTTTTCCAAAGGTAGCGCGCTTGGGCTTTGGCTAGAGGTATATTAACACGGCCCGAACAAATCTGATTTCTCCAGAGGCATCATGTGCGCTTGGACTTTGGCCAGAGGTATATTAACATGGCCCGAACAAATCCGATTTTGCCAGAGGTATCAAATGCTTTTGAACTTTGACCAGAGGTATATTAACATGGCTCGGACAAAGCCGATTTTGTAACACCCTTCTACCCCACATACAATTTAGGAAAATATTTCATTTTTATCAGAGTTAAAAACAACAAGAAAGGTGCCACATATATTCAAAACATCATTTATTAATCATTGTCCTGTCCCGTAACACGGTTTACACATTCTTAATAATAAAATCAACTACTACACAGCGGAAATCAACTTTTGTTTTAATTCCATATAATACTTCATAATAAAATATATCCAATCAAGTCATCACCCACAATGTATAAATTCAACATAAAACAAAAGAACGCGAGGTTCACAACAATTCCCAACCCGATGTTACATGACACAGAGCAGGACACCTCTAAACTAAATAGCGATAAAGACACACTTCAAGGCTACAACCTCCATCGCCGCGAGTCTACTCTTGGTTATCTGCAAGTTACCCACATAAGAGGCAACATTTCCAAGTAGGCAGGGTGAGAAATCACAATTCATTATAGTAATATAAGTACATGGAAAGTGAACAGGAAGGCAACGACAACATCATAGCATAATCGACCACATCATCATAACATAATCAATTAACATCATCATAGCATAATCAACAACAAATCATAATACAATCAACTGTAACAACATAGTATCATCAACAACAACAACAACCTGATATAATCAACAACAACGTCAATATATAATCAACAACAACATCCCGATAAAATCAATAATACATATCATAACATCATTAACAACAACCTCATAGCATCATTAACAACAACATCATAGCATCAATAACAACAACATCATAGCATCATTAACAACAAAATCATAGCATCATTAACAACAACATCATAGCATTATTAACAACAACATCATCATATGCAATGTCAACCATAATGAAATGCAAAGGATGCATGTGGTACCGGTTCAACGTGGATGGACACTTGGCCATCAACCCTCCAAATGGAGCACATCGTAATCAACGTATCACTTCAATCCGCACAGTGGGGTTGAAGCTACCAATGGACCGAAGTCCCAACATAAAATGTTATGAAATGCAATGATGCTAAAACTTCGCAATTCATCGGACATCAACGTGCGCATCATTCATTTCATATACAACAAGCATTCATCATACAGTCATGTTTTATCATCGTACATCAACATCACTCAACAACAAAAGATCATCACGAGAAAACGTCATGAAACCATCAAGAAAACAACACAAACAACTGGCTGACACGGCCTCCCGTGTCCTGGGACACGGCCCGTGTCAGGAAACCTGCACCCAAAACGCGAAACAGACAAAATACAGCAAACACAGAGGTCTGACACGGCCGCCCGTGTCCTGTGACACGGCCCGTGTCAGAAGACCTGGGACACAATTCCAAAACATCAAAAAAAAGTAGCAAGTCAGCAGCCTGACACGGCCACCCGTGTCCTGTGACACGGCCCGTGTCAGAAGCCCTGTGACCAATTTCCAAAAAAATCAATTTTTCATTCATGACCAGCAAGCTGACACGGCCACCCGTGTCCTGTGACACGGCCCGTGTCAGAAGCCCTGGGACCAATTTCCAAAAAAATCAATTTTTCATTCAAGACCAGCAAGCTGACACGGCCACCCGTGTCCTGTGACACTGCCCGTGCCAGGAACTCTGAAACACACAAATTTATTTTTCTCAACCAGTAGGCTGACACGGGTGCCCGTGTTGTGTGACATGGCCCGTGTCAGGATGCGACAAACCCTAAATTTCCCCGAATAGTGTTTTTCCTGCGTTTTCGACTCGAAATACCCCCAAAACTCAGTTTTCCCAAAACGAAAATTGATAAAAAATGCTTACACGATACACTTACATCAACATTTACATCGTATATCATCATATCGTTCATGCATAACGTAATCTTCATCAATCAAACACCAAAATTATATAAACTCACGAATACCTAATCTATTCACAACCAATTCCTATATAACGATAATAAACCATGAAAAACTCCCCATACCTTAGAGAAATTTGCGGCTTTCTCCTTCTTTCTCCAAGATTCTCCTCGAAATCCTTCAGAATCCTAGGTTTTCTCCTCCTCTTCTCTTCTTCAGTGTTCTTCACCAAAAACACGATCAGTTAGAAATGATCGCTTCTTTTCTTCTTTAGTGAGAAATCCCAACTTATAAACTTCTCATCCTATCCTTACTCAATTTCCAATAAGACCACCTTGCCCTTTTTCTTATTTATTAATAATAATAATAATCTAAATAATACATGATTATTCATCTTATTAAAATTATTAAAATTACTCCTTTAATCCAAAATTACCAAAAACCTCTTAATTCCTTCCAAATTAAATAAATAAATAAATTTAGATTTTTGGGTCGTTACAACTCTCCCCTACTTTAAGAATTTTCGTCCTAAAAAATTACCTGAAGTAAACAGAGTCGGATACGACTCCTTCTTCTGGTCCTCACACTCCCAAGTCCAACTCTCACCAGTTGGTCCGCCCCTCAACACCTTTACTAAAGCAATCTCTTTACTTCACAGTCGCTTCAATTCTTGGCTATCAATCCTCACAGGCAAAGCTTTCACTTGTCAAGTTATCCCTCACCTAAACATCATCCATTTGAATCACATGTCACGGATCCGAAATATATTTTCCTCAACTGTGTCACATGAAACTCATCGTGTAAGTTCACAAGTGACTATCCCAAGATCCTCTTTGGGCCAGCACATAAGTCCTTAGTGAATCTTCTGAAGATTAGGTTGCTCTTTCCGTCTGACCATTCCGTCTGCGAACGATAAATAGAACTCATCCTTAATTCAGTACCCAAAGCATCTTGTAAACTCTTGCCAAACCTTGACATAAGCCGCGGGTCTTTATCTGACACAACAATCGAAGGCATCCCATGCAACTTCATAATCACATCAAAATACAACTCAGCTAACTTCTGCATAGAACGATTAATCTTTATCAGCAAGAAATGCGCCGATTTAGCTAACCTATCCACAATCACCCAAATCTAGTCATTATCTCTTGCAATCTTCAGTAACCCAATCACAAAATGCATGGAAATGCTATCCCATTTCCATTGAATCGAACAAGCATAACCAAATCCAATATCTCTTTTACTAAAATATTCTCCTTAGGCTCTGGAACACACGTTTTTGTTTCCGAATATCATGCACCTTTCTCATCAACTCGAGATTTCACTACTAATTCCTTGGTTAACCAACGTCATTTGATCAACCAATCTCAATTTAAATCTAAAACATAGCCTTTAATAACTCAAGTCAAACAATTCATACCTACAAATCTCGTCACTAACATTACAGTTGTTAGTTCCTAATCATGCGTAGGATTATTTCCCCCATTGGTTTCCAGTAGTTTTGACCCATAAGTAATAACACTCTTAAGACCCATCTTAAACGTATCACAATGCACTAGATAAAACACATTCTAATTAATCAAAATCAATACCGAAGCAGTAGTCAACTTCTTTAATCACCCGAATTCTCTCTACATGCCACCTCTTACACATAAGCTCGGCCTTTGCGTGTCCACCAAGTTAATGGTAACCGTACTTAGGAAAATCCACAATGATTCTTTGATAGTAACCATCTAAACCACGAAACCTCGAATCTCAACCACGGACTTCAGAATTCCTTATTGCAACACCATATTATCCTTAGAAAAATTCACAACAATTTCAACACTAGAAATTACAGTCCAAGAAAATTACTCCTTTCAATTAGAGCCCTCATTCAACAACCACTCGCATTCCACTAATCCAAATTCCACATCGTTAACCATAACGATCCACAAGATGTAATACTCCTGAGTTATGAACGTACAAATTCATTTCACTCCCTGTCTCATCACTTTAGAATCTCATTCACTCTTAGGCCGGAACACAATCGTGTCGTTACCATTGCCATATATACCGCCATAAGAACATCAACATAACTTATAACACCGATAGTTCTGTCATGCCGCATTAATTCCATAATATTGATATTCTTCAAACGAATATATACTCAACACTTCTATCGAAATGGAAACTTTTCCCATATCACCTTCATTCTAGGATGTCCAATGGTGTGCATCATCCTCGCAAGCTTCACATTTAGCCTCTGACTCTTTTAAATCGATGGGAAACGACTAGCTTCCCGATAAGAGGCCTATTTACTTCACACACTGCCAAACTAGCAAGACAAGTCTCTCTCACACTTGCTTGATATAACATAATTGTTAGGTATCTCCAACTTAGGACATGCCATAATACCAAATACATCACAATTTATCCCATTCCATTTGAAGTCTCTATCCACATAGGAAACTTTAACGACATCCATAAATCTTTGGTTTTTCTTCCAAATCCCTCTACATCAAGGATCCATATATTTTAACTTTTGAATCTCATTCCGAATTGTAAATCTCAATAATATCATTTTCATATTCGGTTGCCATAGAAACTCTTTTTTATTCTCCGTGACCCAAGTTGTTTTCTTTACAAGCATGATACCAATTTTCTCTCTTGAATTTGTTTCCCTCTTAACATTATCTCCACTCTAATCATCCTCATTCAACATAAGTATACATTTCACTGCATTTCTCCAATACCGTCGCATTCTTTCTAATACCAACATTTCACCCCTTAACAACATCTTACACTTGTTCTCATCTTACTCATTTCTAGTAAAAATCGTTTAACTTCAAACATGATTATCTCCCTCAATACAGACCTCCCTGGTATAAAATCATATTCCAAAATGAAGAAAATTTCCTGTGGATTCCAGAAATTCAATAATCGCTTAAATCCGAGTTACGAGTAAAAAGTTATCGTCCTTGTAATGGAGGTTGGTCAAGAAATCCCGTATACAATTTTCCACCAAAATCAGCACCAGACCCAAATATTCAAACTCGTTTTTCTCTCTCTTCAAAAACACGCCGAGGACAAAATTTGTGTGCAAACTGTAGGGAATTTCGCAAGCTTTCCAAAAATTCCGGAATCGCTTCCATCGGATTTACGAACGAAAAGTTATACCCCTTCTTCTGAAGGCTGTTCCATAACTGCGAAAAAAATAGAAACCGAAATCGATAAATATGAGTTCTACCTCTCTCTTGCTTCTAATGTCTTCCAACTATTCTTGTTTTTCGTCCAATTCCAAAAATAATCCAACATCAATCTAATTATACTGAAGACATACTAGCCTATCAGTTGATCCATCAAATCGTCAATTTTCTTTTCTTTTTTTTTATTTTTTTTTCCGGAGTAGATCCTTATTTTCAATCATCTCCTTAACGTGCCGTCATTAATCTCCTCACATCCCATAAAGCCGTCATCATACACATACACTCATATAAGCTTCACTCTCTAAGAGTCATCTTCCTCGTTTATCCGGTAAAACACTATTTCTTCACTGTCTCCAACTCTAATCTATACTCCAGAGGCAAATCGCAATTATACTCCTCTTGCATATCACTAGTCATCACAATACCCTCTATCCTCCGAGAAACAACCTTAACCATACCGGCTTGTTCTCCCTCCAGGAATCTCAAACTTGACAGGCAAATAAAAAACTCGAACTCTATTTACCTTCAAATGTAATAACCTGCATTCGGCTCATAAAACCCCCTGTAAGCACTCAACTTAACTCCGTCTTACTTCACCGGACACACCATCTAAGATGGTAAGACACATCTATTCCATCCAACACGATTCCGTCTACTATTAACAAGAGATTAAGGGTGATCAGTTCCTCAATTTGTTAATAGATAGCCGACAATCATGATGGGGCATAAACCATGCCTACCAACTCCAATAGTGTTCCTTGCATCTTGTGCACATAGTTACCTCATGCACCATTCCTTTGTTGACTTAAGCTTATCTCCGCATTCCCTCTGGGATCGGAAACAACACCGTCCTAACAACATTTGCACTCTTGCAATCCTAGACACACTGAGCCAACACTTCGCCACCAAACATTCCCGAGAAGCAATAGCTTCTCCCCTACTTGATTCAAGTCAACACCGGAAGCCAACAATTAGAAAACAAATAAGTACCGACAGTGTTCGCACACATGTCACGTACTAAGGGGTAAACAACATAGACAACTTGGCCGGACAGACCGACCTGCTCTGATACCACTAATGTAACACCCTTCTACCCCACATACAATTTAGGAAAATATTTCATTTTTATCAGAGTTAAAAACAATAAGAAAGGTGCCACATATATTCAAAACATCATTTATTAATCATTGTCCTGTCCCGTAACACGGTTTACACATTCTTAATAATAAAATCAACTACTACACAGCGGAAATCAACTTTTGTTTTAATTCCATATAATACTTCATAATAAAATATATCCAATCAAGTCATCACCCACAATGTATAAATTCAACATAAAACAAAAGAACGCGAGGTTCACAACAATTCCCAACCCGATGTTACATGACACAGAGCAGGACACCTCTAAACTAAATAGCGATAAAGACACACTTCAAGGCTACAACCTCCATCGCCGCGAGTCTACTCTTGGTTATCTGCAAGTTACCCACATAAGAGGCAACATTTCCAAGTAGGCAGGGTGAGAAATCACAATTCATTATAGTAATATAAGTACATGGAAAGTGAACAGGAAGGCAACGACAACATCATAGCATAATCGACCACATCATCATAACATAATCAATTAACATCATCATAGCATAATCAACAACAAATCATAATACAATCAACTGTAACAACATAGTATCATCAACAACAACAACAACCTGATATAATCAACAACAACGTCAATATATAATCAACAACAACATCCCGATAAAATCAACAATACATATCATAACATCATTAACAACAGCCTCATAGCATCATTAACAACAACATCATAGCATCAGTAACAACAACATCATAGCATCATTAACAACAAAATCATAGCATCATTAACAACAACATCATAGCATCATTAACAACAACATCATATCATCATTAACAACTACATCATCATATGCAATGTCAACCATAATGAAATGCAAAGGATGCATGTGGTACCGGTTCAACGTGGATGGACACTTGGCCATCAACCCTCCAAATGTAGCACATTGTAATCAACGTATCACTTCAATCCGCACAGTGGGGTTGAAGCTACCAATGGACCGAAGTCCCAACATAAAATGTTATGAAATGCAATGATGCTAAAACTTCGCAATTCATCGGACATCAACGTGCGCATCATTCATTTCATATACAACAAGCATTCATCATACAGTCATGTTTTATCATCGTACATCAACATCACTCAACAACAAAAGATCATCACGAGAAAACGTCATGAAACCATCAAGAAAACAACACAAACAACTGGCTGACACGGTCTCCCGTGTCCTGGGACACGGCCCGTGTCAGGAAACCTGCACCCAAAACACGAAACAGACAAAATACAACAAACACAGAGGTCTGACACGGCCGCCCGTGTCCCGTGACACGGCCCGTGTCAGAAGACCTGTGACACAATTCCAAAACATCAAAAAAAAGTAGCAAGTCAGCAGCCTGACACGGCCACCCGTGTCCTGTGACACGGCCCGTGTCAGAAGCCCTGGGACCAATTTCCAAAAAAATCAATTTTTCATTCATGACCAGCAAGCTGACACGGCCACCCGTGTCCTGTGACACGGCCCGTGTCAGAAGCCCTGAGACCAATTTCCAAAAAAATCAATTTTTCATTCAAGACCAGCAAGCTGACACGGTCACCCGTGTCCTGTGACACTGCCCGTGTCAGGAACTCTGCAACACACAAATTTATTTTTCTCAACCAGTAGGCTGACACGGGTGCCCGTGTTGTGTGACACGGCCCGTGTCAGGATGCGACAAAACCCAAATTTCCCCGAATAGTGTTTTTCCTACGTTTTCGACTCGAAATACCCCCAAAACTCAGTTTTCCCAAAACGAAAATTGATCAAAAATGCTTACACGATACACTTACATCAACATTTACATCGTATATCATCATATCGTTCATGCATAACGTAATCTTCATCAATCAAACACCAAAATTATATAAACTCATGAATATCTAATCTATTCACAACCAATTCCTATATAACGATAATAAACCATGAAAAACTCCCCATACCTTAGAGAAATTTGCGGCTTTCTCCTTCTTTCTCCAAGATTCTCCTCGAAATCCTTCAGAATCCTAGGTTTTCTCCTCCTCTTCTCTTCTTCAGTGTTCTTCACCAAAAACACGGTCAGTTGGAAATGATCGCTTCTTTTCTTCTTTAGTGAGAAATCCCAACTTATAAACTTCCCATCCTATCCTTACTCAATTTCCAATAAGACCACCTTGCCCTTTTTCTTATTTATTAATAATAATAATAATCTAAATAATACATGATTATTCATCTTATTAAAATTATTAAAATTACTCCTTTAATCCAAAATTCTCCAAAATTACCAAAAACCTCTTAATTCCTTCCAAATTAAATAAATAAATAAATTTAGATTTTTGGGTCGTTACAGATTTCGCCAGAGGCATCAAGTGCACTAGGACTTTGGCCATAGGTATATTAACATGGCCCGAACAAAGCCGATTTAGCCAGAGGAATCAAGTGCGCTTGGACTTTAGCCAAAGGTATATTAACATGGCTCGGACAGATCATAGGACTGCCTTATCTGCTTTCTATGATACAATTGTTTTGAATATGGGTTCCTGATTAAAAACCCTCTCAAAAGGAAAAGAGTGCAACCCATAACATTATTTACGATACTTATTACAAAGCCTATTCAAGATAAAAAATTAATACTTCATTACATTCCGACCTCAAGGTATCCTACTTTCCTTTATTCCTTCTAAGTCTCGAGCCACATTATCCGTGCCTCCGTGCCTTGGCGCTGCTTGACTTTTCTTGATGCCTCCCATCATTTTTGCTATTAAAATCCTTCTGTAAACTACCTCTTCTTTTAAGTTAACATCTACTAAATTCACTTTTAAATGTTCCTCTTTGATAGGACATTTGGCTTGGCCATTTCTTTTGAGTCTCTAGTAATCTTTGTAACATTTCCTGGCTATCCCTTAGTTGACCTTTATTACTCCTACTCGGTCGTCTTCTAGAGGATACTTCAACGTGAAATATAGCATGGACAACACCACCTCTAGAGCATTGAACGATGATCTGTCCATAATAATGTTATAGGGAGATTGATGTTGAGTATATCAAAAAAGAAAGTATTTAGTATCGTATCCACAGAGACCGACGCGATATTACCAATGTTTTAAGACAATTGTTATTATTTTCAAGTTAAGTTTGTCAAATGGTTTGATTAAAGTAAACTAAATGTAAAATCGTAATTTAATAAAGTAAAGTTCAATTGTTAAGAAAACTTGTCGGGATTGGAATTCTTCTACCGTGCACGTATGACTTACTTGATTACTCTTATATAAACTTGCTTTTCATTTCTTACCTTTACCAATCACTCACAACCACACATATGTCTATGAGTTTGTTGAGATTTCAATCGATTAGTTTAATCGATGATTTCTCAATCTATTAAACAAACTGATCGCATTAAGGACTGAAGTTTTTTTATGAAAATTAAACCCTAATTCTATATCTAGCAATTAGTGTTTAACTGATTATAATCTTAAAGCATGATATGAACGTATTTCTCAATCACAATTCGCATCCAAAAGTTTGATCGATAAAACTAAGATATAATCGATAATTATGAATAACAAGATTTCATTAAAGACATAATCAATAAAGATACATACGATTAGGGTTGATTCTTTCCAATTCCAACAAGATAAGTGTTTAGTTATCCATTGTCATGGTAGCTTGTACAAAAAGATAGAATTTGAGATGAATCAGCATCAACAATGATTTCTTGATTCTTGATGCATATCCAGCTCGATTCTTCTATTCTCTTCCCTTACAATCTATTACAAACTATATGTTATCGATAACACTAATTTATTCTATTTTTATCCAAGATGATCTTCAAAGTGTTATGCTGCACCCTTTTTATACTCTTTGAGTTGAAGTAACTTCGCTATGTGAAGTGTTGCTCGCGACGTGAATTAGGCTAGCTTCACCTTGAAGACTTTTCAAACTGCCCATGGAAACCGCCATACTTCGCTATGCGAAGTAAAGTTTGCGTCCCGAACTTACCTCGCTACTCCTCGCTTCTGTCGGTGTAAGCGAACTTTTGTGTTTTTGCTTCTGTCTCTCTTTCGCTATGCAAAGTGAAGTTCGCATCGCGAACTTGTCCCGCTTCCTCTCGCTACACTCGCTTCAAGCGAAGTTCTGAGGATTTGATTCTCTCTCTTCTTCTTTGATGCTCGCTTTCTCTTCACGTTTCGAACTTTGTTTTCTTCTATTTCACGTAGCGACCTATTGCTCGCGATGCGAAGTTTGCAAGGCATGACTTTTCTTTTTGCTTCAGTTGATGTGTTCCTTAGTCTTTTCCTGCACATACATAACCATTTTCAAGAGTAACACATTTTGGATCATGGTTAATAAAATCTCATCATTTTTAAGTAATGGATGTGACAAATTGTTAAGTTTTGATCAAAGAATTATTAGCATTTAAATATCTATCAGAGATGCATCATTAACAATTAAATACCTTACCCTGATACTTTTCGCATTATTCCCGCTGCCAAAAGTCGTCATTATGAGTAGGTACCCGAGCACCTGTACTTGTTCCCTAGAGAAATCTACCAAGGTACCTTTAAATGACAGCAACTCCGAAGTGTCAAATTTCATTCCCTTGAATGCATCCCAGTACAAGATGTCTGCTAAACTTCTGGGATCTATTAGGACTCGCCTTGCGCTCCAATCCCGTATATGAACTTTGATCACCAATGGATCATTTTCATGAGCTAGCACTCCCTCCGCGTCATTTTCATGAACTTTGATCACCAATGGATCATTTTGCATGAGCTATCAGGACTCGCCTTACGCTCCAATCCTGTATATGAACTTTCGTCTTTTCCCATTATTGCATGTACCCCTCCTTTTAGGCATTTTAGTATGGGCAATAGGTTGAGATGATACACTTCCTTCAAGATCTCTAACCGACGTGCATTTAATAGGGTATACTCTAGTTCCCTTTCGAATGGACGCGGGGATGACCTATGCACCTACCGATCCCTTGATCCATTTCTAGAGTATTCCTTTTTGTGACCTGATCCTTCCTCTCCCGTCCGTGACTTTTCTTTGGAATCACGGGACTTTTTTTCCATATTACTCTTATCCCCATTGATGTAGCACTCCGCCCAGGTAATGACTTCATCCATGCTGGACGCTGACTTTTGTGCTAAAGACTCATTAAACTGACCAACCCTGAAACCATGTTGAAATGCTCCGATGAACATTTATTTATTTGGGTGGGATACCTTGATGGTTTCCTCATTTAATCTTACTAAATATTCTCGTGGTGATTTCGAGTATCCTTGTCGGACGTTGAATAAACTAGTGGTTGACACCTTTCAGTGTTTGCTTACTGAAAAATGTTGCATCATCTTTTTGGTTAAGTCATGGTAATTAACATTTGAAAATCCGGGTAGGCTCATATACCACCACAAATCTCCTTCCTTAAAAGTTCCTGCCATAATTTTACACTTAAGGGAGTCAAAAGCTCCTACAATTGTCATTTGATTATTGATTGCAATGATGTGCTTCTACGGGTCTGTTTTTCCATCGAAGGATGCTAACATCCATGACTTGAAGTTTTCTGGGACTTTGTTGTCCCATATAGCTTATGATAGAGGGTTAACATCCAAGGATTCCTCTTCTGCCTCTCCTTCTTGTTGGTTTTAATTCTATAAAAGTTGTACACTATTTTGCAAAGCTTCGTTCTGCTGACGGAGGGCCTCTACCACCACCAAGAGTTGGGTTATATCTAGTGGTGGAGGTGGATCACTTCAACTAGGAGATAACCCGACCATTGTATCGTTGAATCGTTGATGATACTGAAAATTTTTGTGTTGCCTAGGAAAGTTTTACCGAGGTCCCACGGTGGGCGCCAAATGTTCTAGCTAAAACACTAAAACGTTTACTTCTTTGTTACTGCTCGAAGAGAGCCTTAGATGAATGGTTTCATGTGTCTGTTTGATGTATGGTTCTTGTTATCTCCTCCCTCTTAAGCGTTCTTATTTATAGGTGCCTTAAATAATACATCTTTTGGTAACATCCGCAACCTTCATAGTTACTCTTATAATGTTTTCCCCTTTAAATGATTGTAACTCCCTAGTCATAATGTGTTTTTCATAACTGTCTCGTGTGCCCTTTGGTGTGGTACCCGAGCTGTACAAACATTTATTCTGTATGGCCAAGTTAATTATTGTTTAATGCAAAGTCGACTTATCTCTATCTTATCTGATGTACAAGTAGGCATGTGGTGTCTCGTTTCATCCTTCTCATCATACTCGGCATCGCCGGGCTTAGACCTTTGCCAGTCAACATAATTTTCGGATATGTACAATTATTTTTATGATTTATTCACTATTTAGGATTGAGTCAATGTATCACAATCTCAAATTCAACATGGTATATAGAGCTTGTGTGATCTTCCTTGATAGTCTCTCCATTTTTTATTGTGGAGTTCCTTAACGGTTGAAAATATATAAAAGTTTTTTTTTCTGAACAAGGTTCGAAATCATAGTTCTTTTGTCTTTGGATTCAACCATTGTTAATACTAACTATTGTTTATTTTTCAGTCTGGATGTTGAATGTCCAACAAACACTTTCGTTTAATCCCAAAACAATTTTGGGGTTGCTGTTATTGCCTTCAGAGGAACTTCAAAATCTGTGTCTGAAAATATCATTATCTGTCACATGTTTTTCTGTTGTTGTTAGGCCATTCGGTGAGTGAGGTCACTGGCCACCTTCCAAACTTCTTATGTGGTTTCCCCAAGTTCAATTGGACTTGGCTCTCTTTCTTGGTTTGTTGGGATCACTTGAAGTTTGTGCGTCCCAAGTCTAACGTGTGTTTCAGAGGTTTCTGTGTTGTTTTAGTAAGTTCTTTTTTACTAATGTTTTATGGGCGTGTTCGACAAACTTAAAACAAGGTTTTTTTATCTCTGGTTGTTTTATGTTTGGTTTTGGATGGGTCATTGTTTTTCGATTTCTATGCAATGAGCAAGGTGCAACTATTATGTAAGTTTCTTTGTGTTTTGCTTCTGTTATGGACTTGCCAAAGGCCCAACAAATGTGTAAATTCAAGCTTTCAAAGAAGATGTTTTGATAAAGGCAGTCAAAAGTGTAAAGACATCATCAAATGTTAAAGTATGAAGAATCTTCTCAAATTACTATGTTATGGATGATCAAGCAAGATGGTAAAATATGGTATCTCATGATTCATATACTATTAAGTGCTCAATAATTAATCCATGTCATATCTCAAAATCATGTCATTTTATTTTTTAACTTAGAAATTTTTTGCATAACTTTCCTTTTGAAAAAAATCAAATTTTAAGCTAAGTAATCGATTACATGGCCATGACAATCGATTGCCTCCATTTAAATTTGGAATTTTTTTTATTTAGATCAATCGATTGCATGAACCTTACAATGTATTGACATAGCTTTAAAATTCAAATTTTTTTAACGTATTAAATGGTGTAATCGATTGATCATCCCCTACAATCAATTATCACCATGAATTTTTAGAAAAAATATTTTCATTGAATGCATCCTTTCATGGCTCCTTCTTTGTAGCTTTCAAAACAAATTTACAAGTATTTTATCTTATCAAATTCACCTTTTTCAAAAATTTCTCCCTGAGTATTTCACTATATCTTATTGCATCTGCTATTTTTATTCATCAAGAACTTGTGAATTATTTTCATTAATCAAATAACGTGAAAGTTCTTGAGCACTTAAACGATATATTGTGATATACCATAATTATAGAAAGAGAAGAAACTCTACAAGTTAGGATTTATTCTATCCTACTGTTCCAAACCCATATTTTATCAAATAATCAGATACTTGTATCGGTACCTTATTGTCCAGGAATGTTGGAAACAAGAGAGTTGGAAAAAGAAAGGATTGTTTTCCTTTTATGCGTTGTAAAATCACAAGGTAGTTTACCTTGTCGATTTAGTTAGAAGCTTATGTATAGAAGCTAGGTATAGGCCTGTACAAAGTTCTAACAATAGTAAAATCTCTTACAGTGGTAAGGGGACTAGATGTACTCTCGGATTGTGAGAGGAACTAGTATAAACCTCATGTGTTCTTTATTTTTCCGCACTTTACTACTTTCATAACCTTATATTAAACCACTAAAACAAAGAAACACTCCTTTAAAATCCAAAAAAAATCAAAGTACCTAATTCACCCCTTCCTCTTAGGTGGTCTCTATTCTTACATTTGGCATCAGAGCAGGTTAAGGTAACTTGTTCCTAAAAGACCCAGAATGGCTTCCGACAATCCAGTTTTTAGAGACGGTGGTAGCAATAACATGTCTCCATTGTTTTGTGGTGAATACTTTAATTTTTGGAAAATTTGCATGAAGGCTCATCTAGAAGCACAAGGAGAAGAAATCTAGGATGCTGTACAAAATCTTCAGTTTGTTCCTACAAGTAATGTCAAAAGTGTTGGGAAGAAAAAGATAAAAGTTCATGGGATGAAGATGATAAGAAAAATGTCCTATATGATAAGAAAGAAATCAACTTACTTCAAAGTGCACTTAGACTGGATGAATTCTTCTGTGTATCTGAATGCACTATAACAAAAAATATGAGATACATTAGTGGAAACTCATGAAGGAACCGCTGAAGTGAAAAGATCAAGATTAAATACGTCGAGTCAAGAGTATGAGTTATTCAAAATGCAGCCCAGAGAATCAATCTTTGCATTGCAAAAGAGATTTGCACACTTGAATTCTCTCGGTAAGACGTTTACTAACGATGAACTTTATCTTAAAGTGTTTATGTCTTTAACCAGATAATGACAACCAAAGGTGACGAAAATGTGTTAAAAGAAGAGTCTTTCTACTATGACATTCGCATCTTTGTTCGAAAAACTTCAAGAGCATGAGATTGAAATTGGGAGACTAGAAAAACATGAGATTACAGAGAATGGTATATTTGTTTGAAACAAAGCAAGATTGGTGGCAAGGTTACAATCAAGAAGAAGGAATCAACTTTGATAAAAAAAATTGTTCTGGTTGCAAGGTTAGAAGTTATTCATTTATTACTTGCTTATGCTTGTTCATTAAAATTTCAGTTATTCCAAATGGACATCAAGAGCGCCTTCTTGAATGGATTCATCAATGAGGAAGTCTATGTCAAACAACCTATCGGTTTTGAAGACTTCAAGCATCCTTCACATGTCTTCAAGATGATAAAGGCTCTTTATGGCTTGAAGTAAGCACCAAGAGCATGGTATGATAGACTTAGCAACTTTCTATGTGAAAGAGGATTTGAAAAAGGTAAAGTTGATAATACTTTGTTTATTAAGATATCAAAAGCCATGCTTTATTGGTTCAAGTCTACGTTGACGACATCATATTCGGATCAACAAAAAAAGATCTAAGTGAAGAATTTTCATTGATGATGAAAGGAGAGTTTGAGATGTCTATGACAGGTAAGATAAGTTACTTTCTTGGACTACAAATTAAGCAATTAAAGAATGAAATTTTCATCAACCAATCCAAGTATTGCAAAGATTTGTTAAAAAGGTTTGATATGGATAATTGCAAAGAGATGGCTACTCCAATGGGTTCTGGAACATATGTAGATCAATATGAATCTAGTGTTTCCATTGATATCACTAAATATCAAGGTATGATTGGTTCATTACTTTATTTGACGACAAGCTGTCCTGACATTATGTTTAATGTTTGTCTCTGTGCACGCTTTCAAGCAAATCCAAAGGAATCTCATCTCACCGGCGTAAAGAGGATCATGAAGTATCTGAAACGAACAAGAAATGTTAAGATATAGTATCTAAAAGGTATTATATATGACTTAGTTGGTTATTTTGACTCGGATTATGCAGCTTGTAAAATTGATTAAAAAAACAGATAAAAAGCATAAAACTCTTACTGAACTAGTTAATGCTATTACGTTGAATTTTGATGATACATATCACTGGTGGGGGTAAATATTATTAACTATTTTCTATGTCCTGAGTCAAGTTCCGAAGTAAAAAAGTAAGATCTATCCTTATGAGATATTAAAGAAAAGATAACCAAACCTGTCTTATTTAAAAACTTGGGGTTGTCTGGCTAATGTCAGAATTCTAGATCCGAAGCGAGTTAAACTCACTAGTAAAGCCTATGAACGTGTATACATTGGGCATGCAGTGAACAGTAAGGCATATATGTTTTATGACATAAATGCTAAAGTGAGCATATAATCAAATGATGTTGAATTCTATGAAGACTAATTTCCTTTAAAATCAAGAAATAATGGGAGTAGTGCATTGAGTCACGTTCTTGTGATAAGAAACACATAAAGCAACGACGAAGTAGAAACAAAACTTCAACGAAGTAAATGAGTAAGTGTTGTTAAAGACTATTAGCCCGATTATGCAGCTTATAATGTAAAAGAAGATCCAATAAATCTTCAAGAAGCCTTGTCATCTCTAGACGCAGATTTGTGACAAGAAGATATTAATGATGAAATAGATTATCTAGAATCTAACATGACCTAACACATAGTAGACTTGCCTCCTGGATGCAAACCAATTAGTTATAAACGAGTTTTTAAAAAGAAACTACAACCTGGAAGAACAATCGATAAGTACAAGGCTCGCCTTGAAGCCAAAGGTTTTAGGCAAAGAGAAAATATAGATTTCTTTGATATTTTTTCTCCACTCACTATAATTACATCCATTAGGCTACATATTTCAATAGTTGTTATTTATAACTTAATAGTACACAAAATGAATGTTAAAACAACGTCTTAAACAATGACTTAGAAGAAGAAATCTATATGGACTAACCAGAAGGGTTTGCAATTCATGGACAAGAAAACAAGGTCTGTAAGTTAGATAAGTCTCTGTATGGTATAAAACAAGCTCCAAAGTAATGACATGAAAAGTTTGATAACTTAATGATATCAAATGGGTACAAAGTGAATGAAAGTGACAAACAAGTTTATTACAAATCTGAGAATCACATTTGCAGTATCATATGTCTCTATGTAGACGAATTACTCATATTTGAATCAAACCTTCATGTAGCTAATGATGTGAAATCATTATTGTGAAGCAACTTTGATATGAAAGACCTCAGAGAAGCAAATGTCACTACTATGAAAAACCCATTTAACAACTGTTGGGAATGACATATAATGACGCGGGCGAAGGCGTTGTTATGTAGATTGTCGCTGTAAGTTCGTTGTTTCTACAACGGTCTGGAAACCGTTGTTGAAAGGCAGGACGCGCGCCATATATCACAACGGTTATGATAATAAACCATTGCGATACATACACTTAGGTTCTGGGTTCGAAACCCATCAATAGCGAATTTATAAAAACATAAATTACTTATTATATCGGTTACAATATATAACTGTTGTTGTAAGTACCCTAAGTTTATTATATTAAAAGTAGATTGCTTGTTTTCCAAACATCTCACTAAATAAATATACATGGATTAAATTTGATGAAGATGTCTATAATCTGCAAATTAAACTGTTCTTGAAAACCAACTTAAACAAACCAATGTTGTTTTCTGATTGCATTCGTCTCATCGTGCATTTCACGCTCTTTTACATATATTGTGGTTTATTGATCTGACTCCTTCGATATATCGCTATCTTCGATTATAGTTAAATTTCCATAAGATCAACAAGACATTGGATAATTTGCCTCATCTTTGATTTAACTATAATGGGAGATGGCGATGCATCTAAGGAGCCAGATCATTATATCATAATCTATATATAAAAGAACGTGAGATAAATGATGAGAGGCATGCAATCAGAAAACAACATTGGTTTGTTTAAGTTGGTTTTCAAATACAACTTAATTTGCAAATTATAAGTATCTATGTCAAATTAACTGAATGTATTTTAAGTGAGGGTTAGTGAAACAAACAATCTACATAGAATATAATAAACTCAAACAAAATTCTATACCAGATCCAGATATTATAAACTCATATAATACGCTTGCTACCACCAGCAAACTTTAAGTAAGGGTTAGTTAAACAAACAATGTAAATAGAATATGGTAAACTCAAACAACATTCTATACCAGATCCAAAAATTATAAACTGATATAATACGCTTGCTTCCACCAACATCATCACCCTGTATCATCCCCTTAACCTGAAAGGAAACAAAGAAAACTTCAAATATGAGCATCCTCAGTTGAAAACAAACCCTAAAACCATAATCCAGTGATGAGTAAAGAGAGGAACAGGAATAACACACCTTTTAATGAAACTAATCGCGGAACAGGAATCAATTATGATGTTGAACTAGTTTGGGAAGATATGAAAAAGAAATATAAGGAGAAAGAAGCTTACACAAAAGCTTCATGAAATTCTGGTATCAGACGTGTGATGTTAAGGTGTGATGTCACAACAACACACTCTACACAATGGACAGCAATAACAGTAAAATAACACCAAGAATTGTTGACCCAGTTCAGTTACAACCAACCTACTCTAGGGGCTACCAAGCCAGGGATAGAATTCACTACTTGTAGATATAATTTACAGACTCAACAACCCGTTGACAATCTCCTAAACTTATACTCTACTAATGACTTCCTACCTAAGAAACCACTTAGGTATGAGAACACCACTCAATCCCTTACAAACTCTCAAAGAACCCACTTTGAGTAACCTTGATCTTACTTCACAGCTTCGATCAAACAAAAACTCTCTATTGCTTCACAGCTTCTAGAGAAGACAGAAACTCAACACCTATTCAAACCCTAGAATAGTGTAAATACAAGCACTCTAAACAAACTCTAGACACTAAGCCTCCAGCTCTTGATCTTCTGAATGTTTTCTGTCACTTTTTTCCTTTGGTCTTGTGCGCTTTATATAGCTCCTTGAATTGGTCTTGGACTTGCTACAATATCTCCCAGATTTGTTATTTAAAACTGAATATTTAAAACAGATTTTCTCCTAAAATCTTTTTAAATCTTCAACCTTTTAAATCTCCTACAAATCTGCACCAGATCTCCTATGCAGCAGCAAATATCTATCCCAAGATATTCGCATCCAATGAGACAGCTTGCTCTCCACAATTCTAGCTAATACGCAACCCTAACAACATCACAGCCTGCTGTTGTTAATTCTGCAGATCTGATGTTACAACATCGCCATGTGACATCAGACATCCAACTTCAGCAATTAATTACTTAACACAGCCCAGTGTTAAGACTTCAATGTTGCAACATCAGCACCTTGACATCAACATTGAACATACTTTGTTTTACCAAAATTCCAGCCAATCCAGGAACTAACAATCTCCCCCTTTGGCTAATTTTGGCTAAAACAATCTCTGCATCTTCAGAGACTTCAGCAGCGGAAAAACTTCAAAAATTTGAAACTCTCTTCAGCAGCAGTTTGACAATACTCATAGTCTTCAACACTTGATCTGCTGCAGCACCATCTTCATTATTGACAACAGCCAATTGGTGATCCCCCTCAAAAATATGAACCAGCATCACAGCTGTTCAGTAGCTCACAATGTGCAGCACTTTTCTCCCCCTTTATGTCTGCTTGGCTGCACTCTTCAAATGCTAAGATATCTTCACTAGCTCAGTCAAAACTCCCCCTCAATAACTGCATTACCACTTTTCAACTAAACACCTTTTACTTTTAGCATCAATTTATCTCCCCCTTAATATCACATTAGCAGCATTTGGCAATCTTTGATACTCTAGACTCTCTTGGCTACCATCTCCCCCTTTTTAGCCATAATTAGGCAAACTTCAGTTAGAAGCCATATTAACTATAGTCAGTACACCCTAGCTCTCATTGTTAGCCTCACAGTTAGCAGCCGGGCAAAACAAATCATAGAAGAAAACAACACTAGTGCATATAACAACACAATATTCAAATTACATGACCAAGCACATTAAGTGCTGAAACAAAGACATAAATTGAAGCTAACACTACTGAATAAGAAGGCAACCATTAAAAGCTTGAATTATCTGAGCTGAGCTCATCATTATCTTCTTCATCACCAGGTCAATCATCAACATCCTTCCTTGTGTTGGCTGTTTCACCTTCCTTTGCTGCCAATCTTAGTGTCATGACAAGTCTTTCAAATTTTAGTTTCCTTTCAGTACTAACTCTTATGACTTCATCTAACTCCTTGCAAGCCTCCTCTAGTTCTGTAATCAACCCAGTCTTGGCTGGTGACTGTTGTGATGTTGAAGCAGAAGTCTTGACACTGTCAGGAACATGTTTTACTTCAAACAACTTGGAATGGACTGACAAGGCAGGCTTCCTTTTGCAAGCAACATCTGAATGCTGTAGAATTCCAGGATGTTGAGACAAGACAATCCCACAAATGAGAGAGGGAAAAGCAATGGGCATCTCCACGGCATTTGTAGCATCATGCTTAATAGTATGATCATAGATGTAGGAGCCATAGTCAATTCTTTGCTTTGTCCCAACTGCATAAATTATCTTCCCCAATCCAACAGAAATCGTGGTCTTGTGACTAGTAGGAACCCAGTTGACAATAGCTATTCTGTGCAGAATGGCATATTTGACACTCAACCAACTGACTAACAGCTTCCCTTTTTTGGGCCAAACATCTACCTGACCACCAGTGATTTCTTTGCATATAACATTATTGGAGACTTCTAATTCTCCACAATCTTCCTCACTTCTTCCTAAGTAGGCATTGATCACTTTAGGAGAGAACCAGACACACTTACCCCTGATGGTAACTCTTCTGAAGGTTAGGCTCTTGCTGTCATTTATAGATTCAGGGATATTAACTATGAATTCTCTGACCAGTCTATCATAGAAGTTAGTCAACCCTGACATAGTCCTTATGAGACCAGCACACTTAATTAGGTCTACAATTTCAGTAGACTCTAAGTCTTCTGCTACTACCTCTCTTTCCAGTGCTATCCTTCTTTGGCTCACACAATTCTACCTGGATGCACAGTGAGATGAGATATGACCAGGTACTTGATTAGTAGCTGGGTTGATGTCTTGAGCATCACTCTCAGAATCTGACTCTTCCCTGATTCTCCTCTTCTTGCCAGACCTGGCAACTTTGGTCCATGATTTGGGAGAGTCTATAACTGAAGTTCTTTTCTTATCCTTCCTTCTTCCAATTCTATCATCATCAGATGAGTCCTCAATCTCTATAACCTCAACCTGTTCCTTCCCTTTACCCCTGTGACTTTCATTCCTAGGGGACGATGTTCTGACATCAAAGCTGACATCAGTGTCATCAGGATCTTCACCTTCAGTTTCTTGATTCAGGGCATGACTTTGAAGATTTTTGTCCTCATCTTGAGAGTCGACTTGTTCAGCAGGCATTTGCCTTAAAGGGACAGAAATCCCTTTCACCCATATCCCCTTCTCAAGGATTTTGGTGGCAAGCTGTTCCAAATGCATGTCTACATCAAACTTCTCCTCAACAGTTTGAGAGGATGATGACCTAGCTTCAGTTTTATTCACCGTGGTTGAGGGTTTAGGGTTACCTGACTCGGAAAGAGCAATAGAAGTGTGTTCTTCGGAAGAACCCCTAGTTCGTACCTGCTCAAAGTTCTTGGAAGGGAAAGACATCGTTCCTTTGTAACAGACTAGGTTTAGAGAAGAACTTTCTATTCTGTTGAGATTTAGGGAGATGAAACGTTGCGATGAGAATGCTTTGGTAAGTCTTGATGTAGTATCAATATGGTAAGGCGCCTGATTTTGAATACTCTTTAAAGACCAATTACTAATTTTCTCCCTCCATAAAGACTTTCCTTTTAAACAATTCACATCAGGACTCACTAACTCTGAGTGACCTTTCAGCATCCTGATGTCATAGTCTGATGTTATAACATCGACTTGAACATCATTAGTTGAATTTCCTTCAAGTGAAATCCACTGATAGCAGTTGTCTTTGATTCTGGCACCCTTCATAACAACCTGATTATGCTCATCAGAAACCACACACTCATGCTTAGTGTAGTTTACCTTGTAACCTTCATCACTCAACTGGCTTATGCTGATCAAATTTGCATTTAAACCACTGACCAACAAAACATTGTCAAGTTCAGGTCTACCATCACCTTGCACCTTCCCAACTCCTGCAACAACACCTATTTCTCCATTGCCAAATATAACCTCATGAGAGGGACAATGACTGACTTCAGCAAACATGGATCTACATCCAGACATGTGTTTGGAGCACCCACTGTCAAAATACCATGTTCCTTATTGAAACTCTCTATCAGCCATGTGAGCCAATAAGCACTTCACCTTCTCCTTAGGTACCCATTGTTTAATAACTTTGGGCCTGTACTCTCTCCATCTGTTTTGAGGTTGAGGGTATCCATGCAGCTTGTAACAAGAGTACTGCATATGTCCAAACCTTCCACAATAATAACATCTCACCCTTTCATCTCTGAATCTTCTGCCCTGATGAGATTGCTTAGGTTGCCATCCATAATGTGGTCTCCTCCTACCATAATTGGTCTGCCTTCTATTATGTTGATATCTTCTCCCTTTAAGAAGGCTGAGAATGCTGTTTCCTGGATTGTCTCCCATGATGGTGTGGCTTTCTTCTTCCATAGATATTAGGAACAGTATTGGTGTATCCATATCCATAACCATACCAGTTGTCCTGATGTTGAGACACCTGATGAGACATGTGCTCTTTGAACTGAGCAGCTTGCATGCTCTTGTGGTATTGTGGGGGCATATACTGACTAGCTCCTTGTGGCTGCTTTCTCTTCTGATAAGGACCAGTCTTCTTCTCAATCTTCTTAGGTTGTGAAACATCAGCTTTCTTAGGGGTAGGATCATGCTTCTTTGGCTGATGTTGAGATGAAAGTTGTGACACTTCCTTCTTTGAACCTGAAGTGCTTTCTTCTGAAGTTCCCTTATCCTCAGCCACATAACCTATCCCAGCTTTGTCTCCAACAGCTTTTTCTGACTGAAGGATCTTGTCAAGTGTGTCTGTACCACAGCTCAACATCCTAACAGACTTGGTCATTTGATCAAAGTGAGCTCTAACTAGCACCACTTCATTTTCCAGATCAGTCTTTTCACTCTCTAGCTGAGCAATCTCTTGCTTGTGGCACTTGTTTTCTTGACAAATCTCAGCACTTTTTAAACACAGCTCTTGATAGGTAGATGCTAACTCCTCATAAGTTACTTCTCCATCACTAGAATCATCATCAGAAACCACAGCTCCTGTTAAAGCTCTCACATGCTTTGCTGACTCACCTTCACTTTCACTATCAGAGTCAGACCAGGAAACTGTCATGCCCTTCTTCTGCTTTTTCAAGAAGGTGGGACATTCTTTCTTGACATGTCCATACCCTTCACACTCAAAGCACTGAACTCATTTATCTTGGGTAGTTTTCTCTTCATCATTCTTGCTGGTGTCAGAAGTCATGTTCTTGACATTAGGCCTGGAGTTATTGTTCATTCTCTTGAACACTTTGGTGAACTGTCTTCCCAACATAACTATGGCCTGAGATAGATCCTCCTGAGATTCTGAACTCTTCCCTTTTTCTTCTTCACCATTTGACACCAGGGCTATACTCTTTGGCTTCTTTTCTGGTTCTTCCTCATTCAACCCAAGCTCAAAAGTTTGAAGAGATCCAATGAGCTATCTACTCTCATCTTGCTGATGTCTTGTGATTCTTCAATGGCAGTAACCTTCATCTTATACTTCTTAGGAAGGGACCTAAGTATCTTCCTCACAAGCTTTTCATCTGACATCTTCTCACCAAGAGCACTGGATGCATTAGCCAGCTCCAGAACATTCATGTGGAAGTCATGAATAGTCTCATCGTCCTTCATCTTCAGGCTTTCAAATTTTGATGTTAAAATCTGAAGTCTCGACATCTTAACTCTAGATGTTCCTTCATGTGTAGCCTGCAAGATATCCCACGCTTCCTTAGCAACTTCACAGGTATTGATTAACCTGAAGATATTCTTATCCACTCCATTGAAGATTGCATTCAGAGCTTTGGAATTTCCAAGGGCAACCTCATCTTCCTCCTTGGTCCACTCTTCTTCAGGCTTTGGCTTAGAGGTGCCTTCTTTATCTTTGTCAGCATCATCCTTCTCACACATGACAGGAGCTTTCCATTCTTTAATAACAACCTTCCAAGCCCTACTGTCCAAGGATTTTAAGAAGGTGGTCATCCTTGGCTTCCAATAGTCATAATTGGATCCATCCAAAATAAGGGGTCTGTTGACGAATCCTCCAACTTCTTTGTCCATCTTTACACCAGAAAGTAACTTCCCTAGATCTTACCCAGAGACAGACAGGATGCCTGCTCTGATACCAATTGAAATTCTGGTATCAGACGTGTGATGTTAAGGTGTGATGTCACAACAACACACTCTGCACAATGGACAACAATAACAGTAAAATAACACCAAGAATTGTTGACCCAGTTCGGTTACAACCAACCTACTCTGGGGGCTACCAAGCCAGGGATGGAATTCACTACTTGTAGATATAATTTACAGACTCAACAACCCATTGACAATCTCCTAAACTTATACTCTACTAATGACTTCCTACCTAAGAAACCACTTAGGTATGAGAACACCACTCAATCCCTTACAAACTCTCAAAGAACCCACTTTGAGTAACCTTGATCTTACTTCACAGCTTCGATCAAACAAACACTCTCTATTACTTCACATCTTCTAGAGAGGACAGAAACTCAACACCTATTCAAACCCTAGAATAGTGTAAATACAAGCACTCTAAACAAACTCTAGACACTAAGCCTCCAGCTCCTGATCTTCTGAATGTTTTCTGTCACTTTTTCCTTTGGTCTTGTGCACTTTATATAGCTCCTTGAATTGGTCTTGGACTTGCTACAATATCTCCCAGATTTGTTATTTAAAACTGAATATTTAAAACAGATTTTCTCCTAAAATCTTTTTAAATATTCAACCTTTTAAATCTCCTACAAATCTGCACCAGATCTCCTATGCAGCAGCAAATATCTATCCCAAGATATTCACATCCAATGAGATAGCTTGCTCTCCACAATTCCAGCTAATACGCAACCCTAACAACATCACAGCCTGCTGTTGTTAATTCTGCAGATCTGATGTTACAACATCGCCATGTGACATCAGACATCCAACTTCAGCAATTAATTACTTAACACAGCCCAGTGTTAAGACTTCAATGTTGCAACATCAGCACCTTGACATCAACATTGAACAAACTTTGTTTTACCAAAATTCCAGCCAATCCAGGAACTAATACTTCATACTTCTTATACTTCTTTTCATTGCTTCTAAAACTAGATAAAGTTTGCTTACACTGTTGTTTCTTCATTTACTAACATCTTGTTCGTGATGCTATGAAAAAAGAGTACAAGGTGGATGAAGTTTCCATCATAGCTTCATGCTTCTTATACATTTTTCCATAGCAACACAAACATTATGAAGTTTCCAAAGTATGGTCTTTGTTAAGGTAGTGAATACGAATCTGAAAAAATGAGAACAATCAACAAAAACAACATGCAACAAACGAGATAATGGGAAATATCTAACAATAGATGGAAGAATAAGAATACCTTAATGTATGAAGCACAAGATTCACGACTAATGGTGAAAACGAAGAGAAAAAATGGGTTCTAGGGTTTCACTTTGAAGGCAACGACGTTACTGTTAATTAAGTGAAAGTTCTTTCGCTTATATATGGGTAAACTATATCACAATGGTTAACAATAACAACCGTATAGATATGTATTTATTTATTATAAATATATCACTACGGTTGACCAGAATAACCGTAGTGATAACCCTTTTATCTGTGAATTTGTAAATAAATAAAAACCGTATACATAGGTATTTATTTATTATAAATATATCACTACGGTTAACCAGAAGAACCGTAGTGATAACCCTTTTATTTATGAATTTTAAAATAAATAAAAAAGAAAAGGTGCGCCTTAACTTCTAACTTAATGCATCTGCAGTTTAAACATCAACAATGTAATTCACAATGCATCTGCAGTTTAAACATCAACAATATAATTCGAACCCTAATTCAACTATTACATTTCATAACAAAGTAAATATTAAACATAAAGGAGACAAAAAAACATAACATCTTGATATTTCCAGAAAATATCTCTGATTTCAGTTTGTTCTTCAAATTCTTGTTCTTTTTCTTTAAATCCTCATACATAACCTTCAGATAGCCCACAGCTTCCAACTCTGACTTCATAATGCTCTCATCGTCATTTCCATCTCTTTCTCCCACGTCTTCATCTCATATGAACAAATTACATGTTTCATCGCTCCTCCAAAATGGACATCTCCAAAAAAGCCTTCCTTTATTTTGTCCTTTCTTGCATTGATACGAAACCATACGACCATCATAACCACAAAAATTTCCAGATCGAGATTTTACACTGGAACAAGACGTAGAAACACCTTTGGATGATTTTGTCTTCAAATGTGACATTGCAACACCTTAAAGTATAACACTTTGTTGTTGTTGTTGTCTTCTTCCTGACAATGGTGACGGCGTTGGTGTTAGGGTTGTTTCAATGGATAAATTGATATATATACTTAGTGTTTAAAATACATAAAAAGAAGCTTCAATTTGTAACAACGGTTTTGAGAAAAATCCGTCGTGATATCCTTATTATTTTTTAGTTAAATATTAATAAAACTTAAAAAGGGAGCATTTACATCAAAGGGATAAACTATTTGAGGGCAATGAGGTTCGAACCCATGATAGCTAGATTGTATCACCACGGTTTTCATAAAAACCGTTATTATACCCTTGAGATTTCTAATTAAAATAATGCGCGCGCATCCAGTACGCACTATAAGAACGGTGTATAGGATGTCGTTGTAAAACTGGCGTTGTTGTTTGGCCGTTTTGTAGTAGTGTGTGATCCTTGGTATCAAAATCACGAGATCCAAAAAAGGAATTTCTTTGGATCAATCACACTATATGGATAAGATCTTAAAGAAATATAATTACTTTGACTTTAAACCTGTGTGTACACCATACGATTCAAGTGCGAAACTGTTTAAGAACACTAGTGAAAATGTTAGACAAATATAATATGTGAGAATCATTGACAGTCTTAGGTATGCCACTAATTATACTATACCCGACATTGCATATGTCGTAGGATTATTATGCAGATTAACTAGTAGACTGAGTAATGAGCATTGGTAAGCTATTGAGAGAGTCATGTGATACTTTAAGAGGACCATGAATCTCGATTCATATTATCAAATATTTCCTGTTGTAATTGAAAGATACATTGATGCAGATTGGAATACCTTATCAGATGATTATAAAGCAACTAATGGTTATGCATTTAGTATATTTGTAGAAGATGTATCTTGGAGATCAAAGAAAAATACTAACTTGGCTCAGTCCACGATGGAGTCTGAGATGATAGCATTAAAGGCTGCTAGTGAATAATCAAGTTGGTTAAGATGCTTGCTAGCTGAGATCCCTTTCTAGATGTGAGATTTTGGGTCGAACTCTAACTCTGTTGAGGAATAGCTTTCGGGTTTCAACAGAAGACAAGCATGAAGTCGAAGCTAGGTCACATGCTGATGTCGAAGGGTTACATACTGTAGTCGAAGCTAGTTCTAGTATGTAATATCGAAATATAATGTTGACTTATTATGCCGAATTGAGCCTTGTGCTAAGGATCCAATTGTTTAGTTAGCTTGTAATGTAAGTTAGCTAGTTAGTCTATAAATAGGCTAGATCACTCAGGTCGTTGAGTGAGGCCAATTGTGATATTCATTTGTAATCATTTGTAAACCCTTATGAGAAAGTGAATAGTAAACAATTTTCCCTAATCCTTCTCCTTTTTTCTTCTTTATCCTTTATTCTTTCTTTCTTTGTTCTAACCGTTTTCATTGTTCACCCAAGAACTCTGTTTCTCAATCTTTATTTGTTGAAAGGTATCGTTTGTGATCACAACAGTAGAAAAAAAACTTATGCAAATTGTGATGATCTACTATAATAGTATCACGGCTATTGCAAAAATTAGGAACCGTTAGTATAATGGTAAGTGACGTTAAATAAGGAGGAAACATAACCCTGTTAGAGACTGTATCTCTAAAGGAGTTGTAAGAGTGGATCATATACACTTTGATGAAAATTTAGCAGATTATTTGACGTAATGATTAGCTAGAGAGAAAATCCATAATACATCCAATAAGATGAGACTAACGCCTAAAGTGAGTTTCCAATGATGATAACCTGGCCTAATAGACTTGAGGTCTCAAGAAATAGGTTCAATGGATAATAACAAGTTATGAGTAATATGAGGTGATCATGTTATTATAAATAAGAGAATCATGAATCCTGAAGTGAAAAGAGGATGAGATAATATAAATTCTTAATGAGATTTATACTATATATGAGGGAGTATCTAATTACAAGAGTACTCTTGATAGACTCACCTGTATAATTGTGGAACTTAGGCCAATTTCTATGAAATTTCGAGGTAGAATTGCTAGAGCATTCACTAAACCGGGATACACATGCAGAGCCATTAAAGCAAGAGTTATTAGAATACACCTTAAGAAAATATTGTGTGCGAGTTTGATGTCTGAGATAGAGTTCAATACAATTGTATCACTCTTGTTGAATCAGAATCCTACTTGCTACACAAAACTTCAAGTCGTAGACACCTCTGCTTATGATAATGTTAGAAACGTTTGTCGTTCCTTCTGAAACACTTTTTTAAATTCAAGTCGGGGGGGGGGGGGGATTGCTGGAACATGTCATTAGTCCAATAGAGTGATGAATTTGAAAAAGTTCCTTAAGTCCCACATTGTTAGATAAAAAATGTGTTTTGTGTTATTGAAAATATTCCTTAGTCTCACATTGCTTAGATTAGATATTTTGGCTTGTTTACTCCACTATATGAGGAAGTCACATGTTTAATTACAAAACACACTAAAAACTTATTTTGAGTTTTTGCTTCCCCACTCTCATAATTTTGTTTCTTTCAAATTGTCAAATCGCCAACTTCTCTCCCTTTCTTTCTACTCGTTGAATTTTCCGAATACTTTCTTGAATTCTCTTTAGGAAATCATTTTAATTTCTCCTCATTTGAGTTGATAAATTATACAGTATTATTTTTTGAATTCTCTTTTGACAATTAATTGAATTTCTCTTTAATTGAGAAATTATTTTGAGTGGTCAAATGACCATTATTGAATTCGCTTTGAGAATAATTTGAATTTCTCATAGTTTAAGAAATTATTACGACTTATTTATATATCAAATATTGCAAGTGATATTTATACAAATTTGATTGATTTTTGAACCATTAAAGAGTATATTTCTAGACCGATTATTTATCGTGCAAATAGTAATAGTATAATATAGAACTGTGTTGTTTTATTCTAGAAGCATCGTGATTGAGTAAGTACTTTAAACAAATTTAAATAGTGTCATAAAATGTTTTAAAGAGAACGATCAAGTTCGCAAATTGGAATTCATATTGAAGACGATCCTGAAAGAGGTGTGGGGCAGCCCGGTTGCATTGAAAGTGCAGATTTTTGGATGGCGTTTGCTACTAGATAGACTTCCAACAAGGTGTAACCTTCTTCGCCGTAACATTATTTCAAACCCTCACGATACGGTATGTCCTCTTTGTTTTCTACATCTTGAGAATACCCTACACCTTTTCTTTTCTTGTCCCAAATCAGCTCTTATTTGGAAAAAAATCTGTGACTGGTTGGAAGTAAACTACGTTGTTGAATTATCTCCATCTAGATATCTTGTACACTGGCTGGTGAATGTGAAAAACAAAAAATCGATGAAAATTGCGTTTAGCTTTTAGTTGTTGGTTTGTGAAGGAATTTGGTGGGCCAGAAATCAAATTATTTTCAAGGATGGTATATGTGACCCGGAAGGAATAGTAAATAGGATTAAATTTCAATCTTGGTGGTGACTTCTTTTGTTACATAGGAGAAATATACCATGTAATTTTTATCAATGACATTTATATCCATTTGATTTTTTGTAAGGTTTGAATTAAACCTTATGAGTCTTTTGTAATTGGGTTTGAGGTACCTCTAATACCTCCATTAATGTTAATAATTCTCTTGCTTATACAAAAAAGTTCGCAACTCAACGCGATAATTTTTTTGATGATTTTTTTTTTTTAAAATAGCAAAACACCCGTAATTGACATGGCACCATCACATAGATTAATTTTGTTTATATGTTTAGTCGGTTAGATTATAGCCCCTTGACTTATACAAATCTATTATGCAACGTCTTTTTTCAAAGTATACATTTATATATAATTGTGTTTAATTAACAAAAAAGTGGACTTATTGTTAATCATTCTCCATGTTTTGAATAAATTATTTCTGCAAGCTTTTTATGTGAAATTTTTTCTCATTCGTCAGTGTTTAATTTTAAAATAATTTTACTATAATTTTATGTTAACTTAAGCATTTAAAATTTGGAGGTAGATATTAATTCCCATTATATATAAAACTATTTTTTTTGTCAAAAATAAAAAAGAAAGATTCTAAAATCAAGAGAAGCTTCCTGGAGAAGCATGCATCCTTCAAAAACAGTAACAAAAGAAAAAAAGAATATAGCAGCACCACCAATCCATAGCATAATAAAAGATGAAGTTGAAGCTGTGAAAACTTATTAGCAAGAATTGAAGATGAAGATTTGGAGTTTGATTGAGTTTAAGATATCATCATCAGGTAATACCTAAATACTAGTTGCTCTTAAATTGATAACCACATTGTTAGGGTAAATTTTCTTGTGAGTTTCATAATATTAATCTGAATCTATTGAATATAATGGTTATGTTTTAGAAATATTTGATGGGAATTAGTCTACTTTGGCTTAAAGTATGAATTGCTTAAAGTATCAATAATAATTTAGTTAAGAGACAAGAATAAAATTGCAGGAACAAAAAAAAGTTTGCAATTTTGATATAATAATGACAGTGACTCACATATTGAGGAACCTGATTGGTTGTTTCTACATAAACTATTACTCACTCTTCAAATTGTTTCATTCTGGTGATTTATTTATTTATATAGAGTAATATTTTTATGGATATTGAAAATGATAGAGTTATTAAATAATTTTTAGAAGAAAAAAACTATGAGATGTGCTTATGCTTTAAAATGAATTGCATTTCATTAAAATCTATGTTTACTAATTATTCATCAAAATCAATGAAATATATTTACATATTGACTTGAATAGTCGTTTGCTGTTTTAAAACAACACAAAATGATCGTTAAAATTTGATGGATCATTTGAGAAAATAACTTAATTTATCTAATTTTTTTAAATTAAAGGACTAACTCGTTAAATTAGAGGTGTTTATTAGTTAGAAAATCTGAATCAAATTGAAATTTAAACCAAATTATGATGTTTGAATTAAATTTTTTTTTTAGTTCGAGCAAAAAAAAAAAGATCTAACTCAATAAAATCGATGTTAATTGGTTTAGGTATTTGATTTTTAAAATTTTATTCGCGAGCTCGTCTAACCTAATCAATTATATTAATTCATATAATTAATATCATTATCTTATAAATTAGTATAAAATATTCAACATAAAAAAAATGAAACGTTATCGGTGATATTCACAATCTATACGAAGAAATTAAAAAAATTAGAAAATTTATATTATTATAAAAAATTAGTTGATTTAAATTGGATATTTTTAAAAATATTTGTGTACATTTATTTTTAATATATCCGATCAATCCAACTTGAATCAACCCGTTATTTTTTGATTGGTTTAATTTAGGTTTTATCGCAAAAATGTGTAAATTCAATTCAAATAAATCTATATATTTCTCTATGGATTTGAATATCAGATTCTCTAAAAAACGAACCAAACCAATGCACAAACACCACTAATATTAATCCATTATCCATACATCATTGAGTTGCATTCTTCCTTTAGAACTAGTTATTACTTCATTATAATGATTTTACTATCATTTGAAATACTTGCAACACATGCTTGAGATGTTAAAGTTTCATAAGTCTTCATTCCATTCTTCTTATAATTCCAACACCATTGTTTTACGTGTCCTGTCATTCTGAAACTGTATAATAAGAGATTCTTCGTTCTTTGAGATTTTGGCCACATTATTGGTATGTCTCTCGGCATCATCAAAGTCTCTATCTGCTTTGCACTTTCAGATATTTCCTCCTTATTGTTATACCCCATTTCTTCTTCAATAATTGAAATAACGAGACCATCAAAATGAAGAGTATCAACTAAAATTATTGATTACAATGTTGATAACAAGTTGATCATACAAATCTAGTAAACTCTAAAGTAGAAGTTCAACACACTCAAATTCTATTGTTCTAAAATCTGAAGCTGCAAGCTAAGAAAATAGCTTATTCATGGTGTTAATGTGACTCATTATTGGCGTGGATTTACTCATTCATACGTTGTAAGGCCTCTTCTTTAAGAATTTATTAGAGTAATCCATATCTTTCTTTTTCCCAGCAATACTCAACGAATTGAAGTTTTTCATTGATAGGAGCGAATTTGCAACAATTACAACACTATCATTCATATATTTTAACTAGTGATATATTTAGGCCCGCTTTCTATTATGTCCAAGAAATTATCATTCACTTTTGCAGGATTAGATTTCTCTATCTCAAATTTCACTTAATGTTCATAAAGGAGTTCCGCAGGCTCTCAAAATCAATAACCATAATTTTTAACCCTTATCTAAAAAAACAAAAATCCTCAAGGGCTCGAGATTTATCAATCTATTTTCTTAGTAGGGTGTTTATACAAAATTTTAACGAAATTTTTATCTTCAAAGATCTTTAATTTCTAATTGTCAAACCGCATTTGTTTCAAAAAGACAACAACTCTTAGATAGAGTCTTAGTAGTAAACGAGATTGTGGATTTTGCTACTAGAGCAAAGAATGAGTGTTTACTCTTCAAAGTCGACTTTAAAAACACATACAAAAGAGTGGGTTCGGAGTTACTTAGATATATGTTGAAGAGAATGGGGTTCGGTAGTTTGTGGATAACTTGGATGGAGACGTCCATTTTTTTCTAATTATATGTCGGCGTTGGTTAATGGGAGTCCAATGAAGGATTTCGAAGTAGATAGGAGATTACGATAAGGTGATCCTTTATCACCCTTTCTTTTTGTGACTATAGCTGAAGGTCTTACCGGTTTATTGAGGAAGGCACCAGAGATAGGAGAATTCAAAGGATTCAATGTTAACGATAGATGTAAAGTTGATCTGGTACAATTTGATGACGACACTCTGCTTATAGGAGAAGGGAACTAGTCAAATGCAAGTGCTATAAAAGTAGTGCTCAGAGGTTTCGAGATCGTTTCAGGGTTGGGAGTAAATTTCCATAAGAGCAGTTGAAAACTTATTATATTATAGGGTAGAAAATGAATCTTTTACTTTCCTCGGAGTTCCTATAGGAGCCGATTCTAGGAGAATAAAGATGTGGGAACCTCTTTTGGTAAAGTTTAAAACTCGATTGGCAAAGTGGAAAAGAGGATTTTTATCTTTTGGAGGTCGAATCACTATGCTAAAACCTGTTTTATGTAGCTTATCAATATTTTGACTTTTCTTCCACAAAGCTCCGGTAAAGATTTGAAAGGCAGTATAGCAAATTCAACAAAGATTCTTATGGGGTGACACGGAGAATCTTAGGAGAATTAATTGGGTTGGTTGGAATCAAGTGTGCAAACCATTCGAGTTAGGAGGTCTGGGGGTGAAGAGAATAGAAGACTTCAATATTGCATTGCTGACAAAATGGTGTTGGAGGATTCTAGTGGAGAAAGGGAATATCTGGTCGGATTTGTTGCAGGCAAGATATGGAAACATAACACATCAAATTCTTATAGGTGATAGCAGAAGTTTCAGGATTCCATAATCGTCTTGGTGGAAGGTTTTAAATAAGTTTCCCATGAGAAATGTGTCGTCTGTTTTTGACTTTGCAGGTCAAGTTAAATTTAAAGTAGGAAACAAGAATTTCACTCCTTTTTGGACTGCAGTTTGGATTGAAAGTTGTAGTATGAAAATTATGTTTCCGAATTTACATTTCAAGAACGACAATAAAAAGGAGACGGTAAGAGGTATGTGAGATTGATGTAGAGAAGAATGAAGGTGGGGTGATTTCGGCATTATTGAAGGACGGGCAGAGGATCTTCAAGGCAGATTGTCGGATTTGCATGTGCATTTGGATACGTTTGGTTAATTGAGAAAATACCTCATTTGGCATATATATATATATATATAATAATAATAATAATAATAATAATAATAATAATAAAACTGAGATGGACTGAGGTTAATTGAGAAGATCAAACTTGGGAGTTAGTACTTCTACTTGAGAATAAGAAAACTATTAGTGTGAGACGTGTAAACAAGACTAATCTTAATCCTTATGGCTCAAATTCAAAACACAAAACAAGATTGATGGTAAGAGTGTTTCTGCAGAAACATGGCATATACTATAACGAGGTCTTTGCTCATGTGGCAAGGTTTGAAACTGTAAGATTGGTGGTAGCAATAGCTAGTAATAGAGACTGGTCCTTGCACCATTTAGATGTAAAATCTGATCTCTTAAATGGTCCTTTAGAAGAAGTTATATATGTAACTCAACCTCCATATTTTGTGATAAAAGGAAAGGAACATATGGTATACAAGTTACACAAGACATTATATGGTTTGAAGCAAACTTCAAGAGCTTGGAATAAAAGAATTGATCAATTCCTTATTAAGTTAGGATTTAAGAAATGTATTGTGAAGTATGGTGTATAAGTGCAAGAATAAAAAGAATAAGGCATATTGATGATTTACTTGTATGTAGAGGATTTGCTTATTACAGGAAGTCACTCATGTGATATAGAGAAGCTAAAGGCTCAAATGAAGGAGGGATTTGAGATGACAGACCTAGGCAAGCTATCATACTTTCTTGGCATGAAATTTGTGAAGAGAAAAGAAGGAATGTTCATGCCTTAACAAAAGTATGTGAAGGAACTACTTGAAAGATTTGAGATGCACTAGTGTAAAGCAATCACAAATCCTTCTGAGATAAACACTAAGTTGGATGAGTGTGCAAGTGAAGAAAAGGTATATGCAACACTGTACAAAACAAATGGTTAGCTCACTAAGATACTTATACAATAGCAGATCAGATATATGTTATGCAGTAAGTATGGAAAGCAGATTTATGAGCATGCCAAAGAAGTCTCATCTAGTAGCTACAAAGAGAATGCTTAGGCATCTAAAGGGAACCTTGAAGTTAGGCTTGAAGTTTCCAACTGTTGAAAGTGAAAGGAAAATATGTTTAATTGGCTATAGTGATGCTGATTGGTATGGAGACAAAACTATTAGATGAATTACATCTGGTTTTGTATTCTTGTACAATGAAGCAACCATCTCTTGGTGCACAAAGAAGCAATCAGTCATTACATTGTCTTCCAGTGAAGCTGAGTATATAGCAAGATCATTTGCCTCATGTCAATCAATCTGGCTTGACTCTTAGTCGCATGAGCTAAGGTGTGAAGTGAAAAAGCCTATGAAGTTGATGATTGGCAACAAACATGCTATAAGCTTGGCTAAGAGTCCAATTTCACATGGAAAAAGCAAACATATTGAGACAAGATTTCATTTCACAAGGAAGCAAGTGATTAAAGGAACGATAAAAGTCATACATTGTCCTACAAAGGAGCAATTAGCAGATGACTTTGCAAAAGCCTTGAAGATTGAGAGTTTTGAATATTCGAGAAGTCAATTAGGACTTGTAAGCATTTAGAATTATGGTGGATAATATAATTATTCTAAATTAGAGTTATAACTAACTAAGAGTTGGTTACGTAGTTAGTTAAGTTCATTATACGTGTAATTCTATTTTTTTGCCATTTGTTTACTAACTGTTCAATATGTGGTTACTGATTGTTCAGTATGTGCTTACTGATAGTTCAATATGTGGTTAATTCTAGTTATGCACATGGTTAATGCTAACTCTGTATATGGTTAATAACTAGAAGTTAGTTAGTTAATAGTATGATCTTATATAAAGGATGTAACACATGTTTATAAAAACTTAAATTCCATTAATTCCATTTCAATAATGTCTCTCTCTCTCTCTCTCCCCCTCTCTCTCTCTCCCCTCTCTCTCTCTCTGACTGCCTTTCTTTCTCTTTCTCTCTCTCTCTCTCTCTCTCTCTCTCTCTTTCTCTCTCTCTCTCTCTCTCCCTAGTTTTTTTTTTCATTCCTATTTTTGTGTTACTTGTTTTGCAAGTAACAACTTTTGCTTCCCAATTAATTTGTATAATAATTACTTCTCTAAATCACATAAATATAGACTCGACACTTTATAAGGCATATCTATGTAGTAGTCACTAGATGAGTTAAGAGTTGTACACATTACATATCATTCATCAATTATTGTATTGTTATTCAATTTTAGAAGTTAAAAGTTAGTTATAAGGTGGTTGGACATTTATAACTAACTTCACATGTGGTTACTACTAGTTTTACATGCATTTACTACTAGTTTCACATGTATTTGTTATTTGTTGCATATATGGTTACTACTAATTATATATGTGGTCGCTAACTAGAAGTTAGTTAGTTAGTAGTATGATCTTATATAAATGATGTAACACATGTTTGTAAAATATAACCAAGTAGATCAATTGAAAAAAACTATCTCTTTTCTCTAATTTCACTCAATCCCTTTATAATTTCATCAATCCTCTTTGTGATCATTACCTTGTGTGACAAGTTATCCCAAAAATGTGGCATCAAGAGCACTTGTTTAATCATAGCTTTCATTAATGATAAATGGAAGCACAACCTCAAATAAATTCTCTGTAAATCTACCAGTGTTCAAAGGGGAACCATATGAGAGATGGTGCACACAAATAAAGGTCATATTCAAACTTCAAGATGTGTTTGAAATCGTGAATGACGAGCTCTTAACACTGGAAGCCAATGCAACAGAAATGCATAAGAATGCTCTTTGGAAATTGAGCAAGAAATATGAGAAAAGTTCTTTGATTCTAATTCATAATCACTCAATAGGTGCATACAAATTATTCTCACCAAATTATAATAAGGTGATGATAAGTGGGGATTCACAATTTAGTTATAGCAAAATATGGAATTGGTTGAAAGTATTAAACAATTCAATGCATAATGATGAAGGATCAAATCACATCATCAGTACTTTACAAGATGACCAAGTAAATGAAGTGGCACAAACTTAGAAGGTTATAATATTAACAAGGGCCAACACTAAATCAATTCGGTTAACTAGCTATAAAAGATTTATTGATCAAGTTATAAGTGAAAATGGTGACATGATTGAAGAAGTAATTATAGTTAAATAAGAGCCAACTGACCTAAATCAAACTCTGAAAGATAAAAAATTGCAAGAAGCTATGAAGGAAGAACTCAAGTTAGTTGAGGAGAATCTCACATGTGAGTTGGTCAATAATTCAAGCAAGAGAGCCATAGATGTAAATTGGTTTTGCAAGCTGAAGCCCATACCAAATTGTGAGAGTAACAAAGGATTTTCTTCTAGGGCATGGGATTGGTTTCGACGAGGTCTATGCACCAATTTCCAGAATTGAAACCTTAAGAATTTTGGTGGCCATTGCGTCATACAAGGGTGAAAGATGCATCCGTTGAATGTTAAGCCAACTTTTCTCATTAAAACACTAGAGGAGGAGGTCCATGTCAAGCAACCATCAAGTTTTGAGATCAATGGGCAAGAATAGAAGGTTCACATGAAAAGAAAGGCAATGTTTAGATTAAAGCAAGTACCTAGATCATGGAATAAGAGAATTGATAACTTTCTAATAAAGCTATGATTCAACAAATTCACATCAAAACATGAAGTGTATGTGAAAAGCTCAAGTGAACAAGATCAAATCATTCTATACCTATTTGTGGATGGCCTTTTTATAGCAGGATAAAATGAAACTGAAGTGACAAAGTTCAAAGCCAACATGAAGAATGGTTTGAGATGCCAGATCTAGGAGACTTGACTTGTTTTCTAGGTATGGAGTTTGTAAACACAAAAAATAACATTTTCTTGCACCAGAAGAAATATTTAGAAGATATCTGAATAAATTCAAGATGAGGAATTGCAACCTTAAAATTACTCTCATGGAAACATAAATCAAATTGAATAAGGACTCAAATGATGAACTGGTAGATGACACCTTATACAAGCAGATCACTGCTTCATTGAGGTACCTCAAAACTAGACTTGATATTTACCATAATGTGGGTTTGGTAAACAGATTCATGGAAGAACCAAGATCATGTAATTTACTTGCAGCTAAAGAATCCTTAGATACATCAAAGGTGTTGCAGACCATGGAATACTCATTATAAATTAGAAGAGGCAAAGACATATGGCTATTCATATTCATATTGAAAAGGAAACCAAGATGACATAAAAGTACTGGTTGCTTGTTCATGATTGAAGATGCTCCAACCTTATAGAGCTCAAAGAAACAATGGATAATAGCCATATCATATTGTGAAGCAAAGTATATGGCACCATTCTATGCAGTCTTCCAAGCACTGCGATTTGAAATGATATTAGAATAATTAAAATTCAGTATGATTGTGAAGATCAAGTTATTGGTAGACAACAAATCAACAATAGATTTGGTCAATCATCCAATGAGACATGAAAGAAGTAAACACATAGAAAGAAAGTATCACTTCTTAAAGATCAAATAAAAATAGAGTTGCAACCTGAAGACATTCGTACCAAGCCATTGAAAAGAGCAATATTTTATGGTCTAAAAGAATCGACGGGAATGAGAAGATTAGGCAACATGAATTAGGAGGAGTATTGTGTAATTCAATTTTAGAAGTTAGTTATAAGGTGGTTGGACAATTATAACTAACTTCATATGTGGTTATTACTTGTTTCACATGTGGTTACATCTAGTTTCATATATGGTTACTACTAATTTTACTAATTTCACATGTGATTACTACTAACTATGTAGCTATGTATGTGGTACTAACTAAAATTAATTAATTAGTTAATTAGTTAATTGTACCATCTTATATAAATGATGCAAATACATGTTTGTAAATTGAAAACAAACTCTCTCTTCACTTTAATTTCATTTTAATTCTTTCTAATTTCATCCATCATCTTTATGCTTGTTACCTTATGTGACAAGCTATCCTAACATCAATGACAATTACATATTGCTTATGTATAAGTTTTAAGAGATTTATATTGAATTTTAAAAATTTGATGGATTAAAAACTTTAAAATTAGAGTCTTGATAAATTTGAGTGTTTAAATAATACTTTATATTCTGAATTGAATTCGTGCTCTGGCGTTTGACCAATTTCCATGACAAATATATATCTGCAAACACTTTGATATCTAAATCAAGATGTGCTCAAGATGCATATAAGGTTTTCAATGATGTAATGTTTAAGTCAATGGAGGTGATGTGAGATTATTATTATTATTATTTTTTAAATTCTAGAACAAGTGATATTCACTAAGAGATTAATTAGAATATATTGTCAGTGTAAAATAATTTTACACTGTCATCCAATTACAATTAATTATTTTGACACATATTTATGAAATTAAAAATTAAAAAAAATAAATTATAAATAAATCTTTTTAATAACCACTTCTTCTATATTTCTCTCTTCTCATGTGTCAAAATAACTAATTCTAATTGGATGACAGTGTAAAATTATTTTACACTGACAGTGTATTTCAATTAATCTCTATTCACTAATCAAGAAAATTATATTAGGTATTCAAATATACATTGTATATTTGTTCTTAATGCTACAAGTAGTAGTAGTCGTTTGAAATCAGTTTGCCATATTTTTTCTTTTCAAGACAATGTTTATATGAATATGTGTTATTCAATAACCTAAAAAAAATTATATATATTTATTACTTACAATTTATGTCTAAAATACACTAAAACTTTCTTTTATATTATTTATTGAATAACACAATTAAGTAAATTATTTTGAATTTTACATTTGTATCTAAATATATTTATATCGCATCAAACAAATTTTTTATCTCATGGGTCATTATCGTATCAAAATTTTCTTTTTTTGTCTTTCTTTATTTCACGAGTCTTTTTTTTTTCTTTTTGTATCATTATTTATTGAAATTGTATAATTATTTTTCATTTTACAATTAAATAACTAATATCAATTTTCCATCTGTATATAAATACATTTTATATTGTATCAAATAATTTTTTTTATTTCACAGATACTATAAAAACAATACATATTTTATTTTAATCAATAATTATTTTAATTTAAAAGATAAAATTCTTATTATTAAATATTAAATATTATTTTTTTCTATCTCACAAGTCTTTTTTTTCTTTATATTTTAGTTTAATTGAATTTACATAATTATTGTTCATTTTAAAATTAATAGCTAATTTCAAATTTAATTTTAAATTTAAATACATATATAAATATATTTTATATCGTATCAAATTTATATATAAATTTAAATATATTTTATATCGTATCAATCCCACGAGTATCGTATTAGTTCATGTCTAAAATACGCTAAAACGGTAAAAGACCTTAAACTTTTATTGTTATTTATATTAAATTAAATATTATAATATGTAACCACAAAACATTTTTTAATTTAAATTTTACATTGACCCTATATCGTTTCGTCTTTAACCTTTCTCACCACTATTTTGCTGCTTCAGTGTTCCAACAAGAAGAAGAATCATGGTGTGGGGTCTCTTCCCCGTCGATCCTCTTTCCGGTACTTGTTCTTCATTTGAGTAATCAAAAATCCAAAGCGTGTTGTTACTTTTGAATTCATTTATTTAACTTTAGGTCATTGGTTTGTGCAATTATTCCATTTTTATAATCTTGTGTTTGTATATGACAGGTGAAGATAATTACTACATTTTCAAAACTGGAACTTACAAAGTTGGTCGAAAAGGTATTAATTATAGTTGATTGTTTCTTATTAGTGAAGAAAAGTTTATGCTTGGGATGAATTTGTGTAATCCTTTTTCTTGATTAAATAATTGTTTAAATGATGATGATAAAGTGCTTTATTGATTTTATGATTTTTGTTGCTAGCACTTCATAGTTGTTACTTTTCTTAAAAAATAAAGAGCGACGAAAAGTGTGTTTTTGTCTATGAAGCACCGACACCAGAAGCACGGCACTGAGCGTCGATACCGGTAATAATTTGAAAAATTAATAAATTAAACGTAATCACAAATGTCGGTGTTGGTTTCAGACACCAACACTAACATAGACACGTCTTTTTTCAGAGGTGTCAGTGCTACAGTGATATTTGTTTGTTTTGGTATTGGATTTTCTTTGATGAAGTGAATATAAAAGAATTTGGTCTGGATGCTATATGTCAAAAAGTGTTTTGGCCGAAGTGTTGAGGCTGTTTGTTGCGCAGAGTGGTTTTTACTGATTAATAAGCCCATTTAGGCAATCGGCATTAGGGCAATGTTTCAAAAATCGAACTGGAAAGTTGAACCGGGAATGATGTCCATGGTTTGGTTATTTGAGTGGTACGGTTGCAGTTTTGTCTTGGTTTGAGTAGTTTAAAGAAGTTAAACCATGACCTAAAGGGCTCGTCAGATTGATGTCATGTTAAGCTTTTTAAACATTGTTTAAAGACTTGATGCTTGTATAATGTTGGGGACACTCAAACCATATGCTAGATTTTCAATTTGTTAAGAAAAATAAGGGTCATAAAGGTCAAATACTTTATCAAAGAGTCTGTTATACAAGACGGAAGACCAACTCGTCAACTTGAAGGCTTAAATGTTGTCATGTGGAAGCCTGAGAGTCTTATTTATAATTTATCTTAACCACTCTGTATTATAAATTACAGCAGTGTCTGTTCTTCACCAGGGCGAACAATAAAAGAATCAAGTCAATTAACTAAAATAGAAGTTTCTTTCAAATGACTGTTCTTGAGGTAGGGGGAGCTGAATGAAAAATTAAGATGCAACAATCAGATTTAAATCTTTAACATGTTTGTTCTAATCTTCTAGGTGACATTAATGGGCATAGCTACCTGAACCTCATGCATTCATGTTCAGTGTTAAGTTAGCCTCATACTCGAGTAACTATGTTATTGAATATTTAAAAAGTGAAACCATGGCATGGATGTGATTTGTCCGAATGAAATTAAATATAATCGTGGCAAGCTTTTCAGATTGGATGGATATAATGACAGTGTACTGCTTTTGGTTGAACTTTTTGAAATTTTTTCATGTGATAATTTTTGCTGATTTTTGGTTTATGGATATATCGTGATGATATTGTATAAGTTATTGTTACTTTGTGCTTACAGGTTGTGATGTGATCATCACTAAGGATAAAGGGGTTTCTCGGGTTCATGCAGAAATAGTTGTTAATACAATGAGCATGTCAAATCCTCTACCAAATGTACAGGTAAGAGACTGCTCCAAGTACGGAACATTTGTCAGCAAAAATGTTGGGATTAAGAAAAAAGTTCATGAGTTACCAAACAAAGAAACAGCATTACATGATGGCGACCTTGTTTCTTTTGGCACCGGTAGTGCTACCTACAAGTATGTTAACCATCTTTTTAGTGTGATGTTCTATTCCTTTTGTGCCAGTTTTAGTTTTTAGTGTGCGTTGTTGAGGTGCTTTTCTAGGCTAGGTTTATATAGGTATTAGGTAGATTAAATCTCATGATATTTGTCTGTATTATGTGCTCTTAAACACTTTTGAATTTCATTTGACAGGTTTTGCCATGTCCCCCTCATTCTTTTCATCTGTCCCTCAAATAAAGTGGATCGATCTTTGGCAAAGAAAATTTCATCAATTGGTCAGTAGAGGAAAAACTTGTAAATCATGAGCACCTACGGTCTAGTTGACTTAACTTAAGTAATTACTTACTTGAACATGATATTGCATGTTAGTTGTGTTAGTGGTGTAGTAACATAGTATACCTTTTTAGCTTTCCTCTTTAAGCAGTAAACATCATTTTGGTTGAAGTACCAAACTCTTGTCTTAATTTGATCAAATTGTTTTCACGTGAGTAGTGACTGAAGTAACCTTTCAATTTAGGTGCTAGTATTGCTCATACCTTGAATGAAGAGTGCACACATGTGATAGTAGATCAACTCACGCCCTTAAAGAAGGATCTTGTTGATGTAGTTGTCGCAAAAAAATCGTGTGTTCTCAAAACTTGGCTCGAGGTATAGAAGCATTCGGTCTTTTGTATTTGTTATTTTGGGTTTTTAATTTTTCATTATGCTATCAATCTGTTACAGTTAAGTGACGAGTAATATTTGTACTTATAGTCTTATGACATGAAGTTAGTTGCCTGCATGTTTATCATATTCATGTTGTGGTTTACTTTTTAATTATTCTGTGCTTCGGTAATAAATTAAATGGATTATTTGTAATGAGAGAGTTGATATTTATGGATATACAACTAAAAATGTCTTATGTAGTTTATGCACTATGAGTCTAGGACATGATACATATCTATGCACTATGGTATTTATGGGTATCACACAATCTCTTCTATGCCCAAGAGTAGAGTCACGCACTATGAGTTTAGGACTTTATAGATTCACTACTCTCTCTGTCCCTACTCCCTAGTTATAAGATCCTTTAAGATTATTGGCTTGTCCCTGAATATAAGACCCCCGACAAATTTCTAGATACGTTTATTAACACTTTTTTAAATATATCCCTTATTAATACTACCAATTTGCATTGGAATATGTAAAGTTAACATCAAATGCATTATACACAAAGGGTAACAATCAAAAACAAACTATTTACATTATTTACACCACTAACTTTCCTTAATATGCATAAAAAGTCCCAAAGGGTCTTATAAAACAGGGATGGAGGGAGTAGCTGTTTTGTGACCGGTAGCATTGTAAATCTGCATCCTATGGCAGAATTTGTACTAAGTCTTGACAACTCATCGAGAGCATAAACATGTTATCTAATATTTAGTCTACATGTATGAGGGTTATTTTAAGGATTTTGTCTATATTTGTTTATTTCACACATGGTGAAGATTTAAGTTGTGACTGTTTGTTGCGTCTATAGTTTTTTGCAGAAAAGAACATTAGCAATGAAATTCCGAGCTGTCATTCGTAAGTACTAAGTACCTTAAGTTTAGAATTTGGTTGAGCTGGCTTTATATTTTGATCTGACACCGGTTAGACTAACTAAAGAAGTTTTCTTTGTCTTTTTCCTTTTCTGTTCCTTTCTCTTTCTGACACAGACATATTCCAACAGTGTCAGTGGAAGGAGCATCTATCAAAGTTACTGATCCCAAAGTTCGCGAAAACTGTTTGAAAGGATACACTTTTGTGTTGGAATCTCTGGATTTGGTAGCTGTTTTCAAATCTTCTATACTTACTCTGAAACCGAGCTTATGAATTATAATTTCTAGCTGCTATTTTTTTTTGTTATTCTGATTTCCATTTTCTTAGAATATGCAAGCGCATTTTATGTAGTTGGAATTTTGTTTGAATATTGAAATGTAAATATGCAGAATAGGCATCCAGGGGTTTCTGGAAATATAATATGAAAATATCCTAGGACCTCTTTATTTTTGGTGTTTTGGTTTCCATTTGTACAGTCATTATGAAATTTTTTGAAACTGCATTTTAAAAGTAAAAATTTCAAAACATTGTTTTCCGTGTTTCCGGAAATGCATTTTCTCTAGTTTGTTTCCATCTTCTCCCTATCATAATTAAAAAGGAAATTCATAACCAAATATCATTCTAGCCACTCACACATACAGAGTAAAAATTGAAAATGAAAACTGAACATGTGATAGAAAAAAAACGGGCCCTTAGTATTGTTGTAGGCTGGAACTTATCTAATCTTGACACAATATATTTATCTTATTCTTTACTCTATTACAGTATAAATTTGGGGATCAGCTAAAGTCTTTACTGGAAGTAGCTGGTGCTAAAACTATTTCATTTCAAGAATTCTCTTCAAATAGCCAAGTATGTATTAATTTCATTCTTTCTATTTATGAATTCTGTAGATAAAAGGGTAGATATTAGTCTTTTGGGAGTCACTTAAGTTAGTTAGCTATTTTATATTGCTTATAACATCACAAGTGTGTATATACATGCTATTCTGTGTGCTACTAACATGCATTTGAAATAAATTATTCATCTACAGCCCGTGTCTTGTCCTTAGGTTTTTAACATTACTGATCAAATACCATCTTTTGTTTTCAGCTCTTTCTAGCATTAATCCAAGTCAGGAATGTAGTTATCATTGAATAGCAAGACACTTATGTTTTTGCTTGAAAATTCTGATTTCGCATTTATTCCATGTAGGGATCAGATTATGGAGATGATAATCGAATGGTTTGTGTCACCCCAGAAGGAGCGGCATGCAAACCTAATTTCATTAAATTATTAAGTTCCTTGCAAAAAGTCAATGAGATGGGTATAATGAATGCTGCTCTCAGCGGACATCTAGACCTGTCTATTTTAAAATCACCGTGCGGTAAATACTCTATATTTCTAGTAATTTACTTGCATATTCCAAACCCTTTTATTTTCTCTCCCCATGATTGAAGAACCTAAGTTCTTACTTTGTTTTTGTTTATCTGGTTAACTGCTTAAAATATTGACTGTGAAGTGCAAGAAAACCTACTTCAACCTCATTCATGTATGTATGTACTAATATTTCGGCTTCACCTTCTTCCATAAAAGAAAAGAAACAAAAATCGTACCATTTGATTAACTAACTGATCAACTAACAACAAATACTTCAAAATTATGACTATGCTTATACCGCCTATATTTGTTGAGACTCTCTAATTGCTCGCGTAATGGATATAAAATTAAGGAAAATAGGAAATTTTTGTTCAATCAACGGTTTGCAGTATTATTTCTTGTTCCCGGTAATTGAGGATCAGTTCTAGTTTTTTTCCTTCTGTTTTATTTCATTCATAAAATAAGATTCTATCATGGACAGGATGTAACTTCCATTCTTTTGTTATATTTTTGCAACTTGTGAAATTTATGTAGTTATCAGACCATTGTGGAATAACATATATGTTTAACTACAAGCTAGCTTTTTCACGAAATCAAGTAAAAACAACACATTTATGCATAATAATAGGGGCATTTTTGAACTCACGAACAGACTATGGATTTTGGAACTTCTCGAGGAAAATCATGTCAGCACTAATACATACCTACATCTTAAACAAAACAAAGTCCAAAAATAATCAACTAACTACAATAATTAGATATTCAAGCTACAAAACCCCACAATTTGTAAGGAGGTAGCATAATAGCGCAAGGAAAAGCTGCATGGGTTTTGTTATAGACTGGACAAGTGCTGACAGATTTTATGCAATACACTGCTTCAATCATTTTGTAATATTTACTCAAATATATTTTTTTTGCATGAAAAGAAACAATTTAAACTTCATTCTCAGTGATGATCTCTGTACTCTAATGTGTTACAATAACAAGATGTATGTACTGTTGCAGTGCTTATCTCATCGTCATGCTCTACAGACGAGACAATTGTAGCAGATTCAGATACTGAAGTTGAAACAGCCACATCACCCATTGCAAGTGAGGCATTATGTGGTGGAAATAATGTAAAATATGTAAAAACAGAAGAAATAAATGATGATGATGATGGTGATGATTCCAGTGCTTCACTGAAGAGAAAAGATGAGAGAATGGAACCAACCTTAGATAATATTTCTACCAGTTTGGATGAAATAAAACGTACAAAAGCAGACATATCCCTGGATACTTCTATCCAATCTGATACACATGCTACCAGCTTCAAGGATGGCACTGGTGGTATCAAAGTGAAGAAAGACAAGGTTGATGATTATGGAAGTGGAAATTCAGATATTGTTTACAGCCAAAATTTAGTTGTTCGAGATATAAATACACTAACAAACAGAATTTCTGCACCAAACAGCAGCGTTCCAAATTTCAAACGATTTAGAAAGGTATGGTTTGGTACTATACATCTTGTTAAAATACAAGAGACTAAGAGACATATGAATAAACCGTGTGTTTTGAAAAGCACTACGGAGACATTATTATATATAGATAGATTACAACTAATTACATGATATAGTTGACGTGGGACTATTCTATATACAAATATTTTTAACACTATATATATTTACAATATCAACACTCCCCCTCAAGCTTGAGCATATAAGTCAAATGCACCAAGCTTGTTACATATATAGTTAGTTCTGGGGCTTCGTAGGGATTTTGTAAACACATCTGCCAATTGATCATTAGAGTTGACAAAGCTTGTGACGATGTCGCCTGCCTCGATCTTCTCTCTGACAAAGCGACAGTCTATCTCAATATGTTTGGTCCTCTCATGGAAGACTGGATTTGAAGCAATGTGCTATGCAGCTTGATTATCACAAATAAGAGTCATTGGTCTTGCTTCTTCAATTTGAAGTTCCTTGAGCAACTGTTTTAACCAAATAAGTTCACATGTTGCCATTGCCATAGCCCTATACTCTGCCTCGGCGCTTGATCTTGCAACTACATTTTGTTTCTTACTTTTCCAGGATATAAGGTTTCCTCCAACAAGTACACAATACCCAGAGGTGGATCGTCTATCAATGAGTGACCCTGCCCAATCAGCATCGGAGTATCCAACTATCTGGGTATGTCCTTTATCCTCATACACTAGACCTTTTCCTGGAGCACATTTGATGTATCTCAGAATCCGGATAACAACATTCATGTGTTCTTGACAAGGGGAATTTAAGAATTGACTTACCACACTGACTGCAAAAGAAATGTCCGGACGAGTGACTGTGAGATAATTCAACTTTCTGACCAATCTCCTATACCTTCCTGAGTCAGATAAAGGCTCCCCCTGATTGGGTAGAAGTTTAACACTTGGATCCATAGGAGTATCGGCTGGTTTAGCATTTAACAAACCTGTTTCTTCCAAAATATCCATAGCATATTTCCGCTGAGAAATCACCAAACCATCTTTAGATTGGGCTACTTCAATACCCAAGAAATAGCGGAGTTTACCAAGATCTTTTGTCTGAAATTGTTTCGAGAGATGTTGTTTCAACTGAAGTATTCTCTGCTGATCACTACCAGTTATGACAATGTCATCTACATACACGATAAGATAAATACACCCTTGGGGTGAGTGATGATAAAAAACAGAATGGCCAGCTTCACTACGGATCATACCAAATTGTTGTACTACAGTGCTGAATCTGCCAAACCAAGCTCTCGGAAATTGCTTAAGACCATAAAGAGACCTGTGTAGCCTACAAACCATATTCGATGACTCTCCCTGAGCAACAAACCCTGGTGGTTGCTCCATATATACTTCCTCTTCAAGATCACCATGTAAGAATGCATTTTTGATGTCAAGTTGATGCAGAGACCAATGTCGAATGGCTGCAATGGCTAAAAGAAGTCTAACAGATGCCATCTTGGCTACAGGCGAAAAGGTATCACTATAATCCAACCCAAAAATCTGAGTGTATCCTTTAGCTACCAAGCGAGCTTTAAATCGATCAATCTTACCATCTGGACCAACCTTCACTGTATAAAGCCAACGACAACCTACTAAAGATTTCCCATGGGGTAGAGGAACCAGTTCCCAGGTACCACTGCTTTGAAGAGCACACATTTCATCAATCATTGCTTGCCTCCACTCAGGGTGAGATAATGCTTCACCTGGAGTTTTAGGAATAGAAACAGAAGACAAAGAAGACAAACAATTATACTGCAAAGGGGAAAGACGATGATAACATAAATCAATATAATGTGGAGAAGAATTTCGTGTTTGACGTATACCTTTTCGAAGGGCAATCGGAAGATCAGACTCAGGTTGCAGGATCGGATCCGGTGATGGCGAAAGCGTCGGAGGAGAGTCTGTAGTGACCTCAGGGATAGGTACGACTTCAGGGACAGGTACGACTTCAAGGACAGGTACGACAGACGTTGGGTGACGACGCTGATATGTTTGAAGTGGGCGAGGAGTGTGGGGGTCAACCGTAGGGGTATCTAGTGGGTCAGGTTCCCTAGAATGATGGGGGATAATGACAGATGGGACTTCCGGAAGAGGTGTGAGAATACTTTCCTGAAGGGGTTCCGGAGTTGCTTGACTGGACTTGAAATATGGAGCAGACTCGAAGAAGGTAACGTCGGCTGATATGAGGTATCATTGTAGAGTATGTGAATAACAGCGATAACCTTTTTGGGATCGATGATAACCAAGAAAGACACACTTTAGTGATCGAGCTGATAGTTTATCAAGACCAGGGGAAAGATTGTGTACAAAACATGTGGACCCGAAGACTCGCAGAGGAATTGGGTGAAGTGGGGAATTGGGAAAAAGGATTGAATGAGGGATTTTATTGTTAAGGACAGATGAGGGCATGCGATTTATAAGGTAACATGCTGTTAGCACAGCATCCCCCCAAAACCGAAGTGGAACATTACCATGGAGAAGTAGGGTCCGAGTGGTTTCTACGAGATCCCGATTTTTGCGTTCGGCTACACCGTTTTGTTGAGGTGTGTGAGGGCAAGATGTTTGATGGAGAATACCATGGTGTGACATAAAATTTTGAAATTGTTGGGATAAATATTCACGGACATTGTCACTTCTTAAGGTACGGATAGACACACCGAATTGAGTTTTTATTTCTCGATAAAATTGTTCAAAAATAGAAAATAATTCAGATCTATTATTCATTAAAAATAACCACGTGCAACGTGAAAAATCATCAATAAAGGTGACAAAATACCTAGACTCAAGGGTAGAGACAGTACGCGAGGGACCCCAAACATCAGTGTGAACTAAAGCAAAAGGGGACGAAGCTTGTTTGTTGACTCGATTGGGAAATTGACTACGAGTGTGTTTCCCTAACTGACACGACTCACAATGTAAATTAGATACCTTCGATAAATTTGGCACCAACTGATGTAATTTGGAAAGACTGGGATGACCTAACTGAGCATGGATAGTGAGTGGAGAATCTTTGGCTGAACATGTCTGAGATGACAATGAGAGGTAATAAAGGCCTTGAGACTCATATCCGACGCCAATCGTCCGACCCGAACTCCGATCCTGGAGGGTAACATTATTGTTAGTGAAGGTGACACTACAATCAAGAGAACGAGTTAAACGACTGACTGAAAGTAAATTAAAAGGACAATTAGGTACATAGAGGACAGAAGTAACAGAGAGAGAAGGTAGAATTTGAATAGTACCAATCCCTTCGGATCGGGTTTGAGAACCATTGGCAGAAGTTATAGTAGGTAACAAACCAGAGGTAGAGAAGGAAGAAAAAGGATTTTTATTACCAGTAACATGATCAGACGCACCAGAATCAAGGACCCAAGGTCGAAGAGATGATTGAGAGAGGCAAACAGATGAATTACCAGTGTGTGGTACCGTAGCAGTAGAATCTGAGTTCTGATAATTCTGATACCACCTGAGAAAATCATCATAGTTTGGCGTAAAGTTCTGAGGAGTAGCCATGAGTATCTGAAGAGAGAAAATATCACGCGATCGGAAGTTTGCCGGAAGGTCACCGGGAGTAGTAGCGACGGTGGCGGACGACGGTGGGGTCGGCTTTTTGAAACGTCGCCGGAACAGTAACGGCGGCAGAGGCGGCAGGGTGGTTACCGGAGAATTTTGAAAAGTGAGGCAAACCGGAGTGACAACACGGTTTGCAAAAAAAATTTCTCACCAGAAGACAGTGGGTCAACCGGGTAAACCACGGCGAAAAAAGAATTGCCTCTTAGCAGGCTCTAGATACCATGTTAAAATACAAGAGACTAAGAGACATATGAATAAACCGTGTGTTTTGAAAAGCATTACGGAAACATTATTATATATAGATAGATTACAACTAATTACATGATATAGTCGATGTGAGACTATTCTATATACAAATATTCTTAACACTATATATATTTACAAATATCAACACATCTTATAAAGGGCCTATCATGTGTTTAGTTGAAGCTGGAACCAAACTTGTTTTTAATTAACTAGTTGAATTTTTTTTCTTGACTTGTCTGATTTCTATTTCCCATGCAGCTATATCTTTTCATGCAAGTTTAATCATTAAATATTACTTCCTCTGTTTCTTTTTAAGTGTCATTCTTTTACTTTTTACACTTACCAAGAAAGCTAATCAATATATTTACTTTTCAAACAACAATTTTCCTTTTACCTATAATGCCCCTAATTATTTATTACATTCATCTAACTTTTTCTCTCTCTGTAATGATTGCTTAGGAGTAATTTTGACAAAAGTGCAATTAATACTACCTTGAACTTTGCAAGTGACAATTAAAAAGAAACAAAAAATTATTCTAAAAATGACATTTAAAAAGGAACAGAGGGAGTAATATCTATGACTAATTAGTCCAATTTTCTTTGAAATGGAATTGCAGCCACAAACTCAATCTGGAAATAGTTTCAACAACCTTGTTCCATTTGCAAAATATCCGTACAAGTAAGAATAATATTAATTGTGACTTCTGAGTGTCAGTTACTTTAAAAGTAATTTGTTTATCTTTACTTCACTACATTTCTTCTTATGTTATATTTCATTTGTTTTCAACAATAGGGATTCTGGCTATGGAAACGATGAGACAGCTGAATATGTTAAGGAGGAGAAAAAGCGAAAACAAAGAGAAGCCGTGGCTGATGATCTATTTAATAATCAGAAGGTTAGTCCAATACTCTTCCTGTATCTTTAGAGAGAGAAAAAAAGAAGGACGGGGGAGAGGGGGTTGAGGTCACATTGACCTAGGCTTGTTGAATATATACCTTAACTTTTTACTTGTACCACTGCAGGCAAAAAAACGAGGCACAGCTGGTTCTCTTCGCAGCATGCTTACTAGTACTAGATGAAAGTAAACATCTTTCAGTTTGTGTTTAAATTATCTTCGGAACGTTAAATTAGTGCAAATTTTTGTGTTTCTTAAAGTTACCCAATTTTTATATAATGAAAAACATGACAAATATCTGATATGATAAATGTAAGACTCAGTATGATAACTTATTGTTTTAAGGGCGGCATTTGTATGTTATGTTTGTAAAGGTAAACAAACCTCTTTCAATATTTTGTAATTTTTACAAATCGAAAATATTGATGAAACTTTAAATTGGTGCAAATCCTCTTGAGCTTCCACAGTTATCAGAAATTCTTCCCTATTTATTTTAATCAAGATTCTTGGAACTATGGGAATAACTAGCTCCAGACAATGACATTAGAACATTATTAATCAGAATAATGTTCTAATTGGTAAAACGGAAAATGTTTGATGTGATAAATATGCCATTGTCACGAGCCAGTTATTCCCATAGTTCTAAGGCCCTAAATAAGGAAGAAAACTATATGTAAGGCCTTTATTAATTTCTCTTCCTTTGTCTCACTAATAGGAACGGATTTCCCTTACTGATTTTATATAATGTACCTCCAACAGCTTCCTTCATAACCATTGGTTTTGTTGGCCAATTAACAGGCTGATTGGATCATTATCTCACAGATATTCAAAAGAAGGAAATTATGAGCCATAAGAAGATGGTTAAGGTTGAATCTCCTACAACTAGTTCTCCTAGTGAAATGACCACAGGAGAAGAAAATGCGGTTTATACCTTTTGTTTAGCTATCTTACAACATTTTGTAGGAACCAATATGCCAATAACTGAGAAGATTACTACTCTTCTCCAGAACCTTAGATGTCCCTCTTTGGACACTTTAGATGGTACAAAGATACATTTCTTTCCAGAGTTTATCAATTAAATAACTCTAACTCTCCTCATTGGAAATCCAAATTTATTGATGGTTTACCCCATTTCTTTGCTGAGAAAATCAGAGATTCTCTTAGAAAAAAATAATGATGGAATTAATATTGATTACCTTAATTTAACCTATGGACATATAATCAGTGTTTGTGTCAATGAAGGATTATCCCTTTGTAATGACATAAAACTTAGGAATCAATTAAAGATGCAGAATATTACAGAGAAACACCAATTAGGTGAATTCTGTGAGCAATTTGCTTTTGATTTAGGAAAATCTCCCAATAAAAATAAAGAAAAGAGAAAAATCAATAGAAATAAACCTTATAAGAAAGAACCTTAAAAAGAAACATAGAATGAACTATGACAAACAGAAACCTAAGAAAAAACCCTTCAATAAAAAATGGAAAAGAAAGTCTAAAAAACTTGATATTACTTGCCACAAATGTGGAAAGGTGGTCATTATGCCAACCAATGTTGGACAAAGAAAGTTTTACATGAAATTGAGGATGAACAATTGCGTTCACAGTTAGAGAAAGTTTTATTAATAGACTCAGAATCTGAGTCAGACTATTCAGATGAAGATATTGAGATGATTAATGAATCATCTTCTGAATCTGAATCTTCCTGTGATGGTAACAATTGCCAATGCAATGAATTGAATTATTGGAAGTCCATAGTGGAAATGAATGGTCTAAATGTTCTAACTTCAGAACAAGATGATATCTTGAAAATGTTAGAATCAATTCCAGATAATAATCTGAAGAGGAAAATGATAGAGGCTTTAATTAATGAAACCTCTAAAAAAGAAACTCTTATAATTATGGAGGCTCCTTATCAAACAAGCGAAGTCTTATCTAGATTTCAGCAATCTCAGGTTAAAGAAACTCCTGTTTCTTTGAATGATTTAAAATATGAAATAAATCAATTAAAATCTGAAATAAGTCAGATTAAAAAAGATAATAGTAATTTATCTTCCAGAGTTAATTTTCTCGAAAGAAGTAAACTTGAGAATATTACTTCTACTAGTAATACTAGTAACAATGATAATAAACCCAGTTATTTAAATATCCTTGATAAGGTTACATCACAAAAATGGTTTGTGAAAATCACTTTGATTATCAACAAAAATTATATTCTTGAAAATGAAATAGCTCTTATAAATAGTGGTGCTGATCTAAATTCCTTACAGGAAGGAATTATTCCTACCAAGTATTTTAACAAAACTACACAATCTCTTACCCAAGCTGGAGGAGATAAGCTAAAAGTTAATTACAAAATATCTGATGCTTATATTTGTACGCAACAAATATGTTTGCCTACCCCTTTTATCTTGGTTAAAAATTTAACCCATAGAATAATTTTAGGAACACCTTTCCTTAGCCAAATAATGCCCATAATAAATGTGGATACTAAAGGTATTACAACTATGATAAAAGATAAGAAAATTATCTTTGAATTTATCACTAATCCTCATACTCGTATGATAAACGAAGTCAAAGATATTCTTTGCAAGAAGGAAAAACAGTTATTGTTCTTACAAGAAGAAATTAACCTTCTTAATATTAATGAACAACAGAATAATAGTGAGGTAAAAAGTAAAATAAAAATCATAGAAAAACAATTTCATGATGAAGTTTGCAATGATCTTCCCAACGCTTTTTAGGACAGAAAGAAACATATTATTTCTTTACCCAATATAGATAGTTTTAATGAAAATCAAATACCTACTAAAGCCAGACCGGCACAAATGAATCATGAATATATTGATTTATGTAAAAAAGAAATTGAATCTCTTTTACAGAAAAAATTAATAAGAAGCTCTAAATTTCCTTGGAGTTGTACTGCTTTTTATGTCAATAAAAATGCTGAAAAGGAACGAGGAGTTCCTAGACTTGTTATTAATTACAAACCTCTTAGTAAGGTGTTAAAATGAATTAGATACCCTATTCCTAACAAAAAAGATTTAACAAAAAAGATTTGTTAGATAGATTAAATGAATCATTAATCTTTTCAAAATTTGATATGAAATTAGGATATTGGCAGATCCAAATTAATGAGTCTGATAAATATAAAACAACTTTTACTGTTCCTTTTGGTCATTTTGAATGGAATGTCTTACCCTTTAGGCTTAAGAATTCCCCATCAGAATTCCAGAATATCATGAACGATATTTTCATTCCTTATACGGATTTCATTATAGTTTATATTGATGATGTTTTAGTTTTCTCTAAAACAATTGATCAACACATTAAACATTTAAAAATATTTAAAGGTTTAATTAAGCATAATGGGTTAGTCATATCTGCCCCCAAAATGAAATTATTTCAGACTAGTGTTAGGCTTTTAGGTCATGAAATTGACCAAGGAACAATTATTCCTATTAACAGAAGTATTGAATTTTCTTCCAAGTTCCCTGATAAAATAACTGATAAAACCAAATTACAAAGGTTTTTAAGAAGTCTGAATTATATTTTAGATTATTATGAGAATTTAGCTCAGGACACTGCTATTCTTTATAATAGACTTAAGAACAATCCTGAACCTTGGACTGAGCAACATTCTCAGGCCGTTAAAACTATTAAGAGCAAGGTTAAATGTTTTCCTTGTCTATCTTTGGCAAACCCAAAGTTTAAAAAAATTGTTGAAACAGATGCCTCCAATATAGGTTATGGAGGGATTCTTAAACAGGTTATTCCTGAAAATAATAAAGAGGTTCTTGTTAGATTTACTTCGGGTAAATGGAACCATACTCAATCCAAGTATGCTACTATTAAGAAAGAAATGCTTTCTATAATAAAATGTGTGTCTAAATTTTAGGATGATCTTTTACATAAAAAATTCCTGTTAAGAATTGACTGTAGTTCTGTTAAATCAATTATAGAAAAAGATGTTAAGAATTTAGTAGCTAAACAAATATTTGAAAATTGGCAAGCCCAATTATCTGTCTTTGAATTTGACATTGAATATATTAAAGGTGAAAATAATTCACTTGCAGATTTTCTAACACGTGAATTTTTGCAGGGATAATGGCAACCCCCTCAAGGGGAGGAAGAGGACGCGGCTATGGTCGTGGCCTAGCTAGAGGTAGTGGTAGCAATATGTTATCACCCCAGCACTAGCAGGAAAACATTCCCCTAATAGGGGATTGGACAACTGTAACTTATCTTAATAAGATACAACAAGCTAGAGGAATGCCTCAGCAAAAAGTTGACATGAGTAAGACACCGTCTTACAAAGATACTATGGTAAATGAAAACCCTAATGAGCAAATTGCTGAATATTTTGAAAATCTAACAACAGAAATCTTCATGTATATTTAAGAAGATATTAGGTTAAATCCTAATGATGCTTGGGCCATTAAAGAAAGATACCTCGAATCTAGAGGTTATACTGGACTTCAGGGAAAACCTAGACCCCAATTGGAAATATTGCTAATTATTACTAGATTAGTAACAATTACGCATCACTACCAGAATAACAATCCTGAGAGTTACATTAACTTCAGCAAATGTCACATTATGAACATTATATCTCCAAGAGAATGGGGATTAAATCCTAATGGTGAAAGATCAATTAGAATTGCTGATAGGAAATACATTTATTTCAATTACTGGGATTATGTTCAGGCTTTTACCCAAGCTTTTTATTATCAAAATCCTAGGAACAAACATTCCCGGTTTTTTACGATTTATCCAGAAATTCTGGATAAACCTATTCCCAGTTGGTTTCACCAATGGTGGTTAAAATTTGGACCATCTCTGGAAATTCTACCAGAGGAAATTATGAATTTGTATACACCATGGTGTGATAACAGTCCGTTAATTTTGAACAAAATGAACAATTTAATTGTAGGACAATGTCCTATGATATTTTTTTGTTAAGTTTCAGATTCCATGGATATGGAGATGGACTGTCACAATTTCAAAGGATAAAAATAATATCCCAATTTTAGAAAGGAACTTCTTCTACAAATGGTGGAATAAGATGGATGCTAATGATATCCGCATCAAGATTGCAGCGATTAATACAGTCATTGAAGATGAAAATCCAAAGGAATTGTGGAACAAGGTCCCAACAGATGTCTGTGGAAAATTTGAAAAATTACTTTCAAAAGAAATTTCCTACAGCATCTGAAGAAGAAATTATGGTCAGAACTTTGGATCATATGAAAAATCAATTTTTCAGAACCTTCCCAACCAGATCAATTAGGGATGACTCAATGTCTATCTCGTCTAGAGATTCAATGGAAACTACCCAGCTGGCAGGAGAAAGTCAAGAATAAGAGCCTACTTTAGAAGACTTTTGGGACTCAATGATACACGCTATGCCCCAGCAAGCCAAATCAGACAAGAGAAAAAGAAAAGATTAGATAAGAAGGAATCTTATCTAAAATAATCAAGATAATGTAGCTGTCAGTCTGTGAAGCCCAGCACCTTTAATTGTCGGCCACCAACAACAATAATGTTTTATTTATATTATGTTTGTTGTTTGTATTAGGCAAAAAGTCGTAAAGATAATATGCCGTTGGGGCTCATTGAGCACCCGATATTACTTTTGACTTTAGTCTTTTGTCTTTTATAATCATCTGTTTGTAACCGTCTAGTGTCAGTCACTCAAGACTTGCTACCGGCTTCAATAGGAAGTCTTTAGTTCCTATATAAGGGAACTTTGTATTCATTTGTAAGGGGCCTTCATTTTGCAATATAAGAAGTTTTTATATACTCTGCTCCAAATACCTCTCTTTAGATCAACTTTAGTTTCAATCCAGTTCCGCTGCATTATATATATATATATATATATATATATATATATATATATATATATATATATATATATATATATATATATATATATATATATATATATAAATAAACTTATGGTATATGTTGCAGAACTTTGAGGGCGTGCGCCCTCCCAATGCTCCAAGGCCCCTAACTTTCTCAAAATGACAAAATGTTTCGTTGGCTTTAATCCCTTCCTCTTGTTGATTGGCTTGAAGCATGAACAACACATATGTGTCGTTGTTTGATAATTCCTAAAAATAGCATTTTCATTTATACTTACACGTGCTTGTATATAATTCACTGAAGTTGTTAGTTTCCCATTTATATTAGGAGGTGTCTTAATACACCACCCATGTTTCTTATACACCACGTGAAATTCCGTTTTTGCCCTCCAGTTCCGGATGTGAACATCCGGACGCACCGTTTTTTTAAAAAACGTTGCTTTGTTCCAGATGTGCAAATCTGGAATGACAAGTTACGCGTTTTCCAGATGTGCACATCCGGAAAAATGACTGAAACTCAACATATTAAAAGATATATTTTTTTAAGAAATAATAATAATATGTATTTTAACAGAAGGTTAGAGCAACAAATATGGCAGACATCCTTTGATGATAACTTCAAAATATTTATCAAAACGCATGATGGCCACTTGTTCTGTATCCAAAAGCTGTCTAGTATTTCTAACCCATATTTAAACAAAATAACGGTCATCCACCTATGATGGCAAACATGATCTGTAACCATAAGTTATATATCCAAAAAAGGCACTGTGAATATCCGAACTCTCAAATCTATACTCGAAGATTTTAGGACAAATGAAGATCAACAATAAAATATTACTTCTTTGACTTTATCCAAGATAAATGGCAGCAGAGTCGACACAAAGTTGGTGGTACTCCTATTACCACTTGCAGAACCAGAATCAGAATTTTCGACTTCACTTATGTAGTATCGAGCGTGGTGCCTAAATGATACATGTTGATGTATATTTATGTATATGTATATATTATAACTTGTTTTAATTTTATATATGATTTATTTTGCATTGTTAATTTCTGCTTATCAGAGATGGAGTAAGTGAGGGTTAGTTCAGTAAGGTTTTGCTTTATGAGATGGATGCAATTTGGAAGGTATGACATAGCTAACTTTAACTTTTTAGTTGTTATCATAGTGGCTAAAACCGAGGAACACTTGCTAGCTTTCCGCGCTCGATACTACATAAGTGAAGTCGAAAATTTTGATTCTGGTTCTGCAAGTGGTAATAGGAGTACCACCAACTTTGTGTCGACTCTGCTGCCATTTATCTTGGATAAAGTCAAAGAAGTAATATTTTACTGTTGATCTTCATTTGTCCTACAATCTTCGAACCTGTAAAATATGATCCTTTTAGGCTTAAACCCAGTTGATTTATAGAAAGCCACACGCCACTCCCTGAAAATCAAAAGAAAATCATGAGGAATCCACAAATCTAACAAAATTATCTTAAAATTGCAGCGGCCTGATTTCCCTTCTGAGGCCACCACTTTACAAAACTTACCATATGATTTGCCTTTAAAATCAGGCAAAATTATGATCAACAATTGAAGTTTTCCCTCCTGCTTTGTCCTATCAACAATTATATTTATATTTTTTAATAGTCCAAAATGGTAAATAATAATGAATTTTTTATGCATACAAACACTTTTCTTGTATCGTGTAAGTTACTAACTACTCCCATTCTTAACCTTTCTTCTCCAAAAAGCTCAGTCTTTTCGGTGCTCTGTGCCCTTACTTGTAAATAATAATGAGTTTTTTTACACATACAAACTTTTTTTTTATTCATCAACGTTTCACTCTGTAATGCATGTTTACTTCATTGACATTGACTGAAGATTAATGGCTACACCGAAACAACACATTGAAGAGATACGAAGAACAAAGTTTTCTATTGGCGGGAAACCTAATCCCTTGACCCAAGATCTTCATCATGCTGTCAAGACCTTCTCCCTCCCTTCATTCGTATGTATATTAACTTGCGATGAAATATTAACATATGCGACCAACCGACAAAACCGATTTAAAAAAAATTATGCTATTTTTTCGGATCTGCAGATCAGAAATTAAAAAAAATAAAGTTATGCTATTTTTTCGGATTTGCACATCCGGAACAAAGCAACGTTTTTTAAAAAATTGGTGCGTCCGGATGTGCACATCCGGAATCTGGGGGCAAAAAAGAAATTTCACGTAGTGCCTAAGAAACTTGGGTGGTGTATTAAGAAACTCTCTTATATTATACACCCGTGTGGATATATAGTTAAGTTAGTTAGTTTATGATTAAGTTTGTTAGTAGCTTAAACTAACTAAAGTTAGTAAGGTTGATTGCTTAACTAATCCTTCAAAATTTCACAGTGGTGGTAATTCAAGAATCTAAAGATTTGAAAACCATAAAGATAGAAGAACTAAAGCTCGTTGGAAGCTCATAAACTCATAGTGATTGATAGAGAAAACGAGAAGGCAGTGCAACAAGCCTTGCAAGCTCAGATGATGAAGAAAGATGGTCATGAACGAAAGTTCAAAAAGAAAAGAAAAAGAAGCTTCAGAAATGAAAATTAGTCCGACAATGGAAAATTAAAGGTTGATGACAAAGTTGAATTCTCCAAGAAAGAAGGAGAATTTGACACTGTTAAATATGCTTGGATCTCAAACTCAAAAGTTAGCTTAATGGGTAAGGTTGTCTTCACATATTTATACATTCAACAGTCCGAGAATCTAAGCAATATGAGATTTCAAACAAACTCCAATGACACTAATACCAACTTCAATACTCACCCTCATGCCTAGCGTGGGCCTGAGCCAAATGCCCACATTGCACTACTTAACTCGGATATATTACCTTGTTAATTGTGCTTGGATCTCAACCCTAAAAGTTAACTCAAAGGGCGATGTTGCCCTCACATATTTATACAATCATTTATACAATCAACTGACCGAAAACTTAAGCAATGTGAGACTTTAAACAAACTCCAACAATACAAATACCAACTTCAACAGATACCAACCAATGAAAGAAAAAAGAATTTGATAAAAGGAAGGTGCAATGCTATAATTGTGAAATGTTTGCCCATTTTACTGATGAAGTTAACATAAGAAGGATGTGATGAAGAATTAAAGAAGTGATGAAGAGGCCAATATAGCTTATGATGATGACTATGATTTAGAAGCTATTTTGTTAATGGTCACAACCTATAAAGGAAATTCTATGTGTGAGTTATGATATCTTGACTCAAGGTGTTCAAATCACATGACTAAACATAGAATGACTTAATAATTTTGACTCAGGTAATAAAACCAATGTCAGAATGCAAATAGCAATTACCTTGCAGCAAAAGGCATACGTGACATTGTAATCAAAAGATAGGATGGGAAAAATACACTTATTGAAAAGATACTCTATGTATCTGGAATTATGTGCAACTTATTGAGTATATGGCAACCGGTAGAAAAATGTTTCAGTAACCATGAACGGTGATGCACGGCAACTGTTTTATCCACACAAAAAGCTGATACTGAAGTCAAATTTGTCAAAGACCATGACATTTAAATGTAGCATTCAAACTTCAAAGGAGGTGTGCATGTCAAATAGTGAGGAACCTGAGTGACTGTGATATATGAGGTATGTTCATCTAAATTTTAGAAGACTAAGTGAATTGAGCTATAAGAATTTAGTGTATGGTCTGCTTAAACTGAATGCAAACACAATGACATGTGAAACATGTTTAAGAGGCAAACAAAGTAGACTTGCTTTTGCATTAGACATGCCTAAAGATCAAATGATGCACTAGAGGTTGTGCATTCTGATATATTTTCTTTTGAAGTATCATCACTTAGTGAAAACAAGTATTTTATCACTTTTGTTGATGAACATACAAGAATGTTGTGGCTGTATACCATTAAATTAAAAAATGAGGTAGTTGAAGTGTTCAAGTAATTCAAAACCTTGATTGAGATGGAGAATGGGAAAACAATAAAGGTTTCGAGGACTAATAATGGACCAATAGAGACTCAAACACATATGAGACCACAGAGAACAAGGCAAGTTCCTAATAGACTTGCACGTTGTGAACTATTACCTAATAATGCAGTCAATAATGATGGGGATCTTATGCATTTTGCTTTGTCAGCTGATGCTGAATCAATGTCCCATAATGAGGCAAATAAGAGTAAGGCCTGGAGGGAGACCATGATGAAGGAACTCATGTCAAATGTCAATTAAGAAGAGTCACACTTGGAAGCTAGTCAATTCACCCGAAAGAAAAAAGACTGTTGATGTGAATTGGGTATTCATGGTAAAAAATAAATTCAGATGACTCAATTTCAAAGTATAAAGCAATGATGGTAGCTAGAGGATTCTTGCACGGGTATGGTGTTGGTTATAATGAGGTATTTGCTTCTGTGGCTAGACTTGAGACAATAAGACTAACTGTGGTAATATCTAGTAGGGATTATTCCCTATGTCACTTGGATGTCAAATCAACATTCCTAATGACCCTTTAAAAGAAACATTCATTGTCATTCAACCATCTGGTTTTGAGATGAAATGCAAAAAGCAAATTGTATTCAAGTTGCACCATGTCTTGTATGGATTCAAGCAGACCCTTAGAGCTTGGAACAAGAGAATTTACTAATTTTTGATTCAGTTAGAATTCAAAAGGTGCACAGTTGAGTATGTTGTCTATGTGTAAATCACAAGTACTTCAATCATGATGATATGTTTGTATGTAGATGACTTGCTCATCACCGACAATCATTCACCAGAAATTGAAACTCTAAAGAACAAAATAAAAGGTGAGTTTGAGATGACTGACTTAGGTAAGCTCTCATACCTCCTTGGCATAAAATTTGTGAAAGTCAAGAAAGACATAGTTATGCATTAAGAAAATTATGGAAAAGAGCTGTTATATAGGTTTGAAATGATTGATTACAACGCAATCATAAATCCATCTGAAACAAATGTAAAGCTTGATCAATGCATTGATGAAGAGAAGGTTGAAGCAACCATATACTTGCAGATTGTGTAATCATTGAGGTACTTATGCAATAACACACATGACATCTGCTATGCAATAAGTATAGCCAGCAAGTTCATGAGTGAGCCTAGGAAGTCACACATAGTGACTGCAAAGAGAATACTCAGGTACCCAAAGGTAATCATGAGACTTGGCATGATAGTTTTAACTAATGTGAATAAGGCAAGATTAATATATTATTCAAACTTTGATTGATGTGGTGACAGAACTGATAAAAGAAACACTTCAGACTATGTTTTCATCTACGATGAGAATGCCATTTCCTAGTGTACAAATAAACAACTTGTCACATCTCTGTCATCATGTGAGACAAAGTACATAGTTGACTCATTTGCTTTATGTCTAGCAATTTGCACTACGCCAAAAATGAGTTTTCCCAGCGCAACAAAGACAACGCTTTCTGGCAGAAGCGCTGCTACATGTTTCGCTAAAAACAAAAATAAAAAACGAAAGAAAAACGCTGCTAAATGGGGGACATAAGACAACGCTTTTGAAAAGCGCTGCTAAAACCCTAAGGCAAGTGAACTTTAGAAAGCGTTTTATGAAAAGCGCTGCTAAAGGGGTAACATAAGGCAGCGCTTTTGAAAAGCGCTGCTAAAGGGCTTTCGTACAACACGCTTTAGGCAGCGCTTTTGAAAAGCGCTGCTAAAGGCCTTTCATTAATCCCACATAAGAAAGCGCTTTTACCCCAAAAGCGCTGCTAAAGGATTAACATAAGAAAACGCTTTCTAAAAGCGCTGCTAAAGGTCTTTTAAAATATTAAAATTAAAACAGATTCTGATATCCCTCTATTTTCATTACGACCGTTTCTATTTCGCCCTAAACTCTCGCGACACTGTATCTTCATCTTCTTCTTCTGCAAACGAAATTCCCTCCGTCCTCCGTCGTCCGCCGTTCATGACTTTATTCTGTTCGAGGCTACCCTTACAGCTACCGTCGTCCGCCGTTCGTTACTTCAATCCGTGCTACCGTCGTCCGCCGTTTGAGGTTTTTACTCTCCTTTTTTCTGGTTTTCTCTCCAATAATGGAAATGCCTAATATTCTCCATTGTTGATTGTTTCTCTGCTGTTTCTGTGATATAATTTTTTTCTTCCTCAAATTATTATTATTATTATTATTATTATTTTTATTTTGTTATGAGTGTGTGCATGTGCCTAACACTACTGGTACCGATTATCTTTTTAATATTTTTTAAAAAGTTATGTTTATTAATAATATAGGAGTATGTCATGGAATAATGAATGATGTTAAAAAGGGTAATGATTGTTTGTTATGAGTGACTAATGAAGGCACGTTGGAGTTCAAAGTTCAACGGTTCTTGTTACTGCAATTTGCGGATATGTTTATGCCGTTAATATGAGAATTGTTGTGGGATTGTTTCATCTATAAGAAGAAAGTTAGTATCTAAGTTCTGTTTTAGTAAGTCTTTCTCCGGTTAATAGTTGATTTTTGATATTAGTTTTTGATTTAATTGAAAATGATATTAGTTTTTGATATTTAGTTGATTTGATTTTTGATTTCACTCACAAGTTCATTGTTTATAATTGTGTCTAAAATGACTTTGAACTTAATCCCTCTAAGTTTGTTTAGCTTTATAAGTTTTTTAATATAATTGTGTCATTTTATATTGATGTTTTTCTTAATTACAGGTGAAATGGCTACTAACGAGGAAAATCCACACGATACTTCAAAAAATGATGGACATGAAACAATTCAAGAAGCGGAAGGAGATATTACGCGAGGAGTAACTATCATGAAGAACATCATTCGTGCTAGAGATAAAGGAATAAAGTATGACGTTTATTGGAATGATACGAACCAACTTGTTGAGCCTAACGGAGCAATGTTGACAAGTTACATTAGTACACTTGTTCGTTCGTATATTCCAATTACTTGTGATAATTGGAGAAATGCATCGTTGAAACCCGCCAAAGAAAAGATATGGAGTGAGATACAGGTACCATATTGATGTTATTTGTTTTTGTTGGCGATTATGTCTTTAAATTACTAATTATGTTATTTGTTTTTGTAGAGGTCTTTTAATATTAGTGATGACCAAAAGAAGTATTGTATTCAATTAGCTGAAGAAAGACACAGAGGGTTTCGAGCATTTCTATCAAACAAGTATCTTAGGGATGCCGAACGAAATTTTATTGAAGCAAAACGTCTAGTGAAGTATGTACACTTGATTTCACCTGAAGAATGGGCAACTTTTGTAGCCAAAAGAAGAACCGAAGCATTCTAAGAGTTGAGTGGCGTAAATCGCCAAAGAGCATCAAAACCCGCGTATCCATACAGGAAGGGGCGTTTGGGATATGCACGCTTACAGCAAAAAATAGTAAGTATATATAAATGCTTTGATTTACTTGTTTCTTTCCCATGTGTTATAATTGATTTTATTATTTGTCTTAATATGTAGTTAGAAGAAGAGAAAAGTGAAGAAACATGTGTTCCGGAACATGTTTTGTGGAAGGCTGCTCGTGTGGGCAAGGATGGAGTTGTTGCGGAAAATGTTCAACAAGTTTTTGAGCAATGTGTAATTATAACATTATGCGTTTTATATCCCACTTATTGACATATATATAATATTTATGCTTTTTAATCCCCGCTAATATTTTTCGATATTCATGCATATGAATTCCAGGAGACTCTGTCTCAGTCTGCAACTCTAACTGAAGACCAGGATTGCAGGAGCATACTTACTCGAGTGTTAAATGTTCCCGAGTATTCCGGTCGTGTGAGGGGTAAGGGTTTTGGAGTCACTCCATCATCCTTTTATAATCGTTCAAAGAGCCAAAATCCTAGCAATAGAGAGGTGATGAAAGCCATGGAAGAATTAAGAGCTCAAGTCCGTGAATTACAAAAGGACAAGGAAAAATATATGTCAGAAAGGCGTGGTTCAGAGTTTAATGATACTAGTGACAAAGGTAGTATCAATTGTCAACAGAAACTTGCCGAGGTAATTATATATGCTTATTATGAAATTAATTTAGTACAAAATTTTTAATATATACACATTAAAAGTGTTAATTCTATATTCAAATGTTTTACTAACTTATATGATTTTTAGATTCATGCCCAAGAGTTGCAAATAATAGAAAGTCAGAATAGGCAGCCAGAATTAGGCAACACGTCCAACCAAAAAAAGACTCTTGCAAGGACGGGGAAAAAAAGCAATTGTATCTCGATTTAGGTCATCTCTTGTAACACTTGTAGAAACATCGAATTTGATGGACGGAGGTATTCGTGAAGTACCTATGGAGGAAGGTATTTTCGGTTATTCCTATTCAGAAATAATTTCTAAAGAGGATTTGGATCAAATTTTTAATCATTCTGAATTAGGCATCGATGTTATGTATACATACATCAGGTATTCCGATTAACTCTCTATAATTATTTAAACAATTTATTTACTCATTTCAACGAATAATCTAATGTTCGTTATGTTTTTATTTAAGGTTCTTGTATGAGAAATTGGTGCGCCCGCATCAATTGTCAGAAAGATTCGGTTTCTTATCTGCCAACTATATCAATGCACCGTTAATTGCGATGAATCCAACTTCAATACAATCTCACTTAATCGAAAGATTTATGGCGAGCATAGATACAGAAAAGTTGTATCTTTTACCATATAATACTGGCAACGGGTTAGATTTGCATTCTTATTTCATTTATTATCATTTTTCGTTTTTTGATGTTGCGTATAAAATTACTATATCGATACTTTTGTTTTATTTTACAGTGGACACTGGTTGTTGGTTGCGATAAATCCGATAAGAGAAATAGTGTATTATGTGGATTCGTTAGATGGTGAAGTAGATAAATACCCGGATATGAAGACGACGATTGATACGTAAGTAAAATTGTTCTAAATATTCGTGTGTATTTGTTTATTAATTTATTTAAGTGAGATTGTTCTAAATATTCGTTTATATTATGTTAGAGCCATACAAATATTTCGATCACAAAGAGGAGCCCAAGTATCAAAGGGTGAGTCAACCAACATTTCATGGATCAGAGTGGAGGTATATTTTCACAATTTTTCTTATAATAGTGATGTTACTTGATAAAACAAGTTAGACTATATATCCTGATATATATTCTTATTTTTTTTACTGTGTAGTGTCCTCGTCAAAAAAATGGTATAGATTGCGGTTATTTCGTTTTGAGGTTTATGAAAGAAATCATTCATATGGATCAAATAGATATTTCAATCATGGTATGAATTTATAACTTAGGAGTTATTTTAATATGTATCGGATATTTGATATAATTAATTACTTTTAACTAAATCATGCATATTATGTTATATTATGTAGTATTTTGATGAATTCAAGTGTGCTACTTACTCCAAAGTACAATTGGAAGAAATTAAGGAAGATTGGTGTCAATACCTTATTGAGAAAAGAATCATATAAGGTATGGAAGTTGGAAGTTGTTGTATATACTTTGTATAGTTTTGGAAGTTGTTGTATATAGTTTTGAAAGTGGAAGTTGTTGTATAATTATGAATAGTTCTATATATGGTGATTGAAGTATAATTATGAAATATAAGGCCTATATATGGTGATTGAAGTATATAATTAAGTAGTATTGTGAATTGAAGTATATAAGGCAAATGTTGAATGAAGGCTTGTGAATTGAAGTATATAATTGTGATAAGTTTTGATAAAAAATTATGTTATACATGTTTGTTAATATACAAGTCTATTAAAAGGTTTTTTAAAAAAAAAGCTATCTTAAAAAAAGGAGTTTTAGCAGCGCTTTTGACAAAAAACGCATCTAAAACAAATAAATTTTAAAATAATTTATGTGCACAAAAGACAGCGCTTTTACTGCAAAAGCGCTGCCAAAAGTGGAACTAAAGAAAGCGCTTTCCTAAAAAGCGCTGCTTAAAGTATTAAGTAGAGACACATTAGAAAGCGCTTTGAAAAGCGCTGCCTAAGGGGGGAGGGAACCAGCGCTTTTTCCAAAAAAAGCGTTGCCTAAAGTTGGAAAATAATACACATTAGGCAGCGCTTTTTAAAAAGCGCTGCCTAAAGGGGAACAAAAGACAGCGCTTTTAGTGGAAAAGCGCTGCCTAAAGGGGACCTAAGGCAACGCTTTTGCATTTACAAAAGCGTTGTCTTTACCTTTAGCAGCGCCACCTTTGGTAGCGCTTTTAAGCGCTGCTAAAGGCTAAAACAAGCGCTGCTAAAGGTATTTTTTGGCCTAGTGTTGGCTGGATTCATTGCTAAAGGAGCTGCAATGTGAAATGTTAAAACTATTGAAACTTATGATTGACAACAAGTCAGGTATAAATTTAATCAAGAATCCAATTTCTCATGGAAGGAGCAAGCATATAGAAATTAAGTTCCACTCCATATGAGAGCAAAATGATGAATGTGATGCTTGAGGTTTCTTGTTGTCCAAGAGAGTTGCAGCTAGCCGATAGATTTAAAAAGGCTTTAAAAATTGATAGATTTGCGTATTTGAGGGAACAATTAGGTTGATGTATGTTTAGTGTTATGGGGGAATGTTGTTTGATAATTCCTAAACATATCATTCTCATTTATACTATACACGCATGCAGGTATGCAGGTATATAGTTCTGTGAAGTAGTTATTTTTTTCATTTATACTAGATACTCGTGTGGGTATATAGTTCAGTAGGTTTGTAACTAAGTTTGTTAGTAGCTTTAACTAACTAACATGTGGTTATTAGTAGTTAGTTAGGTTGGTTGCTTAGCTAACAATTTATATAAATGCTGTAAATTCTGTTTTGAGAATTAATGAGATATACCACCATTGTTACATTTTCACAAGTTACTTTGACTGCACAAGAAACCCCGCTGCGCTAACACCCTCCACCCAACCTTCTGAGATTCAACAAAATATATAGAAAAATTAATGCATTAAGAATCAAATCATCAAACTCTGGACCATTGGGCCATAGAGGGCACCAACACTGTTATGAACCAACTATGCCAAAAAAGCTCAAGTGTAAAAAAACACATTTAATAGTTTACATCTGACAGCCAGACAGTATAACCTACTCCCTCCGTCTCAAAATATAAGAGAAAAAAATGCATTTTTTTTGTCCTAAAATATAAGAGAAAAAAATAATTTTCATCTTTTTCAAGGTAAAATTAAATGCAAGTTGCATTTAATTTGCTTTCTCTCTCATCTTTTCTATAGCTAACAACCAATCAGAATTGTTTTTATATCTTTCAAAACAATTTTTTTCAACAAAATTTTAGTCAAACTATTATACTTTTTACTTTTCTTAATAAATATATTTTTAATTTTTTCCTCTTATATTTTAGAACGGAGGGAGTATTCGTTATTCTTTCCATACTTCATTTGGTTTTTCAAATTCATGATTTATGCCACATTTAATATTTGCAGTTTTTTTTCCTGTGAAAAAGTGGAAATGATGACATGTGGCAGAGGGTCAAGGATAGCACCATCGCATGGGACCTAAAAATTAATTTTTGTTTCATATTTTCCAAACCATAAACGGCATTTACACTTTTTGCACTAGTCTATACTAAAAAGGTAATAGTCTTTTTTGTTCTAGATAACCTAAATTTTCAAGAGCTACAATGTTTTTTTTTTTCCGTCTAGATGGATAAATAAGGATGGAAGTGATTTATAAAATCTTTGGGAGAGAGAGAGATAGCTCCGAATTTCTTATGGTTAATCCAAGTATCCAATCATTGCCCTTTTTTTGTGGAATCAATTTTTTCACGAAATTGATTTTAGAGTTAGAACATTCAAATATAAATAATTTCTCTCCAACATAAATTTCAATTAAATAAAAGTCATATTTTCCAACACCAATCAAAAGCATTAGCTTTTAAAAAGAACAATGGGAAATGAAGGCGAGAAAGTAAAAGAAACCAAGTGAAAGTCAAACTTTTTTTAGATGAAATCCTTTTAGATATTTTAGAAAGAATAATTGATTGTAATATTTAGTAATATATGATATTAAAATTTTTGTTAAGAAAATTCTCGTTATTCTTCTACAAATCATTTTGGAATAAGAAGTGACTATAATCTTCCAGTGGGGGTAAAATTATCTGAAAATTTGCATATGTTAATATGTGAATATAAAACATTATAAGAATTAGGTGAGAACTCAAGACTTTCTTCGAGAGTTTAGAGGGGGAGAGAAAGAAAAGATTTTTAAAAAAGAATTTTTAAAAAATACTAAAAAAATATTTTAATATTTTTTAAAAGAATAATTTTATAATAATATAGTGTTTATCATTAATATATTTTTAATTTTAAAAATATTATAATAAGAGTTAGGATCCGTTGACATCAAGTATAAGTTTAGAAGACTATGAGTTATTTGATAAGGGTAAGGAGGATATGAGTTGTTTTATTTGGATCATTACTTCTTGGTGTATTTGGAACACAAGAAATAATATTATTTTCAATGATGCTATTTGTGACGTGGAGGCCATTTTCAACAACGTTGTTACTCTCTCTTGGAAATGGTTGGAAATTGGTCGTAGGAGATGTAACTTTTATGATTGGATGAAACATCCTATAGATCACCTGTAAGTTATAGGTTTTCGTTTCTTCCTTCTTTGATTGGTGTTTTTGTATCGGGATGGAGAATCCCTTTTTCTCCCTTTTAATTCAAAATTGTTTATAAAAAAAAAAATCTCAACCGTTAATAGAATTGAGTTAAACGATCATATTAAATGAAATAAAAAAAATACATGTCACTACATTTTAAACATTTATTGATTCAGAGATGCATCTCCGTAATTAATCAAAATAGTGCAAAATAAGTTAGTTTTATGGTTACCCAGATGAAAATAACGATTTATAAATGTTAAGGTCTCTGTTATGTGATGAGCAATAAACTATACAACAGATATGCAAAAAATGACATATTAATCCGGAATCAAAATAAGTCATCATGACATACACAATAAAGTCGAAATATACAATAAAGTCCAAATAAGCAAAAATAAGATACAATCAAACATAAATCCAAACTACATATACTATCAACTACTCCGTATACCAGAGTCGAGCTCCTCGCCCTCTTCTATCCTCGTGCGTTGATGCTGTCTCCAGTACATCAGCGCCTCTCGTGCCTCCTTATTAATGGCATCTAGGACCTCTTACCTCAAAACCATCACGAAAGATACCTTTGTCAATACTTGTCTGCGCAATCTCGACAATACGACGACATCTAGGCAACACATCATGAGCATGATCTAACATAGCCTGCTCATCCTTTATCATCTTCTAATGAGCTGGCCCCAATGGATCTCTTAGAACATCCTGCAGATGTGACACCCTGAAGAACCACCTGATGTACCCGTCTACATAGCTCCCGTCGCTCTCAGTTATGGTACTCCGTGCCTCCTCTGGTAGCACACGACTAAGATAATCATCAAACATGACATCCATATCTCTATGTGTCAAAGCCGGAGGAGTATAGACAACAGGGTGTTTGGGAATAGTCTGGGTGTAGCCGAACTTCCGCATGACACGCTCAAGCAAATGAGGAAATGTCATACGTGAACCGCAAGCCAACCATCTTGAGTAAAAGACTATGTCTTCAAATGGCCGCGTCTCATGGTGATCGACATAGGTGTTAAAGTGCATATCTTCTGCTACCAAGCCGTTAAGATACACTCAAAACGGCTCTGTCGCCTAGTTCTCTCTGAGCGTGAAAAATGAAGAAGCGCATGACATATCCTCAGTATAGGTAGGCACACACGACCAGACAGAGATGCGTGGGAAGTGTTGGAGGATCCAAGCTTGAAAAGTGTTGGAACACATGAATCATTAAGCGCGCTGCAAAAATGTAATGAAAATGTTACACAAACACTAAAAGACTAATAAATATTATCGTCAAAAGTATGATGTTGTCTGTCACTTGCTTTTTCTTCCATCTACAGTTCTCAGATAACTTAGAGTACAAGTATACCAAACAAGCTGCCCCTTAGTTGTACTCATGGATCCGCTCAAATTCCTCAAAGTATCATAGGTAAAGAACATCCACGTAAGTGGCACTCTTGATCACAAAAATGGTAGTGCCAACCAAATATAACATGTATGCTCTCATAGCATACAATATGTGCTGCCCCACCTGCTCCTCATCACCAACAATCTGTGTTGCTCTATACAGCTCATTTGTATATACCTTTTTCAGGAGTTCAAACCTAACATGAGCCCCTATGGTTTTTTTCAAACCCCCTTAAGGCAGCGTCTGGGTCAACTCCTAGATAATATACCATTAACTCAAGTGCCTCATCTTTGTTAATCCTTTCATGATCTAAAATCCCCCTAATCAAAAGATGTAGCAAACACGACACATCGTCGAGTGTCATAGACATCTCACTAAGTGGTAGATGAAATTATGAGGTCTCAGTATGCCATCTATCTACAAATGCATTAAGCATCCCGTGGTTCACTGTAACATAACCAGTCTTGCATAAGTCCTTCATACCAGATAGTTGTAAAGCAGCCTAAAACCACTTGTCATTAGGATGATGCATGCTAGTAATCTTCCGCCCTTGGTTAATGAATTTCAGCCGATCATGGTCCTGTAGAAAAATAAATCATCGTAAAAAACTTGTAATATTATAATAAACGTAATTTTAAAAAGAATGAGTCCAACTAATTTTACCTATTCGTCTCAGATATGTCTGGAAGTATGGTCTGAGTAAAGAGGCAGCAATGACAACTCTAACGGGCCTCCTCCAAATATCTTTGCTTCCTCATCAGCCTGAGGTCTTTCTAGTGTTTGGGGTGGCACAGGTGCCTCTAGTGACTGAGGTTCCTTCGGTGACTCAGGTACCTCTACTGTCTGAGTATGTGAAACTTGTCGACTACGGGAAGACGGAGACAATAATGCGTCACTAGGTGACACCCTTCTCACACGAAAGAAGGTGGAGATATACGAGCCCTAAAAGTCGATGTCTCTGCATCAATCGGACGTGAGGGAACAAAAGCCTGTGAAACCTGACTATTTTCCCTCCGGACAGATGCATGATGTGTAATCCTGTCGTGTCTTAATCTGTCATCTCTATCAGCCATAATGCCTCTAAGTAAACCAAACAAGTGTCACACAGTTACTACAAGCAACCCTCCAAGCAAGAAAAGTAAAAAAAAAATGCAGACTGGTAAAATACAGAGATGCATCTCCGGTTCCTAAGAATCCAAATGTTGAAAAAATATGGAGACGCTTCTCTGGATTTTCCTGCAACTTTCATTTTCGCCAATGACGCTAATGCATACCACAAAGACCTTAAAAATAATGCATTGATCATTACTTTTAACTACGTAGCACATTTCTCATAACATATCAACTATCAAACATGCATAAACTGTGTATTTCAATACATAATCATCAATTTCTAAAAAATTTATACAAAAACTAAAAAAATTACAATAATAAAAAACTTTACTAGAAGTGAGGAATCTTTGAAGTTGATGTAGTTGAATGAGTTCATTGATGTAGTTGGTGTTGATTGAAGAAACTTTGATGCTACTTGATTGATTTTGAGACAATGTGATTTTGAGAGTGTTTTAGAGAAAAATTTATTTTTTTAACAAGTGAAGAAGAAGAAGGATTTTGGCGCAATGTACAATCAATGCCCTGCGATGCATCTCCGTAATATTAACTTAGGGTGCATCCGAAGATGCATTTTTAAATTCTGAAGATATTTTTATATTTTTACGTAGTGCTCTAATAATACGTAGAATGCGTTAAAAAATTTACAAATTTTATTATTTTATAGACTATTATTCATCTTTTCCCTACAATACTCCTAATTATTTAATATTTCATTTTATCTATTTCTCTTGCTAAAGTAAAAACAAATATTTTCTGCAGACATAAAAAAAAAAAACGGAGAGAGTATTTAATAATTAATATTATGATTTTCACCCTTCCCAAATTATGTTACTACCAGTTAACTATGATGTAAAACTATGATTTATAATATCTCAATGAAAACTAAATAAATCAAAACTAACATTACTTGTTAACTGATTAGAAAAATAGCACTTCATCCCTCTCATTTTAAATGTTTCTTTTAAGTTTAGACATTTTTTTTAAAAGATAATGAATAATTATATTAATTATAAATTAATTTTTATTTATTAAATTATTCTTATTAGTAATTGTTAACATTTTAAGCTATTATATTTTCATTAAATGGATAATAAAAAATGAACAATCAACACTGCAAAATAAAATTTGCTTATATAAAAAAATCAGCTTTATCATCTATACTTAATAAAATAAAATAAAGCTGTCAACAACACTTATTGTTCTCCTAAAGTTGATTATAACACAAGCAACCATCATTGCAATATTTTCATATCAGCACACAAAAAAATCATCCAAAATTCTGTTAGCAATCACATTTGACAATAAAGATATAGTGAAAAACTCATCAATAAGTTTCTTTTATTAAATATATATAGTATGCTATATATAACATATGAAATGAATGATCAAAATTACAAAAATTGTAACCCAATCTCAAAATGCTGAAGGGTGAAAAACTCCACCACATAAGAAATCTCAAATAAAAAATCATATAAATAAAAAAATAATATAAAAACATAAAATATCAATAGGCATAAACCTTCTGATCCTTAATATTAAAAAAAATTACTTTTTAGATTAATTAAATAATAATATATCTGAACTTTATATAATTCAGATATATTGATTTTTTAATTAATCTAAAAAATAATTTTTTATTATATTAAGTAGCAGAAGATTACTATATAGTATCTATATATGCACTAAAGAATTCAAAACTTAAACCTAAACTTACAACTACTACTTTTAATTCTAATAGAATTATTAGCACTAAGATTATCCACCACAATCCTACACCTAACCCTGAAATTAATCTTAAAAATCTTCAACTTTCCAAACTTAATCCTCACAGGTTGTTTCACCTTCAAATTAAGAGGAACACTACCCTCTTGCAGAAACTGTTGCTGCAATGAATCTCTCAAACCTGTTGCATTCTGTGTCTCTCCGGTCAAAGGTATACTAAGAACCGTAACATTTTTGTGACCTTGGTAGAATTTAGGTAATGATCCTTCACATAGTTTTGTGTCTGTGTACCAAGCACTTATGTGACTTCCACCTCGATAATCGATTCCGATCTTCTTGTTTGGATTTCTTGCAATGATTGATAGGTTGAATGTGACTGATAAGCTGTTGTTGTTCGAGAGATCAAACCGCGTAACGTGGAGTTCGTCGACGGAGTACTTTGGGATCTTTGGACGGAAAGCGAGGAAGAGGATTCCGATTGCGATCGCGATTGCGATGATTAGAATCAATAGGATGCTGAATAGCCAACAGAAGAATCTGCAGCAGCAGCTTCTTCTTTTCTTTGGTGGTTTTGGATGATGATTCATGGAAATACCAGGTTGTTGTGTTGGACGAGGTGGTTGTTGTTGTTGTTGTTGTTGATGTTGAACATCATCGGACTTTGACATGTTTCTTGTCACTAAAGGAGCTGAAGGTTGTTGTTGTTGTGGTGCTTCAAGATCAACATCATGAAACGGATGAATTTTTTGATGATCTGTCATGTTTTTTTCTTGTTGGTGTCTGAAAAAATATGAGAAAGATTGATGTTGCTAGTGAAATGAGAAATGTTTTGTATGAATGTTTGTTTTTCTTCTTCTTTTGGTTTCGAGTTTGTTTATATATAGAAATAGTTGTTGAAAAGTTGAAGTGATGAAGGTTCCTATTGTTGACTTATGTAAAGGATGAAGTAAAAATATTAAAATATTTTGTATTATTATTTTAAGGGTAAGTTTTGGGGTTTGAATTATGCAGGCACCAAATATGAAAAGTGAAATATTCAATTCAAAGTTTGTGTGTAGATGAATTGAAAAATGTGATTAATAGCCGCCGAAGCATCCTGGTTTAGTTTCTTGCTTTTTCATTTCTTGAATCCGTGTATGGAACTTGTTTTGTGAGTATATGTGACGTGGTAGTAAAATGATGTGTTTCTAGATCTTTTGTTTTGTCTTCTTCATTCAACTACTCCATCAAGAAAAAGTTATACGTCATCCATAATATCCGTTATCTTATTTGTTTGATAATTATATAATTAAAATTGAAAATAATAAATAACATTATATAAAAAATTTATAAAGGTTATTTATATAAATATAAAGGAGAAAGAAATATATGATTATGTTTTATTTCAAGTTATATGCAATTTGTAGGAATTAGTATATATAATTTCTTAGAATGTGTGGGATGGACCTAATTCATTATACAAAATTGATTAATAGAGTAGGGATTGTTCCCACTTAGAAATATATTTTCAAGTTTTATATTATTCGATGTGAGACTCATAACATTCACTTTCACGCTCAGGATTTAAACGTCTGAAGCGTGATACTAAATGGTGAGCCGCTTGATAGTAGGTGACCTAATAAATTTTAGACGAGACTTTGATATCATTTTATAATATGTGGGTTAGGTCTAACTCACCCTACAAAATCGGTTAATAAAGTAAAAATTATTTGCATTTATAAACACATGTTGAAGTCATATATGTTCGATGTGAGACTCTTACTTTCAATCATAAAATAATTGATTTATTTATAAAAATAAATTTTAATATAACATCATTTATTTGTTTCCAATAATACATTTAAAATAATTACTATATAATATTGGTCGTACCTGATCAGAAATGGATCGGTGGCCAGCAACACGTCATGAGCTTCATACTCCGGTGGTGGTGAGAAGGTGGGGGTGTACGTGCAAGGTACTCTGATGCCAAAGTAACAGACGGAGTAAGGCGCAAGTACAGAAAGGTAGTGAGAGTAAAGATTCAGAATACCTGACCCTAGGGCTGACAATGAACCGAACCAACTCGAAAATAGTTTGGAACTCAGTTCGATAGTTAAATCGTTGAACTAGGTTCATGAACCAAATGAGCTGAATATGAGCGAAAAACTTAATTCGTTAACTAAATGAGTTAAACTTGAACTATACATAGTTCGACTCATTAGGTTCATGAGTCAACTCGATTATATATGAGAAGAATTATATTGTCTTTAAGAGTAGGTTTAAAGATTTAATCTAAATCTTAACCCTACATTATCTCTTCCGTACTAGTTATGGTAGTAAAGCTAACAACTACATTTAGAGTCATCCTTGTTGGAGGCCTTATGGAATTTGAAAATGACATGTGAAATGAAGGTTTCAAGTGATGTACACATTTTGTGATGGAAATGTATCAATTTCTAAATATTTAGATGAATTTGTGGATTTTTTAGACAAATTTAAACTCCAATTGAGTAGTTTTTGAATTAGATATTCAAATGTATCTCTTGAAAGTTGTGTAGTTTTTGAATTATTATATTTTTGAGACAAAGTTAAATTTCAATCTGATAACTTTTATTTTATTTCAACATTTTCTTTTTTTTTTAAATATTATTTTAAAATGTCAAATATATAAAAAAAATAGATTTAAAATATGGCTTTTATGTCCGTGAAGCAAGTGAGCTGAACCTAACGAGATAAACCTAACGAGTTGAACCGAACTGTTCTTGAACTTATAACGAGTCGAGTTTGAGCTTAAAAAAAAGTTCGTGTCGAACTCGAACTGATATTTGAGCTGAACCAATTCTTAACGAGTTGAGCCAAGCTAAGGCGAGTTCAACTCGACTCGACTCATTTCCAGCCCTACCTGACCCTCTAGTGAAAGAGGGTCTTTGTGGTGTGCCCCCAGCGCTGGGCCAACGGTCATCTGCACTGGGTTGGATCACTAGTCCCAATGCAGATAACTGCCAGGGCTTACGTGGCGTAGGAAAGACCAGCACATGGTCTTCGCTCTAGAGCAACTGTCCCGTGATCTTCGGAAGGTGGGCTGACCAGTTCTTTAGGAAATGGATAATTTCCTGATGACGTGTCCCCGCGTGAGGGGCACGTGGAGTCCGTGGGGAAGACGTGTGGTTTTTCCCCGTACCAGGAGGTGTCCTGCTCGACTATGATGGGCGCTGGACGTGCCCGACGATGGGGAGGATTGGGCCTTAATGGGCCTATTTCAAGTGAGCGTTGGGTTGGGTCTGCCCGACTGATGGGCAGGTCCTGGCCCAGTCCAGAACATAAGTCCCCCAAGTCTTTGCTCCGAAGCGTAGGAGTAATGACTTAAGGGGCAGCCTATCCGTCGGGGACCCGTTTAGCGGGGCGCGTGCCTGAAATAGAGAGTTGGTGGAGGACGCAGGTGGCTAAGAGCAAGTGACATTGGGCGAGACAGAAATCGCGGGGACGTCTGCCCGTCTGGCCCCCTACATGCCATCTCTTGTCGGGGACCGTCCCCATTTGGTACCTTGGTCGACAATGTGGGGAAAACGAAAAGAAACGGACGTGCTCACCACACAGGCACAGAGGGAAACTGAGAAGACGCACACGGGGTCTCGAGGTGCCACGTGTCACGTGCCATTAATGCCTAGGGCAGCTAGAAGTAGGGGCACTCAAGGGCCTAGAGACGCCTCAAGTCCCGTGTTAGGATTATAAATAGGCGGTGAGCTTGTGTCATTTGCACACTTTCCTTCAACTGATCTGACTCCTCCACGCTCTTTAAGTTCTCCTATCTGTGCTCGCGGTCACCGCCGCCGCCGCCGTTGCCAGACGCTCTTCGCCACCCAAACTCATAATCTTCAAGTAAGCTTTCGTGTTCTATCTTTAGTAGTTTGACTTTATTGTTGATTTTCTGGGGGGAGCGTAGGTTTTAGGGGAGTGTATGAACATTCCAGTAACTTTCATGAATTTCCCAGCTAACCTAGGAGTTTCCCGACCGAATTCATGAAGTTTTCGGCAGGGTTGCCAGAAGGCTCATGAGAATTCCGGTAGCTTCATGAATTTCACGATGAATGCCCCGAGGACCTGCGATGAACGTCCCGGGGAACCGATGAATGTCACGGGGAGCTGGGATGAAGGTCTCAGGGAGCCTGGTTCCCCATAGCGTGCAGGAATCATGCCAGGTCTGTGTTGGAGAGCCCCCTCGCACCCGTTAGGTCTCGTCAGTCGAGGAGAAGATCCCGACTTCGTGACGGGGAGATTTATCTGAGCTCCTCGTCCCCATCCACGCCCTTTCACTTGATTTGCGGTGGAAGGGTGGATTTGATTTCAGAAGTCGAATTCACCGTTTTCCTCTACTTTTCAGGTAAAATGGCCGTGAGGCTCGCAGGTATTATTCACATAAATGACGAGCCCGACCTGGACGAGCCCGTCCAACAGCCCAGGGAAGAACTAGTTCGTACGCCCGAGGACTGGGCGGGGGAAGAACCTCTGAGACTTGGTTCACGCTTTGTTTTCAACGACACCGATGCTTTCGCTACGGTCGAGGACGTTGTCGTGGGTTCTCCGGCGAACTAGATGGTCTTTAAACCCAGAGAGCAACATCGTATATGCTCGAGGTTCCGGGGATTGAGGTTTCCCATGTACGAGTTCGTGTTCCAGGAAGAAGGCCTCCGTCTCCCCTTTTGCGACTTCCAGAGAGGGGTGTTCCACTGGCTGCGTCTGGAGCCCTCCCAGCTCCACCCTAATGCGATAGCCTTCGTGCGGGCGTTTAAGCTCGTGTACGAATACCTCCGCGTCGGGGCCACCCTTCCTCTGTTTTTCCGTACTTTCCATTTGCAACGGTCAACTGTCAATGGTCAACATAGTTGGGTAACCTTGAAGCAGCCGAGGAAATTGTTCAAGGCATACTTAGACTCTGTCCGCTGCTTCAAGGACAGGTTTTTCATTGTCCAGCCCGCCACGCACAAAGTCATTGGCTCCTTGTATGACCGCGTGGACGATGAAATGGGCGAGGAGAAATTTGTGTCCAAGTGTCCCCTAGAGTGGGAGGAGGCGCATTTTGAGAGTAGCACAGAGAGCTACATCGTGAAGCCCGGTGATCTGTGCGTCGAGGACCGAGAATCGTACACAAAGTTGGTCGAGTTTTTCGCCGGCTTTACTCGCGCCAAATGTGTAAACAAAGATGGGAGTTTTATCCTCGACGCCTGAGGGCAAGTTTGCACTGAGCCCCGTTTCATTAACACCAAAGTTTTCCTCGAGTGTAAATCCAAAGACGAAGCCTTGAGGTTTTTATGTAGCGGTCTTTTGCTTTGTTCGGGCATTCGTCCCCTTTTGTTCTCTTTTGTATTGACTTGTTTCTTGCCTCTTGTCGCAGGTCAAATGTCGAACGTGACTGAGCGCATCATGAAGCTGGCGGCCACTAGGGGCGCGAAGAGGAGCAAAGGCCATGTCCAAGAGGTCCAACAGACGACGAAGCCCGATGACGGGGGAAGTGGCTCTGTTTCCCCCAATGCAGTCAGTCTCCCCCTCCACAAAGGACCCCTTTCAAGAGGTCGCACGCCGAGGGTCCTGTTCTTGTGGACCTCGAGGAGGCCGTGCCCACCGAAAAGTTCATGCTGCCCCCTTGCCACCTCCAACATGATTTCTTCTCTGGAGGTAATCCCCCTGCTGTGGCCGAGGCTGAGGCCAAGGCGATCCTGGGGGTCAAGAGGGCAGCCAGAAGGAAGACGCTGACCGAGGACATGGCCGCCATGATGCAGATTCTCGAGACGGCCCTGGTCCTAAATGACGAGACCAGCCCAACTTCAGAACTAAAATAGCTGTGAGATGAGTATGATGTCCTCGAGGCGGAGAAGAACAAGGACGAGAGTGACCTACTAGAGGCCAAGACGGGGTGTGAAAAGTACGTGTGCGTCCTCCATGAGCTGAATGAAGTGAACACAGAGCTGAAGAAAACCCAAGAGGAGTGGGACCATCTTCAGAAAAAAGTCGTCGAGCTGGAATCTGCTGCCAGTCCCACGGAGGACGAAATGGAGGAAAAGAAGTATCTTGTCGACCGTGGCGCTCTGTAGCGTGCGATTTTTGTCGGTGACGCGACCACCTTATCGCAAGGATGATTTGGGTGCTACTTTCTGATTTCTGTATTTATCCTATGAAGTTGGTTAAGGAAGGGGAAGATATCTTAAACTAACCCTGCACGCAAATGTTTTCTTTAACAAATGCTAAGAGATCGGGGATCAGGGTCTGGTTATACAAAGGGAAGCTATTAACACCCAGTGTATCTACGGTAATCCATAAGAACCTTCTTTTTACATGTATTTCTGTTAACTTAAAATGCTTTCTCATGTTTATCTGCTGTGGATTGGGAAATTTTCTCCTTTGGGAGTGTTGAGTGAATGTTTTTGTTGTTTTCGGGTTTTCTGTTGTTTTTTGGGAAAGTACTGGACCTAAAGTTTTTTATTTGTGTGCTTGCTAAGATTTCGCAATCTTATGCCTACGTATTCCCATAAAGAGAATTGGGAAATCAGAGCAATCGTAGTTCCTCCTATTTCTATGGGAGGAAAGATATTTGGTGTCTTGTTCAAAGCTAAAGATTGAAGCTATCGGAGTATTTGTGTCTTGTTCAAAGCCCAAGATTGAAGCTAAAAGGGTGATTGAGAGAGAATTTGTCATCTCTAAAGGGAGACATCTCACCTATTCATCACAAAGGTTGAGGAATTGATTATAAGGGAAATTACTTTAACCGGGATGTATGGAATCCAGCAATGCCATAATTTCCTTTATAAGAGGGATATCATGAAGGAAGAAGCTTTAACTCAGTGTAGAGCAATGCCACTTTTCCCTTTATGAATCTTTCATGCTAAGAGAGGGACATTGGCTTGGATGTATGGAATCCAGAGGCTTGCCACTTATAGCTGTTAGATGAAAGAGAAGCTTTGGCCAGGATAAAGGAGGGACTCCAGCTTGGATTTTGAATCAACAAGTGTGCCACTTACAGCAATTATATGGAAAAAGGTTTTGATTGTTTTGTTTTGATATGTGATGTATAGAGGATATATCTTCCTGCAGAGAGAACTCAAGGTCTCATCTGAGGGGATGTTGATTTTTGTGTGCCTTGATCAAAGCCCAAAGTTGAAGCTAAAGGAAACTGACTCCACTGGGGAGGGTTTTATCTGTCTTGTACAAAGCCCAAGATTGAGGCTGAATGGGGAAAATTATTATATGATGCCTAAGAGGAGGCTATCTTTTGATGAGGATTTGTTGAAATCCTGGAGCAGGTCTAAATTGTGTTGGGGAATCCAAAGGGTTTACTCTTGCTGGGAATTAGGAAAGAGTTGAAATAACAAATGCCATGAGGCTCTGACTTCATTGAGGATTTGTTGATTTTCAATTGACCCTGGTAGGGGATTCTTGAACCTTGTTGGGGGATCAAATAAGTTTAAAGGTGAGTTTGAAAACCTTAGAGGTTTTAGCCTTTCTGGAGACTAGTGTAGAGAGGGGTCTTTGTATGATGCCCAAGAGAAAGTTGTTGGTTAAAGGGATGAAGATCAACCCTAGAATGCTATGATGTTCTGGAAATTTTGACTCTCCTGGGGATTGAACTAGTAGAGATAACTAAATTCTATCATATGCTTTTAGGAAGCCTTTGGGTCCTTGTACTAAGCCCAAGAGGAGGTTGGGGAACTTCTAAGAAGCCTGTTGGTCCTTGTACTAAGCTCAAGAGGAGGCTGGGGATACTTCTAGGAAGCCTGTGGGAATTAATCCTTTCTTTGTTGAACAGTTCTAAGGTTTGAAGAAATTCAAAAGAGGTTTCACCGGGAATTAATCCTCTCTGGGGAAATGAATTTCTTTTATATATATTTCTAAGTTTTGACAGTCTTGAGAAAAGTTTCACCGGGAATAATGCCTTTCTCTGTTCCATATTGAATAAGCCCAAGAGGAGGCATACTATATTGAGGGAAGTTCCTATGAGGGAACTAGTTTTGACTATGTTGAAAGTAACCTCTGGTTTTACCTATGTGTAGACCTAACTGCCGGGGAAACTCTAAACAAATATACACAAGAATATCTATATACAGATGAATTAACAAATATGTAAACAAGTATGCATTAAAAAGAAAAGATGTTGGGACTTATACTCTGAGAAGAGGCCCAAGTGTATGGTGATCTATTGTGTTGATGGACACTGTATGATTGATTAGGGTTTTAAGAAATTGAAGAAAGTTTTGAGAAAACTATGAATTTGAATTTGAATTAAAAGAAATTTGTTTAAAATAAAAGAAAAGTTTGGAGCTTATAACTCAGAGAGAGACCCAAGTGGTCTAAAAGCAGTTTCACCGGGAATAATTTTCCTCTTAATACCAGTTTAAAACAGGCAGATGATTTTGAAAACAGAGGTATGGGGCTTACAACTCAAGGAGAGGCCCATGGAGGTTGTTTATTGTTTAAAACAAAGCTTATGCACAAAATATTGGGGCTTATACTCAAGGAGAGGCCCAAATGATTCATTTGAAAAGGCGATGATCGCGCCGTGATTTTTAAAATCACAGAGGGACTTATATAATGACTGAGGCCCAAAATTATTTATTTACAAGGAATAATGGGTCTTACAATCTAATAGAGGCCCAAAAGAAAAAAAGAGTGGGGCTTACAACTCAGAGAGAGGCTCAGATGAAAAAACAGCAATCACACAGTTTATTTTGAGAATCGCGTCGGGACTTATACAATGACTAAGGCCCAAAATTATTTATTTACAAGGGGGTGGGTCTTACACTCTACAAACAGGCCCAAAAGTGTTTCAAATGAAGTTTGAAAAATTAAAATCAAGGAAAACCCTAATTTTAATTTAAAAATATAATTTTCAAAGGAAATTAAATAAAAAATGATATAAAATATCAAATATATTAAAAAACAAGTTGTGAACTTTGAAAAATATTTTGAAAAATCATGTTTAATCACATGAAAGATTGGAATTTATTTGAATTTAAAAAAATCAAGATGAAAATTTCATTAAAAATGTTTAAAAACAAATAAAATGAAATTCTTTACAAAAATTCAAACTATATTAAATAAATAATATAAATTTGATTTTTTTTTGTAGAATAAAATATTTTAACATTTTTCTGAAATTTTAAAAAAAGAACCAATAAAAAATGATTAAAATTAAGAGAGAAATTAATTTTTGAAATCAATTAAGAAAATAATCAAAAATTAAAAAATTCAAATAATTTGAAAAATGGCGCCAACGGTCACCTTCTTCTTCCTCGTGACCGCGCCATGGACAATTTTCAAAACCTCAATTTTCTCTCTGATTACTTAATGGTTTTGACTTTTGTAAACATTAATCTCACTCGTTTTTTAACAAGGATTCCAATGGTACCAATTAATTGCATTTATATTAATTGTGGAGTGAGAAATCAAGTGATGAACACATGAACCCTAATTTCTGCAAGAACATTATGAAATCCTATACACGATAGCTACAAAGCAATTGATTGAGGGGAAACACTCTACATAAGTGCAGAAACATGTTTGTAACTTGAAAACACATTTATGATGCATGGATCATAGAGTTTGAGAGTTCAGGCTTACCTCTTGCAAGAAGAAATCGAACTGTGTGTTAGAGGTGTTACAGATGTTGTTTGATGACTTGGACAACTTCAATGGGCCTAATGTAAGGTGTTTGGAAGCTTGGAATGGATTGAAAGTACCTGGATCTTGTTGTGGCACCTCAACTGCAGCTTTGACAAAAAGCTTGAGCAAATGAATAGTGACTTGATGATTCTGGAGTTCCATATGTGTTTTGAGGTTATGGATCGCTCATATATGATATATTTGAGGTGTTAGGATGGTTGGTTTTGATGGAATTGATCCCTATTTGAAAATTTGATAGTTACTTGCTAAAGAAGCATTTTCTGGTTTTTGAAGAGTGATTTGGAGGAAAACATGTGTTGTTATACTTTGGTGTACTCAAATTGATCAGAAATAACCTCTATTTATAGTAGAGCAATTTTATTTTGGGAGCAATAGTGATTGGGGGGATGGATCACTCCATTATCCATTATCTATTGGAATTTGTCATGTAGCCAAAGTCTCCTCTAGCCTTTGACTTGAGTCAATCTTGCAGGCCTATGGTCTTCTGATGCTTGGATTCATTTTGACTCATTTGTGATGTTGTGGACTGATACATGTCAGCTCTATGTATCTATTCAATGCTTCATGACAAATTTAAAGTTTTTGGAAATGAACTTTGAATGCCACATGCCTAAAGGATTGGATTTTTAACTCGGTGGCCTTGTGATCAGATACTCCATCATTCATGTTGATTTTGGACAGAAATGAAATAATGTAAGTGTCCAAAATTGACTCAAGAAATCGTGGGATACAAGTTATGTTTTCATGCCTTTGTGTAGGCAGGATGAAAAATACCATTTTTGGAGGCTTATAACTCCTTGCTCAAGTTGAATCATGGGAGGCTCTTGTACTTTTTTGAAAGCCCATATATCATACTTCAACTTTGATGTTTAACTTTTATCTTGAATCATCTCGGATCATAATGAAAAATGGCCTCAAAGTTGGTGAAAATGCAAAACAGATTCTGTCTAAAAATTTCACTAAGTGTTGAAAAAATGTCCATTTTCCATTTTTTTAGTGATTTTGATCAATCCATAATTCAAAATCCATGATGATTTGGAATGAGGTGTAATTGACATTCTCGAAGTATGTAATGAGAGCTTTCATTTGAGCTTTGGATGGAAGAAAAATGTTACTTGGATCACAAGTTATGGTCTTGCAAAGTTGGGTAGAAATCACTTTTTTCCATGACTTAGTGAAATTTCAAGTTTCTTAATGTTGCCCCTTTTGCAAGTAACCCTACTTTTCTTGATTTTTCTTGATGGATGATGATCCAAATCATAAGTTAACATTGTTTTTTACTTAAGGGAGCCATGTTTGTCAAGAAATCTCAAAAGTCAAACTTGATGTTTTGGCACAATTGACTTTTTGTCAGATGGATTTCAAACTTTGTGATTCTCTATGAAATCAAGTTCTTGACCTAATTAAAACCTAACGGATGGATTCCATAGATGTTTTAGACTGACTTGAATCATTTCCCAAGGTTTGAGATCATGTTTTGGTCAAAAGTCAAAGGTAGGGTTGACTTTTTCTCAAAAACCCTAGTTGGTGGTCCAGATGAATTTGCATCTTTATTTTGCTCATAAATCAAGTTCTTTGTGTCCATTTGAACTTGTAAGAGGATCAATATAAGATATTTGAGGTCTTCAAAATCTTCCTTGAGGTTTTGGTTCATGTCTTGCTCCAAAAGTCAACTTAGGGGTGAGTGCATCCCCTGAGGCTATTTTGTACTTATGAATGGACTCATATGGTTCCTTTGAGCTTCTTGAATCATGTTTTGAAGTATTGGCTCATTCCCAAATGAAAATTTCTCTCTGAAAGCCTTGGTCGACCAAAACCCTAATTTGGTGACACTGGTGATCTTGAGGGTTAACCCACTTGGAATGTTAGATCCTTATGCTTGATTCTTGATGTAGGAGACCTCTTGATCCTTCATGGATGTTTGAGAGGCTTGACAAGTTGAAGACCATGTTAATTCTTGATTGATCCTTTGTCTGAGTACTCTGAGAGGGCTCAAAACCCTAATTCTTGATTGGAGTGAATACTCAACAATCTTTGAGAGGATTGATAAGGCATGAAGGTGCATCCATATTGCGGTGATGATTTGCACAATGATGTGAAATCTTGTGGTCAAAATTTAGGGTATGACACTCTGATCTCCAGAGTTTGGGAACTCGAGCAAGACTGCTTAGAGGCACTCGAGGTGGGTTTTAACAGTGCTGTGGTGCAGGTCAAGGCCGAGAATCTGGGGGTCCAACTTGCCCTTGAGAGAGTCAGTCCATTCAACCGAGTGGTCGATGGTAAGATGATCGTACCTGGGGAGGACGACGATGAGGCTAGTCGTGGTGACAGGGAGACAGACGATCAACTTGAGGAGGAAATAGTTGTTTTAGTGTTTTCTTTTGTTCATTTTGTTTGTCCTGCGCGCCACTTTTTGACTATTGTTTAGTTCGGCCTGCGTGCCGTGATCTTGTACTGGGTTTTGCCCGGCCTGCGTGTCAGGGACTTGGATTCCTTTTTGTACTGCTTTGACAATGGGCTTCTGCCCAATTTAATGCACTGTCTTTACTTATCTTGTGTGTGTGTTATCTGCATGTTGATTATATATTTTCTACTTTTGCATTTGTCTAAGTATTTGGAGCCTTTGCTTGACGTCGTTGATCCTCGATAGTGTAGGAAACTAGTCGAGTGGTCGGAGCTGTATTATGACCTTCAACGAAGCTAAGAGCTTGGTCGAGGCCTTAGCTTCGTGGCGTGAACTTCCCATCACGAGCTGGGTGTCCTGCCTAGTTGGTACGGCGACGGTGGAGCTTGGTTGAGGTATCCGCATCGGATCAAGGGTCCTCGCGCACACACAAAGCGAGCCCTTGTCTTCTTGCCTCGAGGTAGGGAGTCACGCTTGTACCTTAGTGAGCTCCCGTGGTCGCGGCGCGGATGGATCGCGGGCAGTGTTTAACTGCAGTATTATTTAAGTTTTTCAGCGTTCCATGGTTAAGCAAGTTCCTCCCCGTGCAGATTTTCGAGATAGTATGCTCCCGTCCTCGTTTTCGCACGGATGCGATAAGGGCCCTCCCAGCTCGCGGCGAGCTTGCCTTCGCGCGAATCTTTCTGGTTCCTTCGTAGGACTAGGGTGCCCACCTGGAATTCGTGTTTGAAAACTTTGTTGCCATGGTGTAAAGTTATCTTCTGTTTGAGTGAGGATTCGCGAAGGGATGCGTCTGACCGTATCTCTTCGACCAGGTCGAGCTCCTCCTTTAGGGCCTCACCATTCATCTCCTCGTCGAGGGGAGACTCGATCCTTCTCGAGGGTTCCCTTATTTCTACTGGGATTACCGCCTCAGTTCCGTAGGTTAGTCGGAACGGGGTTTCCCCGGTAGTCGAGTGCGGGGTTGTCCTGTAGGCCCATAGCACACTGTGTAGCTCCTCGACCCATCTTTTCTTGGCGTCACCCAATCTCCATTTCAGACCTCGCAGGATCACCCTGTTCGCAGCTTTCGCTTGCCCGTTTGTTTGTGGGTGCTCGACCGACGTGAAGTGTTGCTTCGTGCCCAGCTTGGTGACGAAGTCCTGAAAGTTATTGTTGGTGAACTGTGTCCTGTTGTCGGTGACAATTTCCTGGGGTACGCCGAATCGGGCAAGTATATTCCTCTTGTAGAAACGGAGTATGTTGTGGACCGTGATTTTGGCCAAGGCTTCGACCTCTATCCACTTGGTGAAGTAGTCGACGCCGATGATCGGGTACTCATTCTGATACGACCCTACGGTGAAGGGTCTGAGGATGTCCATCCCCCACCAGGTAAACAACCATGGGGACAAAAGCGTTTTGAGTTCGCTGGGCGGGGCCAGGTGCATGTCCCCGTGTCGCTGGCATATGTCACACTTTTTGACGTGTTCTTTGGCATCTTGCTGCATGGTGGGCCAGTAGTACCCTGCTCGCAATGCTTTACGAGCTAGGGACCTTCCCCCGAGATGTTGCGCATTGATCCCTTCGTGGATCTCCTGTAGTATGCCGGGGACCTTAGACTCCTCGACGCACCTGAGAAGGGAGATCGAGAAGCCCCGCCGGTATAACTTGTCTTCGACGATAGTATATGCGCATGCACGCCGCCTAACTACGCCGGCGTCCTCGGGGTCGTCGGCTAGTTTTTCTGTACTGAGGTAGTCATATACGGGGGTCATCCAGCAGTGGCTGTCGCCAATGGCGTGCACGTCGGTCGTGGGGAGGGATTTCTCGATGCTCGGTCGTAGAAGTACTTCTTGGATGACAGACTTGTTCCCGCCTTTTTTCTTTGTGCTCGCGAGCTTCGATAGGATGTCGGCCCAAGTGTTGTGTTCGCGTGGGATGTATCTCACTTCTGCCGAGGTGAACTTTTTCATCATTTCTTTCACCAAGGTCAAGTATTCGATGAGGTTGTCGTTCTTGGCTTGGTACTCTCCTCGCACCTGGGAGGCCACGAGCTGGGAGTCGGTGAATATTTTCACTTTTTTGGCACCGAGATCCTCGGCGAGTCATAATTCGGCGAGGAAAGCCTCGTATTCGGCCTGGTTGTTTGACATCGGGAAGGACAATGTGAGGGAGACTTTGATCAGAATGCCTTCCTCGTTCTCTAGGATGATGCCCGCTCTACTTCCTGTCGAGTTGGATGTCCCGTCGACGTAGATCGTCCATTTTTGGGATCTGTCGGCCGAAGGTTCCAGGACGGTCATCTCCGCGACGAAGTCGGCTAGCACTTAAGCTTTCAAGGCCTTTCTACCCTCGTATTGTACGTCAAACTCGGCGAGTTCGAGCGACCATTTGAGCATCCTACCTGCCATGTCTGGTCATCCTAGGAGATGTCTCACGGGCTGCTCGGTCCTCACCACGATTGTGTGGGCCGAGAAGTAGTGCTGCAGCCTTCTGGCTACGGTGACGAGGGCCAGGGCAACCTTTTCGATCTGCTGGTATCTAAGCTCGGGGCCTTGGAGGGCTTTACTGGTGAAGTAAATCGGCTTCTGCCCATCGGGGGTTTCCCGGATTAGAACCATGCTGACCGCTTCGCTCGTGATGGCGAGGTACAAGAACAACGTATCTCCGTCTTCTGGTCGCGAGAGGACCAGGGGCTGTGAGAGGACTTGTTTGAGTTGGAGGAGCGCCTATTCGCACTCCTCGGTCCATTCGAACGTGGCTTTCTTGCGGATGAGTTTGAAAAAGTGAAGTGCGTACTGCGCCGACTTGGCCACGAAGCCGGACAGAGAGGTGAGCATCCCGTTTAGCGATTGTATCGACTTCTTTGAGTTTGGTGTCGGGAATTCGGAGAACGCGCGACACTTGTCTGGGTTCGCCTCGATGCCTCATTTTGTGAGGTAGAAACCGAGGAACTTACATGCCCGGATGCCGAAGGTGCATTTCTTCGGGTTGAATCTCATCTTGCATTTCCTCGCTGTGTCGAAGACCCTTTTGAGATGGACAGTGTGATCGACTTCTTCTCGCAATTTTACGATCATGTCGTCCATGTAGACCTCGAGCATGTCGCCAATCTCTCCCCGGAAGACTTTGTTCATCATCCGCTGGTAGGTCGCGTCGGCGTTCTTCAGGCTGAAGGGCATTACATTATAGTAGTAATTACTGACTCATTCATGAAGTTTGTGTGCTGCTTGTCGGCCTTCGCCATGGGGATTTGATAGTACCACGAGTAGGCGTCCATGAACGATAGAAATTTAAAACCTGCAGAATTGTCGACCAGTTTGTCGATGTTAGGCAGTGGATAAGCATCTTTCGGGCATGCCCAGTGTAATACCCCGTATTATCTAAATGCTCAATTGGATATCAGATGAGTATCTATGTGCTCTATCTCTGGTTAATTAGATTTATGGAATGCTCTAAGTACTTAAAGTGTTATCAATTGGGATCAATAGAGCATCTGATGAACTCTGAAGGGATCAATTATTTAAATTCAAGAAAGGATTTTAAGGTAACTCTGATAATTGATCAATTGGGTTGAAACGACAAAATATCAATTGGAGATATTTTACCCTGTTGGATTATATTATATAATATTGGATTATATATATATATATATTCGTTATAAAAGAAAAGAAAAAGATAGAAAAAAAGAAATGAAGTGGAGAAAGATGAAGAAGATAAGTTCATGGATCATCGTCATCTTCTTCAAACTCCTCTTCGATTACCAGGTGGCTTCTAGTTAGACACTTTAAGCTCTAGAATTGGATGGTTGGAACTTAGGATAGAAATTGAGAGAAAATGATAAAACTGGTGAATCAATGAAATCTAATGGATGAAATTAGATATAAATTGTGTAGTATAGTCATAATATGTATGTGATCAATTGATGATACTTGTTTTGATGTTTGGAAATGATTTGGTTTGGAAAAGATGAATTTTGGAGCCTTGGAACCCTAAGAAACGCAGCAGAAAATTCTGCTTCTGGTGCAGAGCGTCGGGCGAAAGCCAAGGGGCGCAGCATATCACGTTTCTGTAACTTTTGAGTTTTCGGATATGGGATTGACGCCGCTGCTTCGTCGGGCGAAGCACAGGCGAAGGGGGCACCGCCGGGCGAAACCTTGACCGCCGGGCGCTCCTGGGAAATTTCAATAATTCTATTTTATTTAAAACTCCATAACTTTTGATCCGTAACTCGGATTGAGACGTTCTTGGTATCATTGAAAATATTGATTATGAGGTGGGATTAATTAATTAGTGGCATTTGAATGATAACAATGTCATGTGATATGTTGAAATCCATATCTTTTGGATCGTAAATCCGATCGAGGCATATTTATAGCTGATGTAAAGCTGTGAAACTATCCTACGGGATAAAAGTGAAATGTATTGATTTCGATGCCCGATTAAATGGATCGGAGGGAACCCAAAAGTGATGTTTTATGTGATGTGTTATTATATGCGTTTACTTGTAATAATTGTGTATGCCATATCTATCTGTTTGTTGTTGAGTATGAATGAAAGAAATATGCATGCTTAAAATGAATTAGGAAGAGTGAGGAAACTTTACCCCAAAAAAAATGGCATAGTTAAGATTTTTATAATTCTAGGTTGTGAATAGAATTGTGATAGAAACTCTGGATGGCGATGCTCGTGCATTCATTGACGAGTTCTGGCCTGGAGTAGATAACCTAGATGGCAAGGCTCGGGCACCTGATGTAGGAAGGTACATCCGTGACGAGATTGGTCTAGGAGAGAGTGAAACACTAGTATGGATCATGTGTGAACCTTTGTGATTATGAGAAAAGGCAAATGTGGCCTTGTGATTGTCGAATACAATCACGTGTGTGTGTGAGATCACGTAATCGTAACCGGTTATCTTGAGTTGCATTTTCATGAGTCTCGAGCTCCTCTGAAACATAGGTCTGATTACTTGGCAGGTTTGATTCCCGCGTGCAGTACGAATAGCGCTCAGGGAGCATATGCTTGTGACGGTTAATGGCCCGTGTGAAGTGACGATTCATGATGGTTAATGGCCCGTAGAACCCGAATCCATTCGTATGTCAAGTAGGTTACCGGGATCCATGACTCGGGTCGACTTCTAGACGTAGAAGCGGACGGGAAAAGGGGATGCCTTAGTGTGGTTATCGATTAGTGATATACATTTTGAGTTGATGAACTCATGAACATGTTTCCATATAGTGTGAGATTGTGAAATTCTGAGAATTTATACTCAAGGTCTTTTCCCTTCCCCTTGACTTGAGTTAGGATTTGATAGAACCTTGTAAAGCCGAGAGAATCCATGGGATAGGGAACTTACTAAGATTTGATGTATCTCACCCCACTATTGTTGATTATTTCCAGGAGGTCTTTGCAGGTGTGATTTGCAAGTAGAGCTAAGCTTGGATGTTTCAAGAGAAGCTCAGTTTAGTTTTCCGCTGTGTAATCCATTGTATACAATTGAGGATATTGTATATTGATCTTAGTTTTTATTGTTTTGGCTAGTTTCCATATCTTGAGCCATAGATTGTATTTATGTATTTAGAATGGTCAAGTATGTGAATTATGCCATTAGGCACTTATGATGGTGTCAGTACCAAATAAAATGCTGGTATTATATTATTCTAGATATATATTATACAGGGCGTTACACTCGGTTAAGATCAGTGTAGTCAACGCACATTCTCCATTTTCCATTATTTTTCTTAACAAGTACAACGTTGGACAACGAGGTTGTGTATCGGGCTTCCAAAATAAAGTTTGCCTCTAAGAGGTCTTTTACAGCTTTTTCAACAGCCTCCGCTTTCTCCGGAGACTGCCTACGCCTACGTTGCACTATAACCCTAGTGGTCGGATCTATTGTAAGCTGGTGGCAGGCTACATCTGGATCGAGGTCGGGCATCCCCGACGCGCTCCACGCGAACAAGTCAGCATTCTCCCAGAGGCAAGCCTTCAACTGCTTCCTCGCCAGGTCGGGGAGCCCAGTGCCAATATTCACCTTCCTGTCTGGACTGTCCCCGAGAGTGATGAGCTCGAAGTCTCTATCTGAAATGGGGCACGTTGGGTTGGGAGGCTGCTCGTTGCCTTCAGCTGGAAGGGTGTTGTCCGCTGCTTCTCCTTGATCCTGCTCGATGGGGAAGCGACTATCGAGGTCCACCACGTTGACGCGTGGGAGTGGTTTCTGCTCTACGTACAGGGCTGGCTTCTCCGAGGTCTTGGACTTGACGTTAATCGAGTTCACACCCTTGGTCGCGGCTTTGAAGCATCTCCTAGCAGCTTCAATGTCCCTGTGGAGGGTGACGACCCGACCTATGGTCGTGTAGTACTTCATCTTCAGGTGGACTGTAGATGGTACCGCTGTGAGCTCGGCCAGAGTTGGTCTACCCAGGATGCACTGGTACAGAGAAGGGCACTTCACCACCATGAAGCGGGTCTTAACTTGTCGGGCAGTGTCGTCGTTCCCGAAAATGACCATCAGCTCGACATAGCCCCACGGCCTGGTGGTGGTGCCATTGAAACACTGGAGGTCTGAGCCCACGTAGGGGGTCAGATGTGTTTCGTCGAGCTGGAGGGTCTCGAAGAGGTGGGCGTACATGATGTCCACCGAGCTCCCTTAGTCGACCAAAATGCGGCGGACATTAAAGTTCGCCATCTGTGCTCTGATAAGGAGGGGGATTGTGGAGTTGGGAGCGCCGCCCGACAATTCTTCGAGGTATAAGGTGATGTGGTTCGACCTTCCTTGGACCTTCTTAAAGGTAGCAGTCTGCGCCGAGCTCGTCTCTATCAGCTCGTCGAACTTCCGCTTGATCGACCCCACCGAGACCTTGTTGAACCCTCCGCCGGATATAACCATTGGGGCAGTGAAACTTTCCCACGGGCTGCGAGCTGTCACATGGATGTCGGGCTTGTCGGGAAAGTAGAATCCGTCTGGTCGGGTGACACACAAGGCAACTTGTAGTCTGTTCTAGCCGGAGGAAGGGGTCGTCTCCTCGACCCTTTGCGTCTCCCGGGCTTCTTGTCGGGGAGCGTCATTCCTCTTCGTGTACTGCTTGAGGTGCCCTCCTTGATCAGTATTTCTATCGCATCCTTGAGGTGGATGCAGTCCTCCGTGACATGCCTGTGGCTCCTATGGAACCAGCAGTACTTGGACTTGTCAACGTTTGGTTTGGGGGTGTTGGCTTCGGAAAGCGTACACCTCGTTTCTGGAATTTCGAGTTGATGCACTCGGCCAAGATTGGCTCGTGAGGAGTGGGGAGCAGCGTGTACCCTATGAACCGGCCAGCTGGTCCCCTCGGCTCTCGAGAGTCCCGGGGTCGGTCTTCTCTTATTCTTTCTCCCCCTCGTCGGGGGGCGGTGGAGTCCTCGTTCCTGGAGCTTCTGGGGCCCTCTTGATTCCGTGAGTCGCGGGCACAGTGGGCGGCCTCTATCTCCTCATACTGGATGTATGATTGGGCCTTGTGGAGGAGCGCCTCCAAGGCGCGAGACCGTTCAATGCCGACAACCATGGCAAACTCGGTACGAGGTCGTAATCCTCGCTCTATCAAAAATCTCTTCATATCGTCTGTGGTGGATACCTGGACGGCTTCTCGGTTGAATCTCTCGATGTAATCCAGGAGAGATTTGTCTTTTCCCTGGATGATGGCTTCCAGGGAGGCTTCCGTCTTCGGGTGGCGTCGGGAAGCGGTGAAATTCTGGCATATGCAGACAGCAGATGTCCTAACGCATGTCAAGACATTGTGCTACATAATCATTTAAACTCAGAGGTGAAATAGCAGACTGATACCTTGAATATCAGAACTGCACACTCACAGATGTCACGACATCTGATCCAACATGTTGATCAAGACTGAACTAAAAATAGTAAAATGATAAACAACACAGAATATGATGACCCAATTCGGTGCAACTCACCTACATCTAGGGGATACCAATCCAGGAAGAAGTAATCACTATCAGTAGTATAGTTTTATGCAAATAACCTCAGGTTTACAGATAGGACCCACGCTAACCTATCACTACCCAATGAAGACTTTATCATTAGAAGTCACATCTAAATGATAAGAGAACCCCCTCTCACTTCCTAAATCACAACCTGTGATTATCTAACAATTACTACACCATAACTGTATCTACCCTATTGAAAGACACCCCTTCCAATACAAAGTTCAGTCAAGTATCTTTGACTAACAACAATACTTGGTTTTGCTTAAAGGCTTCAACCAAGAACAATACTCAACTCTTGCTTCAAAGCTTCGAGTGAGAACAATTTACAACAACCTATGTCGACCACATAGTATCAAAAGATACATGAGTGACTTACAAACTACACAAGAGACTCCCAAAACCTTGAACCCTTATGTTGCACCGACGGCTTGTTGTTGTGTGTACATTTTATTTTAGGTCTAGCAAGTCCTTATTTATAGACTCATGTAGTATGGGCTTGGACTATTCAATCAGGTCCAATCTTCACGTTTTAATTCAGCTGCAAGATCTTCTCCCAAAAATATGAACAAATCTCCAAATAGTTTCCTAAAAAGTCTCCAAGATCCATTTTATGAAATCCAATTAAATCTGCACTTTGTTGCTAATAAATCTCCTTGACCTACGTATAATGATGAGACATATATCCAAAATATTCTCAATAAATCTATCAAGAGATATACAGGAGCAGTACATGTTGTACCAGACAAAGATGTCGTGACATCTCCTTCAACATCTTGATTAAAAGTCATATGATAGCAACACCTGCTATATCAGACCAAGATGTCATTACATCTGTCATGACAGTAATACTGAAGATGCTTCAACATCTTACTCAACATCTTGTCAAGAGATATAACCATATCTGTACTGATGTCTGATCAACCATGTCAGGACATCTTTCCCAACATCTTGTTGTAAACTTGTTTTAGCCAAAATGTTGCCAATCAAAGACCTAACAATCTCCCCCTTTGGCAAATTTTGGCAAAAACAACCTTTGGATAACCCATCCAGCTCCCCCTTGTGGAAACAACCAAAGAACACTACTACTACTTACTTCTCCCCCTTTTTAGCCATAATAAGCCAAACTAAGAAACTATGCAATTAAAGGCAATCAATCCAAAAGCAAGCAAGTCAGTAGCAGAACACATCCATCTCAGAAGCTTGTACAGTCTGACAGGTTACAATACTCCCCCTGTCATAGATAACCAGTGTTCCTTCGCAAGAAGAACACCCTGAATGAATGGAAAACATAAGATGCATCTTCATGTCTTCAAGAGCGCACCCTCAGTTCAACACATTTGCTGAACACATTCCCTACTGGTTCACCTCCAAGCAAACCATATACCATACCAGTACAAAAAATCATAGAGAAGTTCTCCCCCTATCTCTCTCAACAAATGCTTCTTCATCAAGAACTACCCAAAACCACTACATGATATCCCATGACAACTTCATGATCATATAGTTTGTGAATACCCAGAACGCATCCGTGTACCACAACCAACAAACTCTTGGATTGAGACCAAAGCTCCATTGATCCCTCTCGTCTAGAAACCATCCATACACCGCACGAACTCCTTATGAATTCCCATGTATGAATCTCCTTGTTCCCTGAGATATAACCCAATTGAATCAGTATGCTTCACATTCCTCAAAGAGATGCACAGGGACCCTTAGTTTGCTAGCTCACCCATATATTCTTCGCACTTGAAGAACGTCAAACACATGATTTAGAAATCTTCAGCCCATTTGCTCCAACTGATTTACTTCTAGCATGTCCCATTCACATCAGACTTCCAAGACAGTCATTTACCCATCATTCTCCCGTATGACAAGATAAATACCTCTTAGACAAGATGTGAGTGTCAAGTTCTACACTCAGAACTTTGTATCCTACTCCAAGGATAACCAACCCAAAAATGTTTTAACATCAGTTAGGACATCCTTCACACATCAAAGACACCACACACCATGGTTCTTGATATGCTCCACCACTGGATTTACTATCAGCATAGTAATCCATACTGAAGATCTTCACACAACACTGCGCCACCAGCTTGAACAAAGAAAACTTCAGAAACCCAGAGAGAAATAAACCCTCATCCACCAAAAGAAGGTATGCTTCCATCCTCAACCCAGAACTTCTGCCACAAGCTCCAAGACAACCAAAACCTCCTTACAATTTTAACTAACTACTCTTCTGTACAAGAGCAATCAGTTTCAAGCATCCTGCTTGAATGCACACAATGAAACTAACCAAATGCCACTTTTTGATTGATCTCAATCTTCTTCAGAACTCCCACAAGATACACTGATCCATTAATAAAATCAGATCTTCAAGTCACATGAACTACTTGCCCCATAGCAAGACATCTTGGATCCACCAAGCCTCTTAGTCATGTAACATCTTCCCATCCACAGCTCCCGCAAACTGCATGAGATAGACCTTTTTGAAGCATCCATAACTTCCATTATCCCGTAGATCACCTAATCTTAAGCTGATGTGCCACATCACCAGTTGAGACCTCTGATGTTGAGCTAGATGTCAGAACATTTTGAAATAACATCCAACTGTTGAATTCATCTCCTCCTTCCGCCACTTAGAAGAACCTTCTCCCTTTGCAGAACAAGAGTTCCATGCTCTCATAGACTTGATTCAGCAACCAAGTTTGAGTAGACAACCTCCATCCTGCTTTAAAACTCCAAAGACTTCAAACCTGCAACGTCTGAATCTTCAGAAAATAAGTAGTCCAAGACTACCCCATAGCCATACTAAAGAATGCCACTTTCCTCAGTAGAGCCGTCAGTAGAAAGCCAGAGATAACTGCCACTTATCCTCGACCTTCACAAACAGAGCAAGATCCATGCTCCAAAGCACCTAGATCAGAAATAAACTGATCCAAGCTGCAACCATCAAGATTCTGATGTCTTCATCTTCATCTTCAACAGCATCAAAGTCCAGACTAGTTTCTTGCCAGGAAACTCTCCAGAGAACACATGCTTTTGTCACACCCGACTGAAGCCACTTCTTAGGTCACCACCTAAGACTAAAACAGATGCTAAAGTGTATGCAGTACCCCTCCCATGATTCTGCACAAACTCTTATGATGAGATGTTCCAACATCTTGTTGAACATCAGCAATCTTGACTTTTAAGGATAATCAATTAAATACTTGTGGATTCCACAAATAGCAATTGATATTAAATCCTTGTCCAATAACCCTTCTTCATTGTTGTAGCTGAGCTCCACCAGATCATGTCATGAACACTTATAAAGTATTTAATCTTTTTGCAAGTATCTTCTTCAAATGACAATGTTGAGATATCAAGGCTGCCACCCTTGACTCAAGTAACTAAGACTTTCTCTGAACAAATCTTATTTACCTAAATAATTCTTCAATCAGATTGGATCCACTCTTAGGGTCAAGAGAGATGAATTCTTCCTTACTATTTTTTGGATGGTGAAAATAAATCACCTCCACTTTCTTCAGATTGTGTTTCAAAGAAACACCTTCTAGTCAGAAGAGTAACTAGAAGACTCCAGATGCACGACATAGATGCCTATATAAGTAGACTTGAGAGAATTTTCAAGTATCTTTGACAACCTAGCTGACCAATCATTTATCAAACTCCTAGAGCAAGAACCTGATAAACTTAAACTCAACTCCTCTCCTTTTCAACTGCACCAAGAAACCAAACTTCCAGGTACCAAGTCACCATACCAGATATCTAACCACCACTCCTTTCACTCCATCGCTCCTGACTTTGGAATAAAAGAATGCGGATATGTTCAAATATAGAGGCCGACAATTGAGACCTTTCACCAACTGTCTTCAGTAACAACTCCAGAACCCCATAATTCTAGAGCTCTTCCATCAGAAACACATGCAGCAGAACCACCAAGGAACAGATCCTGCTTGCCCTAATAAGATGTCACAACATCTTATAAGACACACCAACAAGAGAACTAGCCACTTCTCCTATATTTGTTGTAGAATCTCCTCAGCAACATGAACAACCTCCGGGTTGCTCCCTTCGATCCAGAACATCCATACCATCCATTAATTCCTTTGGGTATGTCTGAGTTGATTGATCTAATCTTTAAAACTCCTCCTTGTTTAAATGCCAGAAAGTATCTCCCAAAGATCTCATCCAGAACCATACAGGATGCCTGCTCTGATACCAATTGAAATTCTGGCCTATGCAGATAGCAGATGTCCTAACGCGTGTCAAGACATTGTGCTACATAATCATTTAAACTCAGAGGCGCAACAACAGACTGATACCTTGAATATCAGAACTGCACACTCATAGATGTCACGACATCTGATCCAACATGTTAATCAAGACTGAACTGAAAATAGCAGAATGATAAACAACGCAGAATATGATGACCCAGTTCGGTGCAACTCACCTACATCTGGGAGATACCAATCCTGGAAGAAGTAATCACTATCAGTAGTATAGTTTTATGCAAACAACCTCAGGTTTACAGAAAGCACCCACGCTAACCTATCACTACCCAATGAAGACTTTATCATTAGAAGTCACATATAAATGATAAGAGAACCCCCTCTCACTTCCTAAATCACAACCTGTGATTATCTAACAGTTACTGCACCATAATTGTATCTACCCTATTGAAAAACACCCCTTCCAATACAAAGTTCAGTCAAGCATCCTTGACTAACAACAATACTTAGTTTTGCTTAAAAGCTTCAACTAAGAACAATACTCAACTCTTGCTTCAAAGCTTCGAGTGAGAACAATTTACAACAGCCTATGTCGACCACATAGTATCAAAAGATACATGGGTGACTTACAAACTACACAAGAGACTCTCAAAACCCTGAACCCTTATGTTGCACCGACAACTTGTTGTTGTGTGTAAATTTTATTTTAGGTCTAGCAAGTCCTTATTTATAGACTCCTGCAGTATGGGCTTGGACTCTTTAATCAGGTCCAATCTTCACATTTTAATTCAGCTGCAAGATCTTCTCCTAAAAATATGAACAAATCTCCAAATAGTTTCCTAAAAAGTCTCCAAGATCCTTTTTATGAAATCCAATTAAATCTGCATTTTGTTCCTAATAAATCTCCTTGACCTGTGTATAATGATGAGACATATCCAAAATATTCTCAATAAATCTATCAAGAGATATACAGCAGCAATACATGTTGTACCAGACAAAGATGTCGTGACATCTCCTTCGACATCTTGATTAAAAGTCATATGATAGCAACACCTGCGGTACCAAACCAAGATGTCATTACATCTGTCATGACAGTAATACTGAAGATACTTCAACATCTTACTCAACATCTTGTCAAGAGATATAACCATATCTGTACTGATGTCTGATCAACCATGTCAGGACATTTTTCCCAACATCCTGCTGTAAACTTGTTTTAGCCAAAATGTAGCCAATCAAAGACCTAACACCTGGAGAATTGTCTTTTCAGTTCCTTCCAGGTGGTGATGGACTCCGGTGCGAGGCTCTTGTACCACTCCATGGCACCCTTCCGGAGGGTAGTCGGGAAGAGCCTGCACTTGATGGCTCCCCGGACGTTCCTGTAGTCGAGCATTGCATCGAAGCTCTCGACGTGGTCGTCCGGGTTGTTCGTACCGTCATACGTTGCCAAGGGTGGAGGTTTCTCCATCCCGACGGACTGAGGGGTCTCCGTGATGTCCCTGGACAGCGGGGTGCGCTGGTCATCCCCGTCACTCTCGACGGGTGATTGTGATGGGGAATGGTCACCCCGATAGCGCCTGCTTCGTCGGGGGGAGGGGGCTTCTTGGTCGGTTCTTTGGCTTCTCGTCGTGTCCATTAGCCTTGCTCCTCTTCTGGACGGGGGAAAGTCGTTCTTTTCGAGGAGGGGACCAGTCACGCTTCTGGTCGACCACGGGTTGGGGTCGTTCCAAACGCGGGCGGCGCCCAGGCCTCTGGGGAGAACGGCTCCTAGAGTCATCGTGTCTCGTCCTCCGTGGGGGAGGAGAGGGGCTGTGAGATGGGGAGACGATGTCTCCACGGGGGAGAGCGATGTTGTCGCTCCCTCTCGAGCACTCCTATCTGCTCATTCTGTTGGAAGATCATCAGATTAGCTCGATTAATCGCTGCGAACAGAGCCACCTTGTGCGGGTCAACATTAGGTGGCGTGGAGATCGGCTGGTAGACGACCGGGCTATCAGCGTGTCGGACGGCGTTGAAGGCTGCGTCGTCTGTAAAACCCGTATATTTTAGTCTGTATGATATTATGATGTTTTATCATTTTAATATGTTTTTCTACTAAATTTGGAGTAGCGAGCAGATTATACCCGATATTTCTAGGGTGTTCGGTTGTGGTCTGGATTGATCCACGTGGTTTCTTTTTAATTCAATCAGACTTTTTCTATTGGCACGGTAGTTATATTGGATTCCGAATGTTTCTATGTTTTCGAAATTTCAAAAATGTGTTTCTGCCGATTTTTGGGAAAACGAGCAAATTATACCCGTCGTTTAAATTTTCACGGACTCCGATTGTCGTCAAAATTTAAATGGGAGTGTTATATATCGCCGATATTGAGAATTTAATCTCAATATATCTTTCTGAGTTAAGGAGCAAAAATTTATTCGGAATAAAATTTATTCGAAAATTTTGGGTGGTTTTAATTAAAATGCGACGGTGAAATTTTTTGGTTTTCATAAAAAGTTGTTCGTGAGCGAGTTACGACTCGTCTAAGTCAGAACATTTTTTTAAGTGTGAGACATTAAATATCTAGATATTTTTGGGTTATACTATTATTATATGTTTTTAAGATAAGATCTTTTAGATTTTTTTGTTGAGATATTATTATTAAATCCATTAGATATTTTGTTGAGATATTATTATTATATCCATTAGATATTTTTGGCGGGTATATTGTAATTTTATTCTTGACTTTTATTTTATAATATATCTTTTTTCATCGATGTTTTCGTTTGATCGCGTTTTGAGAGCGTTTAGGAGATATTTAGGCGAAATGGTAAAACGGTAATCTTGCGGATTAGATATTTTAGAAAAGGATATGATGGGGATTAAGTGGAAAGTTTAGATTATATATATAGAGATATTAGAGAGAAAGAAAGTAAAAGGAAAGAAAAGAAGAGGAAAGAGAGGAGAAAGAGAGAAAAGAGGGAAAAATGGGGAAAACATCCGAATCGGAGCCGGATCTTCGATTAAATCGGGTAAGTTTACTAAACGCGATTATCCTACGATAGTATATGTATATGTAGGTGTTTGTTTGGTTGGTTTTGGTTAGAAAATGTTAGGTTTTACATATTTGAGCAAAATTGGTAAAATCGATAGAAATCGATGTTTTCACGGATGAAATTCGAAATAAATTGCGTAGTTTAGTCGAGGAATGTCAGGCCGTGATTATTGAAACTCGTAAGATTGAATTCGGGTGATTTCGTAACTTTGGACATTTTTGAGAAATGAGGGTTTTAAGAATTGAATCGAAAACGGACGTCGTAGAAATCGTGTTTAATGGTTCAAATTCACTGCTATATGTTAGGTGAGTACGAGTATGTGGTTATTTCGAAGAAAATAATTGAATCGGTCGGATTCTCGGGTGGAAAGGCCAAAACCCGTAGGCTTTCAATGCAAAAGGGGGGTTTTCGGCGAAAACTTCGAAAATTCATATCTTTTGATCCGTAAGTCGGTTTTGATCCCCGTTCGAAGTGTTGGAAAGCTAACGGGATGTTCTTTCTATTAAAAATGGTTTGGAGGGCAAGAGATGATTTTAGTTTTTGTGGTTTTGAAAAAGTGTTGGGTTTTATCACGTAAAGTGTGTGCGGTCGGTGTTTTACTGTGTGTTGTGCTTTTGTTATATAACGTGGAGCCAGTGAGCTGTTATATGATGTACTGTGGGTGGCCTTATGGCGTGAATCCTAGATTTTTGGAATTTAAATTGTTGTTCAAAATAAATGAATTTAAATTGTGTGGGTTTTTCTATAGAGCGATTAGGTTAGTAATCGGGGAGTGAAAACCTAAAGCCCTAATTATTTAGGTTAGCGATCAAGACCCAGCCTTATTGTAGATGTATCTGAGTTGGTTTTAACTTAAGTCCTTTGTGTATTTTATAAGGTTGAAAGTGTGAATCGGGTACGAGATTTCATCGTGAGAGACAAATCGATCTTACGTAGCGTAAGTTGTTTGAGTTGGAAGCTTACTCAGGTAAGGGCACTTTCTAACGATATTATATGTGATTGAATGCATGTGTGTTTGTATTCATGACGATGTGCCCTTGTGGGATATTTGAATGATTGTGTGCCAGTTGAGGTTGTGTGGTTATATTCATGATTGTGTGCCCGGTTGGGGATATGTGTTTATGCTATGACGCTAAACTTGTGATGTGCATTCATATAATTTGTGATAAATATATGATTTGCGGTTAATGTGTATGTCGAGGAGGACAACACGAGGTGTGTCTGAGCCACCTGTTGGTAATGAGAATTATTCATATGATTTGTGATAAATATATGATTTGCGGTTAATGTGTATGTCGAGGAGGACAACACGAGGTGTGTCTGAGCCACCTGTTGGTAATGAGAATTATTCATATGATTTGTGATAAATATATGAATTGCGGTTGATGTGTATGTCGAGGAGGACAACACGAGGTGTGTCTGAGCCACCTGTTGGTACTGAGAATTGTTCATATGATCTGTGATAGATATATGAACTGAATTGTGAATTGTGAATGGTGTTTATGCATATTGTGTTTATATAAACTATTGCATTTGCATGTGTGGGTTCATGCATACCATAGTTGCGTGTAGGTAGTTGGCGCCGAATGGGCCAGGGTGATGGGTTCTGAATCATCACCTAATCCCGAAGGGAATTCTACTACACCAGGTGATGTGACTGAGCCGTCATCGATCCTTTGAGATCAAATTGAGTCAGGTGAATGCGAGGGAGGCAACACCGGGTGTCTGCAAGGGCAGCACTTTTGTGTCTGCGAGGCAGCACGGTTAGTGAGGACCCAAGGGGGTATCACGACTCTCTGCGGAGAGGTTAAATTCCGGGATTCATGCATGGTGAGGGTACCCGACGAATTGGGACCACCAAATTCATATAGGTCTGCATTTAGGATGCGTGTGCATTGCATTTGTGTGTTGAATTAAATGTTGTGATTGTTACATATATCATACTGTCATCTCATTTATGTTGCTCTGCATGTCATATTGTCATCTTATTCATGTTGTTATGTATATCATGTTCTGCTGGCATGTGTGTATTCTTCCATATATGCTGTTTTTAGATTGTGACCCTCTACTATTATATTGATGTGGCTAACGACCACCCAGGTTTAGAAGTTGTGATAGTTAAGGTATCCAGGTGTCGTGAAGGCTTGTGAGATGCGATGTCTTGGGACTAGGAATTCAAGATCAGCTTAGGGTCATGTTTTGAGGTTGTCCATGTTGTTGTTAAAGCTGAGTGCTTATTTGTATGTGTATGGACAAATATTTATACTAGTGGGCATTACGCTGGTCCTATGTATGGAAAAGACTTAGATCGAAAGCTCGTACTCTGATTAATCATTTCTATTATTTTTCCTGGAGAGACAGTTGTCAATATTATGTATGGCATTTCAAAAAAAAAATATATACACTCCCGCTGTTAAAAATCGGGGTGTTACATTGTGGTATCAGAGCTTTGGTCTAAGATTTTCATGGGGTTGTGAGTAGGGTGTCCTAAGCTGATCAAGTGTCGGGTTTAGTGGGAGTAAATGTGTGGAGTCCTATGTGTTATGTGGTTTGTGTCTTGAGTCCAGCAGGTTATGTGTTTAGGTAATCGTTTATTTCTTAACTGAAGTTGAGGTCTCCCATAATACTTCAGTAAGAAGCATAGTTAAACCCCTTGAGCATTTGTCGACGTTGGTCGATATGTGTCTCCGTTTCTTTAGAGGTAGTGAGCTAGAGGTGGTGAGATTGAATCGAGTAAGAACTATAAGGTTTTCTGCAGTAATATTATGGATGAGAGGTTTTGTTTGTTCTTATCACTCCGAGGTGTTGAGTAGGGATGAGTGGAAGTCAAAGTTTCACAGGATGGTAAGTAAGGACTTGATTTGGAGGACCTTTTGGGAGGAAAATGATTGGATGTTCATTCTGGTGAGTTCCGAATGAGATGAGATGAATTTTATGGACTATGAAGAAGGTAATATTTCTTTGGAATCAAAGAGCAGTTATAGATGTCGTTTGGAGACAATTACTATACATGGAGATTAATGGGACATCTTCTCTAGGAAGAAAGCGGGTTACACGTTGAAAGTGGCCGAAACCTAGGAAAGTTAGAGGAAGGTTATACGAGTGGTAGGTGCTTGAGGGTTTAATTTGGTTTCTTAAGCTAGGTTAGATAGGCAACTAAATACCGTAAGGATGAATCATGTGATGTTAAAGGACGGAAACCAAGTATCACGTGGATAAGTTTTAGTAGAAGTGACCATCAGTGGAGTTGTCTTCAAAGATTAGAAGTAGGAGTTTGAGAGAGAATGAGTATAATAGTTTTCTAGAAGAAAAAGGTAGAAGTAGCACCATGGATCTAAGTAATTATATGAGTAGAGTAGGGAAGTTCTAAAGTAATTCAAGTATGGGTGACATGGTTTTGCTAGAAATATCATACCGCGGGTAGACAATGGGTTGTTAGAAGAGTGATAAGACGCTGAAAGTTAATATCTGGAAGGACACAGAGCCATGTATGAAGAATTAATGAATGGAGTTATATGGTGTAACAAGTATATGGATTTCGTGAAGATCAAAGTTTAGATTTGGATTTAGGGATCGAACCTGAGAATAAAGAAAAGTTAGCAAAGGAATTTTGATTGGGTAGTTGCTCTTTAAAAGTCAAGCGTTAAGATTTGAGATAAGTGCTCAGTGACTAAATGGAGGAGTAAGATATGTCTGTTTTGGAAGGATTATTCTTGTAGAGTGTTAGATCGTAGGGTGATAATGTTGGTTGATACCTTAGAAAAAGCTGGGATTGAATAAGAAACTGAGGAGTGAATGGATGTGTCCTAATGTTTAGAAAGAACTTATGCGAAAAAGGATTGGGTTGTGTTATAAAAGGATATTATGACCATTGGATAGTCATAAGCAATTGAAGATGGATAGAACAACGAAGAGTAGGTTGGATAGGACGAACATTGATTTGGAACAAGGATATTTAGATTGGGTGAAGGAGAGTAAAGATGTGGGTTGAAGTTGACAAGATAGAGGTCATGGTAGGTTGGGAAACGACTATAGGCGTTTGGTTGCTAAGATTTTTGAAGTTGGAAACTCCTAGATGTTATAAGAGGATCTAGTATAAGGGACTTTGGAGTTGCAGTATCGTAAAGGTGGTTACATAGGAAGAATAAGGTTGTATGCAAGCAAGAAAGTGCTCAGGTAACACGGATTTTTTTATAAGAAGGTTGACTACCTCGTTGCTTAGGAAGGACTACCAAGGATATGGCCCAAATGGAAATGGGAAGGATACTAAGCATTTCCTCAAGAGTGTATGCTATAGATGATGGGGTTGCGCTCGGACGTAAAGTTGATATTTAAGAAGCGGTATAAGTGGTAAGAGAATAATCCTGGGGTTGGAAATTTTGATATCACAAGGTTAATGAGTAGTGTATTAGTGACTAGATGGGTGGTTATATTCAGAATTAGGATGATGGAGTTACTAAGTGAAAAGCCTGTTGGAGATTCCACATGAGACATGGGAAGTCTGGACAAGGCTAAGTACCTTATGTCGTTGATGAACGAATAAGTGGAGTGAAAAGATTGGTTTTGGGAAAAAGGTGTCAAGACAAAGTGTGAGGGGAACTGTTGGAGATGGGAATTAGGTCGATTTAGAATCTGTGCAAGAAATTACCTCACCCACAATTTGGAAAATGTGATTGTAAGTGTATGCTTAAGAGAAAAGGTGCATTGGGCATATTCTGAAGTAGAGAGGATCAAACATTTGCCTATTAGGACGAAATCAAGTATGAAATGGAAATGTTTGGTGGAGACTAGTAAGACTTGGATTCATCGTACTGGTTATGAAAAAGAGTAGAGTAGCATAATGGAAAATATGCATTGAGAAAATATTGGATGTTAGAGGTTGACATCGAGAACAGTTTAACAACAGAAGATGAGATATGAGAACAATAAAAAATGGTTTGATTGATGAGCTCTTTGAGGGAAATAGAATTTAGTTGTAAGAGGAAAAGGAAACTCAATGAATTCTTGGAAGCAGGTGTAGGATAACACGAAGGACGTGGTGTGTCAAATGGTGATAGCTAACGATGAGGAACATTTAAGGTTAAGGCATGCGAGAGTAAACTAAGTAATGACTTGGAACTGAGGTAGTTATGTTAAAGTGTGATCCAATAGTTTAAGTCTGGGGTAAAGGGTTTGTGTGTTTTATAGATGGCATAGTGGACACGTGAAAGAAAATTTAGGGAGGTTTCAATCACCAACCGGACGTTGGGATGGTAATATTAAGATGGTAATGGGGATGATTATGGATGTGAACATATACAGGTCGCCACAATTATGAGATTAAAGGAATAATTAAGGATTTATGGACATTGGGGAAAATGTGGAGTTCTCTACTTAGATGACTACTTCGTTGGAGTGAAATAGGTTAAATTTGTACTTGGGTTTTAGCTGTTACTGTTTTGGAGGATACTCAATGGTTGTTCCGAGCTTACTGAGCGTGAGAGGAACCATAACTTGTTTTGGGGAAATTGTGTCTCACTTTGGAGAGAGTGAAGTAACAGGAATTTGGAGGAAACATTTAGGAAACATCGAAGCGATTATTAAACCCTGGTGTCTTGCATAAAATTGAGAACAAGATGAGGAGAACATTATTGTAGTTGGTAACGATGGTTTATTCCACCATCATGGTTGTCGCCTACCTATTGACAAATTGAGGAACTGATCATCCTTAATCTGTTGTTGATAGTAGACAAGATTGTGTTGAATGGAATGAATGATTCTAGCCGGCTTAGATAGTGTGCGGTTTTAGCGTTGCGTCCAGAGTCGGAGTCACTGTGACTTTGTAGATGGTTGCAATAGGTGTGCGGTTGTTCTGGTGAGTGTGTTAGCGATAAATTAGTAAGTTGTTACATTTACCTCGAGTTTCGAGGACGAAACTCCTTTTTGGTGGGTAGTAATGTAAGACCCGTATATTTTAGTCTGTATGATATTATGATGTTTTATCATTTTAATATGTTTTTCTACTAAATTTGGAGTAGCGAGCATATTATACCCGATATTTCTAGGGTGTTCGGTTGTGGTCTGGATTGATCCACGTGGTTTCTTTTTAATTCAATCAGACTTTTTCTATTGGCACGGTAGTTATATTGGATTCCGAATGTTTCTATGTTTTCAAAATTTCAAAAATGTGTTTCTGCCGATTTTTGGGAAAACGAGCAAATTATACTCGTCGTTTAAATTTTCACAGACTCCGATTGTCGTCAAAATTTAAATGGGAGTGTTATATATCGCCGATATTGAGAATTTAATCTCAATATATCTTTCTGAGTTAAGGAACAAAAATTTATTCGGAATAAAATTTATTCGAAAATTTTGGGTGGTTTTAATTAAAATGCGACGGTGAAATTTTTCGATTTTCATAAAAAGTTGTTCGTGAGCGAGTTACGACTCGTCTGAGTCAGAACATTTTTTTAAGTGTGAGACATTAAATATCTAGATATTTTTGGGTTATACTATTATTATATGTTTTTAAGATAAGATCTTTTAGATTTTTTTGTTGAGATATTATTATTAAATCCATTAGATATTTTGTTGAGATATTATTATTATATCCATTAGATATTTTTGGCGAGTATATTGTAATTTTATTCTTGACTTTTATTTTATAATATATCTTTTTTCATCGATGTTTTCGTTTGATCGCGTTTTGAGAGCGTTTAGGAGATATTTAGGCGAAAGGGTAAAACGGTAATCTTGCGGATTAGATATTTTAGAAAATGATATGATGGGGAATAAGTGGAAAGTTTAGATTATATATATAGAGAGATTAGAGAGAAAGAAAGTAAAAGGAAAGAAAAGAAGAGGAAAGAGAGGAGAAAGAGAGAAAAGAGGGAAAAATGGGGAAAACATCTGAATCGGAGCCGAATCTTCGATTAAATCGGGTAAGTTTACTAAACTCGATTATCCTACGATAGTATATGTATATGTAGGTGTTTGTTTGGTTGGTTTTGGTTAGAAAATGTTAGGTTTTACATATTTGAGCAAAATTGGTAAAATCGATAGAAATCGATGATTTCACGGATGAAATTCGAAATAAATTGCGTAGTTTAGTCGAGGAATGTTAGGCCGTGATTATTGAAACTCGTAAGATTGAATTCGGGTGATTTCGTAACTTTGGACATTTTTGAGAAATGAGGGTTTTAAGAATTGAATCGAAAACGGACGTCGTAGAAATCGTGTTTAATGGTTCTAATTCACTGCTATATGTTAGGTAAGTACGAGTATGTGGTTATTTCGAAGAAAATAATTGAATCGGTCGGATTCTCGGGTGGAAAGGCCAAAACCCGTAGGTTTTCAATGCAAAAGGGGGGTTTTCGGCGAAAACTTCAAAAATTCATATCTTTTGATCCGTAAGTCGGTTTTGATCCCTGTTCGAAGCGTTGGAAAGCTAACGGGATGTTATTTCTATTAAAAATAGTTTGGAGGGCAAGAGATGATTTTAGTTTTTGTGGTTTTGAAAAAGTGTTGGGTTTTATCACCTAAAGTGTGTGCGGTCGGTGTTTTACTGTGTGTTGTGTTTTTGTTATATAACGTGGAGCCAGTGAGCTGTTATATGATGTACTGTGGGTGGCCTTATGGCGTGAATCCTAGATTTTTGGAATTTAAATTGTTGTTCAAAATAAATGAATTTAAATTGTGTGGGTTTTTCTATAGAGCGATTAGGTTAGTAATCGGGGAGTGAAAACCTAAAGCCCTAATTATTTAGGTTAGCGATCAAGACCCAGCCTTATTGTAGATGTATCTGAGTTGGTTTTAACTTAAGTCCTTTGTGTATTTTATAAGGTTGAAAGTGTGAATCGGGTACGAGATTTCATCGTGAGAGACAAATCGATCTTACGTAGCGTAAGTTGTTTGAGTTGGAAGCTTACTCAGGTAAGGGCACTTTCTAACGATATTATATGTGATTGAATGCATGTGTGTTTGTATTCATGACGGTGTGCCCTTGTGGGATGTTTGAATGATTGTGTGCCAGTTGAGGTTGTGTGGTTATATTCATGATTGTGTGCCCGGTTGGGGATATGTGTTTATGCTATGACGCTAAACTTGTGATGTGCATTCATATGATTTGTGATAAATATATGATTTGCGGTTAATGTGTATGTCGAGGAGGACAACACGAGGTGTGTCTGAGCCACCTGTTGGTAATGAGAATTATTCATATGATTTGTGATAAATATATGATTTGCGGTTAATGTGTATGTCGAGGAGGACAACACGAGGTGTGTCTGAGCCACCTGTTGGTAATGAGAATTATTCATATGATTTGTGATAAATATATGAATTGCGGTTGATGTGTATGTCGAGGAGGACAACACGAGGTGTGTCTGAGCCACCTGTTGGTACTGAGAATTGTTCATATGATCTGTGATAGATATATGAACTGAATTGTGAATTGTGAATGGTGTTTATACATATTGTGTTTATATAAACTGTTGTATTTGCATGTGTGGGTTCATGCATACCATAGTTGCGTGTAGGTAGTTGGCGCCGAATGGGCCAGGGTGATGGGTTCTGAATCATCACCTAATCCCGAAGGGAATTCTACTGCACCAGGTGATGTGACTGAGCCGTCATCGATCCTTTGAGATCAAATTGAGTCAGGTGAATGCGAGGGAGGCAACACCGGGTGTCTGCAAGGGCAACACTTTTGTGTCTGCGAGGCAGCACGGTTAGTGAGGACCCAAGGGGGTATCACGACTCTCTGCGGAGAGGTTAAATTCCGGGATTCATGCATGGTGAGGGTACCCGACGAATTGGGACCACCAAATTCATATAGGTCTGCATTTAGGATGCGTGTGCATTGCATTTGTGTGTTGAATTAAATGTTGTGATTGTTACATATATCATACTGTCATCTCATTTATGTTGCTCTGCATGTCTTATTGTCATCTTATTCATGTTGTTATGTATATCATGTTCTGCTGGCATGTGTGTATTCTTCCATATATGCTGTTTTTAGATTGTGACCCTCTACTATTATATTGATGTGGCTAACGACCACCCAGGTTTAGAAGTTGTGATAGTTAAGGTATCCAGGTGTCGTGAAGGCTTGTGAGATGCGATGTCTTGGGACTAGGAATTCAATATCAGCTTAGGGTCATGTTTTGAGGTTGTCCATGTTGTTGTTAAAGCTGAGTGCTTATTTGTATGTGTATGGACAAATATTTATACTAGTGGGCATTACGCTGGTCCTATGTATGGAAAAGACTTAGATCGAAAGCTCGTACTCTGATTAATCATTTCTATTATTTTTCCTGGAGAGACAGTTGTCAATATTATGTATGGCATTTCAAAAATATATATATATACACTCCCGCTGTTAAAAATCGGGGTGTTACATTGTAGGAGGAAGGGGAGGCGGTGTGATCGTCCTTGTGGTCTCCTTCTTCGACGTGGAAGACCACGTTGGGGTCGTGGTCGTCTCTGTTGTTGAATGGGACGAAGGTGGTGTCTGGAGTGTTGGCGTCAGTTCGAGGGCTGGCCATGATTGTTAGATATTGGAAGTTTCTTTGGTTTCTACGGGAGGAAAAACGGAGAAGCAAAGGGTTCCCACAGACGGCGCCATTGATCATACCTGATCAGAAATTGATCCGTGGCCAGCAAGACGTCGTGAGTTCCGTTACTCCTGTGGTGGTGAGAAGGTGGGGGTGTACCAGCAAGGTACTCCGATGCCAAAGTAAGAGACGAAGTAAGGCGCAAGTACAGAAAGGTAGTGAGAGTAAATATTCATAATACCTGACCCTACAGTGAAAGAACGTATTTATGGTGTGCCTCCAGCGCTAGGCCAACGGTCATTTGCACTGGGTTGGATCACTAGGCCCAATGTAGATAACTGTCAGGGCTTACGTGGTGTAGGGAAGACCAGCACGTGGTCTTCGCCCTAGAGCAACTGCCCCGTGATCTTTGGAAGGTGGACTGGCCAGTTCTTTAGGAAGTGGGTAGTTGCCTGATGACGTGTCCCCGCGTTAGGGGCACGTGGAGTCTGTGGGGATGACGTGTAGTTTTTCCCCGTACCAGGAGGTGTCCTGCTCGACTATGATGGGCGCTGGACGTGCCCGACAATGGGGAGGATTGGACCTTAATGGGCCTATTTCAAGTGAGCGTTGGGTTGGGTCTGCCCGACTGATGGGCAGGTCCTGACCCAGTCCAAAACAAATATTCTCTTCTAAATTAATCATTTGTTCAAAATTCAAATTTATTTTTACGTAAACAACATTGTTATCATCTCCAATTTAAAAGATTAGTCTTTACGATTAAGCATAAATATTATTTAATGTATATTAAAATAAATTATTAATTTAATTTATTTTTATAGTAAGGATTAAAGTTATTACATACACACAAACTAAAAATATTTTGAAAAAATTCATACAATTGTCTCAATATATTTAAATTAACCCACCCAATAATTATTTTGAAATGAAATGAGTATTTTATTATTACTTTTGCGTATTCATATATGTTTTTTTAATGAAAGGAAAATAAATTATTATGAATAAAAGGTCCTAAATTACCACTATTTTATAAATATAGTCATTAAACTATCACTACTTATTGATTTAATTATTAAACTATTATGTTTAAGTTATTAAACTATTAAAATCAGTTAAACTTACTGAACTATTAGAATAAGTTAAAGTTAAAAGATCTCAAAATTATTTTTTATTCAAATGTTTAGTCCTTCAATAGTTTTATCCATTGATTAAATAGTTAGATGAAAAATTAGTTTAGGAAACTTTTAGTTAATTTTAATATTTTATAGATTAAACTGATCATTCAATTATTATCACCAAATATTTAAGCACGTGTGCCTGTAAAAAAGTCGTACAAAAGCTATGTGCTAGTAATAGAAAATATACAAGACAACACAACATTAACCACCACTTGGTAAATATCTAACAATGTTGGTCATAGGAGGCATCAATGGTGCTAAAGTGCAAAATAGGAGCAACACCGATTAAATATTTAGAGTTTTCAATAGTAGGTAATCATTGAAGGAAGAGGGAATGAAAAACAAATGGCATATCTCAACCCAAAACCTTAAGGTGTTAGGTAAATGTGTCATCTCTCTTATAAATTCAATATTTCACTTATTCATAAGCAATGTGAGACTTTAACCACTCACACTTGCACCCAATATTCCGTTGTTAGAAAAACAAACAAACAAATCATAGAGAAAAAAAAGAAGAACACAATCACAACACAAGAACATAACGCGAAAACTCCAAAACTGGAGAAAAAATAACGGTCGTTATCAATAGACAACCAGAGAATAACACTATGTAAAAATTGTTACAACGCATAATATACTATCAACTAACTCAGGCCCCTAATACATTCACACCCTTCAAAAAAAATATTTAACTATATCTTACAACACTCTAATACAAGAGTATAAGAGAACAAAGCAAATCAAATACAAGCTTAAAGTGCTTTTGACCGTTGCATCTTGAAATGAAGAACTTGAATCTTATATATAGCCTTGGACTCCCTCTTCCTTCACAAAACTAACTGATGCAGAACTTCAAAGAACTTGTATCTTATATATAGCCTTGGACTCTCTATTCATTCATAAAACTAAGCAATGTGAGACTTCTTCAACATGTATATTTTCAACCAACCACAACAATTTCCACCTTGAATGAAAATAATACATAAGATTTCATTGTCTTCACCGACAATCATACTCCACCATAAAGAGTATCAACATGTAGATTTTCAACCAATCTCAACCTTGATTGAAAATAATACATCAACTTTAATTGTTTTCACCGACAATCATACTCCATCATAAAAAGTATAGTCAGTTGAAGCTACACCACTCTAAGAATTTTCATAGTGTCTTCACCGACAATCATAATTAAAAAAACTATCATACTCTATCTAAAGAAGAGTATACTTCAACCACTTCACGAATTTTCACATTGTGTTCACCTACAATCGTAGTTTTAAAAAACTATCACACTCCACCTAAAGAAGAGTATACATCACTTGAAGCTAAACCACTTCAAGAATTTTCACATGTCGAAAATCAAGTTGAGATTTTATGGTGCAACTTCCATGTTAGCAGGAAGCTCTTTAACCACTGACATAATCTTGCACCTTGTGTGATCTTGATTGTATTAACACGTCTTTGACTTGAACTTTCCACAAGTAAAAAAAAATTCTTTCATCAATTTTCTCTAGTCCAAACTGCACAACAGAATTTGTGACTACAACTCAATAACTCTTTCACAACACTACCATTCTTTTCTGATGTGGAAGATCAGATAAAACTCCAACAACAGAGCATACTAAGAACACTTATCCCTAATCAAACCAATTTCTGAGAAAAAAACAAACAAAGCATAAAGAAGAAAGAGGAACACAAGAACATAACGTGGAAACTCCAAAATCGGAGAAAAAATAATGACCATTGTCAATAGACAACCAGAGAATAACACTATGTGAAAATTGTTACAATACATAATATACCATTAACTAACTCAGGCACTCAGTACACCCACACCCTCCAAAAAAATATTTAACTACATCTGACGACACTCTAATACAAGAGTATAAGAGAATAAAGAAAGTTACATCTAAGCTTAAAGTGCTTTTGGCTGGTGTATCTTGGAATAAAGAACTTGAATCCTATATATAGCCTTGGACACCCCTCTCTTCACAAAAATAAGCGATGTGGGACTTCAAAGAACTTATGTCCTATGAAATTCTGGTACCAGATATGTGATGTTAAGTGCAATGTCACAACATCACTATCTGCTGTATGAACAAGACACTAAAAGCTTGTGATGTTATGTGTGATGTTACAACAACACACTCTGCAATGTAAAACAACAGAAAAGTACACAAGGATTGTTCACCCAGTTCGGTCTAACTACCTACATCTGGGGGCATACCAATCCAGGAAGGAAGTCCACTATTAGTAGTATCAAATTACAGACTCAACAGACCAGTTGACAATCTACCCAATTTCATCACTACCCAATGACCCTTCTACCTAAGTCCTCCCTAGGTACGAGACTCCATCTCACTCCCAATCATCGCAATGATGTCTAGCAGTCAACTTCTCCGCCACTGCATCAACAACTTGATTTCCAACAACTCTCCAAACACATAGAAGTCACACTTCCATGACACACTTTGGAGTTGCTTCAAAGCTTCCTCCAAGAACAATACAAAACTCATTACCTACAGGTTTCTGAGTAAGAACACAGTGACCATCTCACAACCCGAGTGGTTCACTAAGACAAAGCCCTAATGATCTACATCTTGGACCCGTACCTATTCTAGATTACAAGCATTCTATTTATAACTTTTCCCAACTGGATTTGGGCCTTCAAATCACAACGAATCTTCTGCTACAAATCTGCAATAGATTCTGCTACAAAATAGATCTTCAATTAAATCTTCAATCAGCTCTTCATAATTAACTCTAATTATTCTTCATATCTCTTTGCATTAAATTAGCAACAAAATAATCTTCTTCATTAATGATTGCACCAAGAAACTCGCAGCCAATCTAACTAACAGATCTCCTTAAATCAACATAATGCTCGCAGCCCTAAAAACATCACAACCTGATGTTTTAATGTTCTGGTATAGTGATGTCAAGACATCGCATGTGACATCACTCTTCAGCACTTTAACTCTTCAACACCTTAACTACTTTCACAAAACCAGAATGTTAACCAAACATAACAATAATGTTAGAAGCTCATGTTGAAACATCAACCAAGACATTAACATTGTTTTACCAAAATTTCAGCCAATCACAAGAACTAACAATCTCTCCCTTTGGCTAATTTTGGCTAAAGCAAATATATGAACATTACAGCTCAAATTACATAAGCAATTACAACCCTATACTACTGTTAGAAGTCATGTCAGTAATCTTCAGTAGCTACTGTGTACAGCACCCATGGAGAATCATCTTCTTGGCTAATTTTGAACGATGTTAGGACATCATGTATAACATCCCCATAGCACAGCAACTCCAGGAAGCACATCAGGACCTAAGTAGCACACAGTCCTGAAGTCATATGGTGCACATGAGGAAGAAGATATCTGACACTCCCCCTCAACACAACACATTTCTTTTTCCTTCCAGGACAGACCCTGAACAATTGTAGAAGACTCCTCCAGAAAAGAAATGTATGTCTATACATAAAAGACCAATGGTGGCATAAGAGAATTCTGCACACCTTCATTGATCAGACACTGGGTTTAATCTGTGGCATAAGATGAAACTTAAGAAGTGCCATTCTGCCAACCCAGGTAACTCAGAACACAAGTCACTACTGTGTTCATAACTCAAGACACAAGTCACAAAGACTCACCACCAACTTAAGGATAGGACATCCTCTTCAACACCTCTGAACCACATCTGGAACACCAGACTCCAGACAAGTATCTGCGCAAACCATAGCAAAAAAACCTTTCCTTTCTCCCCCTTTTTAGCCACAAATTGGCAAAGAAATCCCTCACAGAACCAGACCCAAGTAGTGCTCACCCAACAACGAACAAACGCCATAAGACTTATGAAACAAGAACACTTACTGGCTGAAGGAGCAAAGAAAAACCTCTTAACCAGTTACTTTGGAATTAACGAGCCTTGAATAGTCAAAGTTCTTGGTCATAGAAACGCTATTTTAGGAACTAAAAACTTCATCTAAATTCAATGTCTACCATCCAAAACAGTCTTGACCACCTTTATTTCCTCTAACTGATACTTACCATAAATTGTGCCAAAACAGTTCCATGCATAGTCGAAGACATGCGTTTCACCTTATCCTTACACCACCGTCCAAAATAAATTCTTGTTTGGCTCAAGAAAAAACATGTCCTGTACCATGTTCTGACATCTTATTACACAATGTCTGCTTGCTCACAACATTATCAATCCAAGACTTTCATAGAAGATAATACATTCCAAACCAATAAACTTGTCTTCAGACTTCTTCTCAGAAGCATGTGCACACATGATTCACATGACTAGAACCAACAGTCTTAGCAACCAATGCTAACCAACAGCCTAATGTCATAACATGTTATCTGACATTAGATCCTCATAAGAGGCAACCCATCTCCACAAGCTTGATCATCATGCAAGCTTCACAATATATGCACCTTTGCAGCAGAATCCATAGACAAGTACTCCCCCTGTCATGGTTAACCAATGCTCTAGATGAAGATGAACATTTGAGAACACTTGCTGAGTACATGCATATTGGTACCATTGTCCCTTTCATACTCTTCATCTTCAGACTTCCTATCAACCAATACCTTATCTACTTCGGTCTTCTCTACATTCTCCATCCAAGGCAGACCTTCTACTTCATTATTCTCCCATATGACTATGTAGATGCTCCTTAGGTATAATGTAGGCACCACCCTTCTGAACCAGAGCATAATCATCCTTCACCCAGGATATCCAACCAGATAATATCCCAACACAAGTTAGAACATCTGCCACACACCAAGACATCATCACCATGATTCTTGATATGTTCCACCAACTGGACTATATCATAGTAGTCCAAAGAACTAGAGAGTTAAACTCTCATCCACCTTCAAGAAGAATAGTCTCCTTGAGTCTTCAACTCATCACCCTTCTGCCCAAGAGTAACTTGTTCCAAGACTATCCTCAATAATAATCAGCAGCCACACTCTGATTATCTTGATTCTTCGAATCCACTTCTGAGATCAACCAGATGCCACAGTTTGATCACCTCATTCATGAATCCTCACGTTTGTCAGAACTCTCACAAAGATATCTTGATCTTCAAGTCACATGTTCCACTTGCTCAAAAGCAAACACACTTAGCCATGTAACATCTTCTCAAACCACAGCTCCCGCAAACTGTATGAGATAGATCTTTTTGAAGCATCCGTAACTTCCATTACTGTAGATCACCTCTATCTTAAGCTGATGTGCCATATCACCAGCTGAGACTTCTGATGTTAAGCTAGATGTCAAAACATTATGATATCCAACTGTTGAATTCAGCTCTTCCTTCTGCCACTCAGAAGAACCTCCTTCCTTTGCAGAAACAGATTTCCATGCTCTCATAGACTTGATTCAACAATCAAGTTTGAGTAGACAACCTCCATCCTGCTTAGAAACTCCAAAGACTTGAAACCTACCACATCTGAATCTTCAGAAAATAAGTAGTCCAAGACTACCCCATAGCAATACTAAAGAAAGTCACTTCCCTTAGTTGAGCCGTCAGTAGAAAGCCAGAGATAACTGCCACTTATCCTCGACCTTCACAACCAGAGTAAACACCATGCTCCAAACCACTGATCCAAGCATCAAGACTATGATGTCTTCATAGTCTTCCATCTCCATCTTCAATAACATAATTCAGGTCGTTACCCACCAACACGCCACAGCCACATAGACAAAAGTAAATTCTCAACACTTCTGCAGTCCTGCACTTTCACTTCAGACATATACATAGTCTCCCATCATTGTATATTGTCATTAGTTGAATGCACAACATCTTAGATAACCGCTCAGCTCCCGTCAGAGTATACACTATTGGTTAGATGCAGCAGACAAATACTCAACTACTATTTATCATATGTGATAAGGTAAGCTTCTCACACAAGGTACGACATTTGAACTGGTCTGACAATCTTTTCCTGCACACTTGAGGCACTAGCTGATCCCTCTTTTGTTGATCCACACCACTGATCACTTTAGATAAGTGGCTTGACCTGATACTTCACCATGAGCACAACTAACTTTCTTTGGCTGAAATGATGTTTCAACATCAGTTCTGACATCAGTCTAAATCACATTAAACATCTCCTACCATATTAATCCACACAAATCTCTTATAGGGAACACACGAGAACATATCAACATCTGATCAACTTCCAAGATCAGACCAACAAAACTGCAGTAACTTGCATAACACACTCTTCCAGAAGCTTCTTCTTATAAGCACAAGGTTCAGACCTCTTGTCTAACTTAAGAGTGATAACTGACATCCTTTTGCATAAACATACCATAGACAATCTGCTACTTCCAAACCTTCAAGCCACAAAACTAATTGACCACAGGCTGATTTACACTGCTACTGCACACAGACTCTTGGATGCATTTTCCCTATAGCAAGGATCATCTCCTTCTCTTCTGCTATCAAGATTACTACCTTTTCTTCAACCAGCTCCTAGACATTAGAATTGACATATTAAGCTCAGCTTCTTTCTTGATGAAACTTCCTCCCGTTCATGATCTTGAAAATCAGAAACATGTATCTTATCATAACCAGGAAGATCCTCCTAGTTAGGTCACCACAACTAAGCTTAATAGATAACTCATCAAGATCTTCACTCCCGCATGAAAGATTTGACAGTGATACTATTTTGCTTTGGCTCTACCCTCTTCTTTCACCATCAAGAAAAATGATAAAGAAGGAATCACTGTTCTGGACAAATTGGTTTTCAATGCCTGATTTGAAATATACTCTTCTTCAAAAAAAACTGAAACTTCCATGTCATCTAGTCTTTAATAAGATCCATTCACCTTTTGATCATTTCTTTCCCAAAACAAAGATATGAGATAATCCTCAAGTATCTTTGGCATTTCTAACCAAACGGTTGAAGCTGTCTTGCATAAACTACAACATCATAGGATATCCTGGTGAGAAGACCAAACCCTAATGTCTTTCCAAGAGAATACCTTCCTAGAATCTCACCACCAGAGATACAGGAACCAACCAGGGTTACATCAGATACCATGCAGCGGAACATACAACAACTCCTCAACAACCTTCAGGCACTACTCAATAATCCTTGCACACCATCACCATAAACCAAGTGCCAACAAATCAAACTCACAACAGCAGTATTCCTTATAACAACAGACAGGTCCAATACATACCCTATCATGAATAGTCCATCCTTCACTTCAAGGGATCATACAAACAACTATATGAACTGACCAAGTCCATAACTCAGCAAAACTATCATCCTTGCTCATGAACCAGAAAGTATCTTCCCTAGATCTCATCCAGAAATAGACAGGATGCCTGCTCTGATACCAATTAAAATTCTGGTACCAGATATGTGATGTTAAGTGCAATGTCACAACATCACTATCTGCTGTATGAACAAGACACTAAAAGCTTGTGATGTTATGTGTGATGTTACAACAACACACTCTGCAATGTAAAACAACAAAAAAGCACACAAGGATTGTTCACCCAATTCGGTCTAACTACCTACATCTGGGGGCATACCAAGCCAGGAAGGAAGTCTACTATTAGTAGTATCAAATTACAGACTCAACAGACCAGTTGACAATCTACCTAATTTCATCACTACCCAATGACCCTTCTACCTAAGTCCTCCCTAGGTACGAGACTCCATCTCACTCCCAATCATCGCAATGATGTCTAGCAGTCAACTTCTCTGCCACTGCATCAACAGCTTGATTTCCAACAACTCTCCAAACACATAGAAGTCACACTTCCATGACACACTTTGGAGTTGCTTCAAAGCTTCCTCCAAGAACAATACAAAACTCATTACCTACAGGTTTCTGAGTAAGAACACAGTGACCATCTCACAACCCGAGTGGTTCACTAAGACAAAGCCCTAATGATCTACATCTTGGACCCGTACCTATTCTAGATTACAAGCATTCTATTTATAACTTTTTCCCAACTAGATTTGGGCCTTCAAATCACAGCGAATCTTCTGCTACAAATCTGCAACAGATTCTGCTATAAAATAGATCTTCAATTAAATCTTCAATCAGCTCTTCATAATTAACTCTAATTATTCTTCATATCTCTTTGCATTAAATTAGCAACAAAATAATCTTCTTCATTAATGATTGCACCAAGAAATTCTCAGCCAATCTAACTAACAGATCTCCTTAAATCAACATAATGCTCGCAGCCCTAAAAACATCACAACCTGATGTTTTAATGTTCTGGTATAGTGATGTCAAGACATCGCATGTGACATCACTCTTCAGCACTTTGACTCTTCAACACCTTAACTACTTTCACAAAACCAGAATGTTAACCAAACATAACAATAATGTTAGAAGCTCATGTTGAAACATCAACCAAGACATTAACATTATTTTACCAAAATTTCAGCCAATCACAAGAACTAACATCCTATATATAACCTTGGACTCTCTTCATTCACAAAACTAAGCGATGTGGGACTTCTTCAACATGTAAATTTTCAACCAACCCCAATAATCCCCACCTTGATTGAAAATAATACATAAGCTTTCATTGTCTTCACCGACAATCATATTCCACCATAAAGAGTGTCAACATGTATATTTTCAACCATTCTCAATAGTAAGAAGTAAGTTGTTTTCTTGGAACAACAACCATCTTTCAATAAGAAGACATATTATCCTTTTGAAATTTATCTTCTATACCTTATCAACATATTACTTTTCGTTCTTCAAGGCTCCAACATGTATTGTTTCTAAACTAGAATTCATATTTAAAATGTTTTTGTGGGGGGCGGGGGAGTGAAAAGTAAGAAAACTAATTGAGTTCAATAGGAAAAAGTTTGTCAGGAGAAAGAAGAATGGGGGTTGCAGTTAAAACATTTAAAGGCTTTAATTTAGCTTTATTAGCTAAATGGAAATGGAGTACAGCTAACGCAAATGACAGGTTATGGGTTAAACTATTAGAGTTTAAGTATGAGGGGGAGTGGTCATGAAATGTAGAGGATCGATAAGTTTAGCTCCTTGTGGTGGAGATACGTATGACCGATTGATCGAATAGTGGGAGGCTTAAAGCCAAATTTGTTTAAGGATAAGCTATCTAAAGTGATAGGTGATAGAGCAAACTTATTAATTTGGGTTGATCCATGGTTAGGAGGAAGAAGTTTGAAGGACATATATCCGAGCTTATATGTGTTGTTGTAAAAAATAAGCGCTAGTTAGAGACTCAAAGGAAGGAGGGAGAACATAGTGGAACATTAGTTGGTTAAGTTTATTGGAGGAAGGGGACAAGAAATTAGAGGAGTGTATTAGATAAAAGATGCTTAAAATTAACTTGAAGGACAATGTTAGGGATAAGTGGAAATGTCCAATAATGAATATTCCATTAAAGAAGCATGTTCACCAATGATTAATAGGCTTGTATAGTTTCCTGGAGTAAACTAGCCCCCCTAAAAGTTTTGGTATTAGTATGGAGTCTTTTGCAAATAAAATCCCAACTAGGGACAATTTAATCAAAAGAGGCTTCTTAAGTACATCTCAAAATACATGCCCGTTGGAATGTGGAAAGAAAGAGAATGTTGCTAACATTTTCTTTGAATATCTGATACCACTAGTGGCATGAAGCGAGATCTTAATATGGTTAAATTACTCAATTATTTCACATATCTCTGTTTTGTAGAATTTTCATTAGTTTGGTGGTCTCCATAGCGGTAGATGGGTCATTAAAGAAAGGCTTAACATCATTTAGTTCGTGTGCGCTTAGACATTGTGGAGGAGGCGAAATAAGAAAAATTTTATAAGGTCTGGCAAAGATAAATCATAATTTATCGAAGACATCTAATTGACATCTTGGAAGTAGATCAAAAGTAAAGTGTGTGGTTTCAATTATGCTCTCAATCAGTGGATCACAAATCCAAAGAAGTGCTTAGGGTGTACAATTTAAATGTTTGGGGGGAGATGTGATGGTTTTTGAATAGGTGTGCCGTGAGATATATCGCGAGATATAGGCATTGCAAATCGTGCATGTATTATGAACTAAACCTTTCAGATCGTTATGGAGCGTCATTCTCACATTTGAAGCTCTGTTTCAAGTTAATTATGGCAGGTACTGTATCTATTCGAATTTGAAGGTTGTGGGTTCCCATATAGTTTTTGAGGTGGTAGGTTTCCTTCTGGTGTACTATTCTGCTTGGGTATTTAATTGGTGTGGTTTATGTTTTGGCATGCATAGCTTATAAGGTCTATTTGGTTCATGAAATTGTGGTTAGGGGAACTATTTTGTAAAGGTAGTTGTAGTTGTTTCTAAATATTATGAGAATGTGTAATGTATTTGGTGTTCCTTGTGCCTTTTCTTCTTTTGTACGCTACTTGTATGCTCGTGCGGGGTTAGCATAAGCATTTGTTTCTATCGCGGTAGAATGAATAAAATATTATTCTTTTGTGAAAAGGTTTTCGATCGCGCATGGGCGAGTAAAGATAAGTTTGATTGATTGAGTATATTTTGGAGCGGATGATGAGTACCTGAACGGTAGGCTAAGTACGATCATCATCCAAATACTCGGGACTATGGAGGATAATTATATCCATCTAATATTTTTCATCCAAGTTATTTATGAAATTTGTGAGGCGAATTAAGTCACGTTCTTCAACGGAAGACGAGTATTCACACAAGAGGCTAAGTACGGCCATCATACAAATACTCAGGACTAGGATGGATAATTACGTCCAACTAATATTTTTTGTCCACGAAAGAATGAACTAGATTTAATTATTTAATGTGATTTGAATCGAAAGAGGAGTACTCTAACGATAAGCTAAGTACGACCATCATCCAATTACTCAGGGACTAGGTAGAATAATTACGTTCAACTAATCTTTTTCATCCGATTGTTTATTGTGAAAAAGTTTTCGAAAAGCTTAAGTTTGAAAAGGACTTGATGTTGATCAAGTGTTTGATTTATTTTTGTAAAAATTGGTTTGATGGTGAAATGGTGAAAAATAAATTGAAAGGCGCAAATTGTAACGCGAAGGCATAACTCAACGCCACAAATTGTACGAAACGTAATATCGCACACACATACGCAACAAAATGATTGGACAATAATGTGCATAAAACAATCATAACCAGCACACATTCATCACAAACAAATCAAAAAGTAAACGTACGCGTGTTAAATTAACGCAAAGCGAGAACGCGAATTGAGTTCATGTAACGCGAAGACGTACAATACAAAGCGGCCAACATAGAATTTAAATCCAATTTAAATGCAATATAATCGAAATGTCGCATGCCAACTTGAATCAAACAACAACCTGCTAGCACGAAGCGCGGTCATCACAATCGAAATGAAATACGAACAACACATAACATAACATATTGTATCATAACAAAAAAGTAACTTCATATGACGAAACATAAAGTAGCAAAAGCAAATGTGAATTGACGATATGCCGAACTACCAAATGCGTATACAAATCTAAGTTAAATGTGACGACAACAAAATCAAAATGTTGCACGCAAATAAAAGAAAACCAGCTAGCAAACTAATAACGCAAAACACGTTCATCGCAATCGAAACAAAATGCACGTAACACAATGCTGACAAACAAAATCAAACCGAACACACGTAATATGCTCAAATCTGATTTCGGCGCAATAATAAACAACAAATAGCAGCGCACATACCAAATATTTACATGATTACATCAAAAGAAAATCCAACAGAGTCACATACCGAATATTTTAATATAACACCATTTATTTGTTTCCAATGATAAATTTTAAAATAATTACTATATAATATTCTCTTCCATAAATTCAAATTTATTTTGAAGGAAACAACATTGTTAAATTCTTTTAAAGGAAGACTTTACCACTTATTATAATTATCTCTAATTTGAAATATTAGTCTTTATAATTAAGCATAAATAATATTTAATTTCTATTAAAATAATTTATTAATTTGATTAATATTATACTTGCATCGCTCTTAATTCAATTTAATGTATTTTTATAGTAAGGATTAAAATGATTACATACATACAAACTAAAGATATTTTGATAAAAATATTTTTCTATTCATTCAGACAGTTGTCTCAATATATTTAAATAAATCCACACAATAATTATTTTGAGATGAAGAAAATATTTTGTTACTACTTCAGACTATACTATATGTCCTTTTTTTATAAAAGAAAAATAAATTATCATGAATAAAAGGTCCTTAAACAGTGGCAGAGTCAGAAAAATTATAAAATTTGAGTAAAAAATTAAAAGTCACAAATTCATATTATATATAATATATAAATAGTCATCAATAAAAAAAAAAACTCGATAGTGAGTTTTGTACAATTTTTCATACTAGACGAAACTAACCCATAGGGTTTATTTTGTGAAAGATGAATAAAATATAAATTGACTATATTATCTATGGAAGGTGGGATTTTTCCGGCAGGAGCATTTAATGCATATCATATATCACTTGGTGGATGAATTGCATTTGAGGTAGGGATGGCAATGGGCAGGGTATGAGAAATGTACTATAGTACTCGTCTTTATATCTGCAGTTGAAAAAAATCCTCGTACCCGAGCTCGTACCTGCTTGGGTATTAAAATTGGCACTCGTCTCCGTACCCTATGGGTATATAAGTACTCGTACTAGTACCGTTACCCGTAGTTCTAATAAAAATAAATATATCAAGTATAAAATATCATAATATTTTAAGTATTTAAAAATATTAAAAAGTTTTTTAAAAATTTTATTATTGAATTATGAAATAAATGATCACGTATATTAAATATGTAGTAATTTAAAATTAATGTTTTTCTTTAAATTTTATAAATATTTATTTTTATATAATAATATAAATTAAAATATATAGATATATATTGTGCGGGTATGGGGCGGACTGGGTACTAAGGTGTCCATCCCCACACTCATCCCCGCTTATTTAAGCGGGTAATTACCCGAGCCCGTACCCGTACCCATTTTTGCGGGTTTGTATTCTATCCGTTGTGGGTAGTTTTCTGAGTATCTACTGGAGATGAGTCAAATTGTCATTCCTAATTTGATGCATTCGTTACTTTTTCATTTGTTGTTGATGCATATTTACCTATTAAAAATGCAGAAAAATACAGCTTTTAAAAATTGGGTGATGATAAATTGGATGATGATAAGGTAACGAATGAATCAAATGCAATTCATCCATCAACTGATATATGATATGTATTAAATGCTCCTACCGGACAAAACCCACCTTCCATAGGTAACATAGTCAATTTATATTTTATTCATCTTTCACAAAATAAACACTATGGGCCAGTTTCGTCTACTGTGGGAAATTCTACAAAACTCACTTACGAGTCTCTTTTATATTAATGACTATTTATATATTATATACGATATGAATTTGTGGTCTTTACATTTTTGCCCAGATTTCATAATTTTTCTGGCTCCGGCACTGTATTCACCCACCTATTGTATGCCCATATACCAAACAAATTACTATTAGATCTTCTTCCCACTTCCTCTCATATCGGTCTGTATTTACAAAATAAAACAGTAAACCACAAACTAACAATGCCATATTAATAATTAAATATTACAAACCTCTAAACACCCTATCAATCTTACACCACTACCAACTTTTATCTAACAATGCCATATTAATAATTAAATATTACAAACCTCTAAACACCCTACTCACCACCTCGGCAAACTCTCTGCTAACTTATTTAGTGAATCTTACGTGCTTCCTTATTTCCCCTTCTGATATCAAATTTAGAAATAATATCAACATAAGTCTTGAGTATCAAAAAGGTTGACCTCCTCAAAATAAATTGGTTGACCTTTTCCATAGTGTGATTTGAATAATGTTAAAGTTCTCAGAATGTTAATTCAATCACACAATTCATTTTAAAAATGGAGTATCCATTGACTTGGTTGATTTAAATCATTTTGAGGGTCATTTAAATCATGTATCATTGTGATTCAAATCATGTTTCTTTGTTTCAAGAAAGATAAATATTGGTATATGTGATTCCAATCATTTACCCACTTGATTAGAGCTATCGTGACAAAATCCAAAACCCAAATTGTGAAGGATGATTCAAACTATAGTAAATTTTTTTAATGTTAATTCAAATCACTCCTTGAAAAATGCTATTTTTCATGTTGAATCATTTCTTTCAAGCATTCCTATATGAATGACATCTCGTTATTATTGAAATAAAAGGTTTTTCAAGAAAGATGAGAGAAGAAGAAGAGAGAGAAAGAAAAGATAGAAACTGAATTGTAAAGAGAAATATTATTGAGTGAAGTTGTTAAGATTCAAATCATACAATGCCTTTATATAGGCTACTAAAACCTAGACCCAAAACTATACAAATTAACCTAAGCCCAAAATATATAAGTTCTATATTGGCTTCGACACAACAACTTAAGTGTTGTATCCGACTATGTTGAATACAACTGAATCCTACACATTTGACTAGCTACTTCGACATAGTTGAATGCTAGCATTTGACAGACAATCGAATTACAAATTCTAACGCACCCCCTAGTTCATGTTCTCGAGACTTCTCATCTCGATGCTTCTCTTCAACTACTCGAACCTGACTTTCTTCAAGGGTTTAGTGAGTATGTCGGCTAGTTGGCATTCTGTCTAGCAATGCTCAAGTTCAAGATTTTCTTTGTTAACATGATCCCTAAAAAAATTATACCTCCTCTCTATGTGTCTTCTTCAACCATGACACACTAGATGATTCTCCAGGTTAATAGTTGACTTATTGTCGACAAACAACTTCATTTTCCTAGGTTCCACTATCTTGAGTTCTTTGAGCAAAATCTCTATCCATGCTGCTTGACATGTTGCATATGATGCAACCACGTACTCGGCTTCACAAGATGACAAAGCCATAATGCTTTACTTCCTTGAGCTCGATGAGATTTAAGCGCCTTCTATCATGAATATGTAGCCTACAATACTCTTCTTCTTGTCTTGATCTCCTGTGCTGGTTTTCTTTTTTCTCGGCACCAGCACACCATGATCAATCGTACCTTTGATGTATCTCAACACTCTCTTGACTGAAATGAGATGGAATTCTTTAGGCTTCTCCATGAATCTGCTAAAAAATCTGACACTTTGACAGATATTTGGCTTGGTGTTGCAGAGATACCTCAAGGATCCAATGTTTTTTTTGTATAGTGTTGCCCTTAAAAACTCACCATCTGTCTCCTTCCTCAACTTTGCTCCAGTTTCTAATGGTGTAGCAGTTGCATTACCATTTCTTATCTTGAACCTCTTTAAGCTATCTTGGGCATAATTCTTCTGATTCAAGAACACTTCTTCACATGTTTCTTTGAACTCCATCCCTAAGAAATATGACAAATTCCCTAGGTCGGACATATCAAACTCTTACATCAGCTTCGACTTGACTCTTATTATCTCTGTTTCATCTGCACATGCAATCAACAAGTCATCTGCATACATGCTTATGATGATTCAACTAACCCTGTCCCCATCATTGAATACACTTCATGTTCTGAGACACACTTTGTGAAACTTGCTTTTATCATGAATCCATATTTTCTCTTATTCCAAGCTCTTGGGGCTTACTTCAAACCATAGAGAGCCTTCCTCAATCTGTATACCTTTGACTCTTGCCCTTTGATTTTGAATCCTGGTGGTTGACTAACGTAGACTTCTTCTTTTAGAGGTCCATTTTGAAAGGCTGATTTTACATCCAAATGATGTATCTTTCACCCTCTATATGTTGTCGTCGACATAACAATTCTGATTGTCTCCAACCCTTCAACAGGTGCATAGACTTCGTCGAAATCAATACCAAGTTTTTGCAGAAAACCTCTCGCCACTAGTCTTCCCTTATGCTTGGCAATTTCAGCATTTGACATTCGTTTCAGCTTGTAAACCTACTTCACATAAATTGGCTTCTTAATTGACTCTAAGGAAACCTCTCAGGTCTTGTTCTTTTCGATTTCCCTAAGTTCTTCTTTCATGGCTGCTAATAAATTCAAATCATTCATGGCTTGATCCAAATTGATTGGTTCTGCTTCATGCACCATCATCACTTCTTCTATTATGTCACCATTTACACCGATTACTTGATATGGAAATATCTCATATCCAGCTAGCCTTGTCGACACTGTTTTTTCTTTAGTCGATCTTCTAACATTCTGCTCAGGTGGTTCTTCATTTCGATTGGTTGAGACTTTAACTTGTTGGCCTTCTTCAAACATAGTTGTATTGTAACTATATCTTAATCATCTCAAACTAACCCATGACTCCAATCCCGCCATTTGCTTTCATTCACTAGAACATCTCGATTGATCACAAGTTTATCATCATTTAGTGAATACAACTTGTATGCATTGGTCGAATTATAACCTACGAGCACCATAGCCTATTCGATCATCTAGTTTCTTCCTCAATTTTTTAGGTATATGCCTTAATCACATTGATCCAAATATTATAATATGACTAACATTCGACTTCACACCTATCCAAGCCTCATAAGGAGTCCTCTCGACCATCTTCTTGGTTGGACATATTTTTAGAATATATACTGCAATTGAAGTTGCTTCATCCTAAAATCTCTTTCGCATATCTTTAGCTTTCAACATGCTACTAGTCATGTTTAGTATACTTTGATTCTTCCTCTCAGCTATACCATTATGTTGAGTTGTACAGGGTGCAATGACTTTATGCTTTATACATTCCTCATTGCAAAATCTAGTAAATTCTCGAGAAGTGTATTCACCACCACCATTAGTTCTCAATTTCTTTAACTTGCATCCACTTTGCTTATTGACAAGCAATTTGAACTTATTGAACTGTGTGAATACCTCACTTTTCCTTTCAATAAGGTAAATCCACATATATTTAGTGAATTCATCTATCAAGGTTAGTAAATAATAGTTACCTCCATTCGACCTCACTTCAAATGGTACGCACACATCAGAGTGAACTAGCCCCAACTTTTCTTTCGACCTCATAGGCAAGTCATGTTTGAATTCTTTCCTAGCATAATTTGCTTTGTAACATTCCTCACATACCTGGCTTGGTTCCTTAACCCGAGGTAAGACATACACCATCTTCTTTTGGTTGAGAATACCTAAAAATCTGAAGTTTAGATGTCCATACCTATGATGCCATAACCAGTTGTTGTTTTCTTATGCACTCAAAATAAGACACTTATAATCAACCGTGTTGATATCTACTTTGAAGGTCATGTTGTCTGCCAATATTGCCTTCAGAATCAACCTTTTATCACCATGATACACCTTCATCTGATTCTTTTCTAGCTTCATGTTGTACCCTTTTGCGAATAATTGACCTGCACTTATCAAGTTACTTGTCATCGAAGGTACATACAACACATCAGTGATACTGGATTTTCGACCATCCTTTCTGACAATAGAGATATCTCATTTTCCACATAATGTGATGTGCCTGCCATCTGCAAACTTTATCACTTTCTCAACTGATTCATCTAGCTTAATGAACCAGTTATTTTACCAATCATGTGGTTACTGCATCCTGAATATAGGTACCACATGTTTGTTTTTTAAGTGTTCAAATGAGTGTTGGACATGAGTATCATATCATCAGAATCACTATCTTCAGCATGTGCATACTGCATTTCATCGCTATCTTTCGCTTGTGCTTCCTTTTTTCTTCGACAGTGTCGAGCATAGTGGCTAAATCCTTGACAATTGTAACACCTCACCTCTTTCATGTCAACTTTCTTCCCAAAATACTTGTTACCCATGCCTTTCTTGGTCAAATCAGAGTAATTTTGTGAGTTATTTCTTGACTTCTCATCATTAACAAGATTATTTCCTTGCTTCGCCTTCTCTTTCCCAATTTTTTTTTATGAATCTTGCTTGTAGTGCTTGTTCAGCCACCTTCCCGCTTTCTGAGTTTATCTGCTTCAGCCTCATCTCCTGAGCCTCTAATGAAGTTTGAAGTTCTTCTAACTTCATCTCAGCTAGGTTCTTGGACTCTTTAACTGACACTACAATGTAATCAAAATTCACAGTCAGAGATCTCAACACTTTCTCAATCTTCTACAAATCGTTAATTAATTCATCACACGACTTCATATGGGTTGTTAATAACACCACACATGAAAAGTATTCTGAGACTGATTCTTCTTCCTTCCGAGTCATCTCAAATTTCTTTCTAAACTTATGTAACTTCACCTTTTTTTTTTCTTTCAGTTTTTCATCTCCGTCGTACAAGTTCTTCAACTTGTCCCACGCTTATTTGGTCGTTTCTTCTTCAATTATCTTCTCGAACACGTTAGGATCCACACACTCGTGAATCAAGAACATACCTTTTCCATCTTTTTTTCTTCATCCTTTTTGCGCAAGTTGCTGAACATCGTTCGCATTCTCTTCTAATGCAGGTACTCCATCGTTCACCATTTCACCCACATCTTGAAATTTAAAGATAGCCTTCATCTGTGCAACCCACCGTTCGTAGGTCTCCCCTTTGAAAACCGGTAGATTCACTAAAAATTGTGTTGATGTTGTGTTCCATTTGCCTTTATAGATTCTCTCTGAATCGCAACCCGGACTCCTTGATACCAAATTGTTAGAATAAAAAGATTTTCAAGAACGATGAGAAAAGAAGAAGGAGACAGAAAAGATAGAAATTGAATTGTAAAGAGAAATATTATTTAGTGAAGTTATTAGGATTTATATCATACAATGCCTTTGTATAGACAACTAAAACGCATGCCCAAAACTATACAAATCGACCCAAACCTAAAATATACAAATTATATTTTAACTTCGACACAACAACTTAAATGTTGTATATGACTCTGTCAAATATAATTGACTCATAGACCTTCGACTAGCTACTTTAACATAGTTGAATGCTAAGTTTCAACAAAAAATCGAATTACAACTTCTAACAATTATTATTTCCATATACAAACACACATTATTAATAATCATCTTCATCTTTTCTCTAAAACTTTCTTTGAAAGCTCTAAGAATTCTTTCATGAAAATTTGGTTTTGAGGGATAATACTAGGGGAAAAAATACTAAGAACTTAGGTTTTAAGGAGTAATTGAGAGTCTAAACGAAAAATGTTGGGTAAAATATTTTCACCTCCAAAGGATTTTTTTGGGGGGGATTTCTTCTCAAAATATTCATGATAGAATAGAAGACTCAACTCAATTTGAAAAATTAATGGGCTTGAATCCTGAAGAGAATAAAATAGTTTGAGGAAGTATTAGATGAAATCTTGAATACTAATTTTTTGAGGTTCAAAATAAGGGTTTATTGATTGTCAATAAATACATTGAAAACTAGAAGAATTTAGTGATCAAATTGTTTATGTTGAGCAGATTATTTATTTTTGTAATCATTGTTAAAAAACACATGCTTTTCATCAACATTAAATGAATTTTTTTTATTGTCTTTAACAATAGGACCAAGGTATCTTGGTAGTGATATGATATCAGTGAACTAATATAAATCATAGGGTCTCTTGTGTATCTTTTATTATTTTTATTTAATTTCTTACTTTATTCAATCGTGATTTGTAATATTGTGAAAAAAAAAGGAATTAATATCAAGTCAAATCCAAGTCTGATATGTTCTTAGTCGGGCCTATCAACTGAATGGACAAACATTACATGGTATTAGTTATTGATATCGTTCCCTTGTTCGGAAAATTTCCATACCCCTTGGAACACAATAAAAGGAGACTATATCAACTATAAAGCAATTGAAAATAAGATCATTGATTTTCCATTTGTGCCCTTTCTTCACAATTATTTTACACTTACACAAGGGCAAAACAGTAACCCAGCAATTCAACACATTTCCACTATTTTCAATTGCCAAGTGTCACTCACATTTCCACATTTTCATTCCAATTTCATAATCCTCTTCCATCTTCCCACACTTTTCCCTCTTCCATTTTCACACTTTTACCTCTCTGTCTCTCTCTCCCGTTTTTCTCTCCCCCCACCCCACAACCCTAACCGCCCGCCACCCTCTTTCTTCTATGAATGAGTTTTGAAGGTTCTTTGAATGGGTTTGTCATCATCTAACGAGTTGTGTTGTATTAGGGGTGTTGTAGGAAGCTCTAAACTACTTCATATCATCAGCTCCAGATATAAAAGAAGAATGGGCAATGCTATTGGAGAAATGGCTCAACTTGGAGGCTTTATCTGGGGAGGTAGGTCATGTTAGCTTCATCTGGCTCAAATTTTTTTGATGTATTTTTTCCCATTTCATTCTTCTCCATTTGATTTGCGGAATTGAAGAATTTATGTGTTTCTTTGAATGATGAAACTGGAAATGCCATGGCTAATATCCTTTCTGTCATTTCCAATTTGACTTCATATAATAGATCCACTTATAATTATGTTTTTGTTGATTGCTTAGGTGATGGATGTCTTTACTAATTCTGTTCTGATTAACAATTGCAATTGGAAATAGTATACTAATCACTGCAACTGTTTAAGCCCTAACAAGTAGTAACGTTCTTGAAAGATTTCACGTTTTTCGGTCTTTTCGAGTTTACCTACTTCATTCTATTCAGCTTAATTCTTGCATAGAATTCTTTATTTTCGAGTTTACCTAATTATTTCTGTTTATGATTGCGTTTTCCTTTCAACATTCTTGGTTTTCGAAAGACCGACGCAATGCAGACACGAACGTGTTGAACTTGCATTGCCAGCTACTGAATAAGAGTAGAAGTTCGAAAAAGATATACTTCTTGCATGACGTTTTGGTGTTTTCCGCTACCAATTTCATTTCTAAGATTGTGAAAGATTATATGTAACTTATCGTAAATCCCGAAATGGTATCTTCAATGCAGGTTGTTGCCAACATTCCTTTTTAATGTTCATATTTTAAATGTAATAACAGATATTGACTAAACATATCAAACTATTGCAGTGAAGTGAGTTTGAGCGATTTGAAAAAATGGAGGAGAAGAAAAGTTGGTTCGCATCAAGGTTCAGTTGTCCTGCTGAGTTTTCTTTGATTCGCAGGTGTGTGTTTTTGACCTTGTGTTTGTGCCTCTGTTCTTAATTTTGCTTCTGAAATACCTAAGTCAGGCTGGGTATACTTGATATTTCTAACTACATATTTAAGTCTATTGTGCTGTATTAGTGTGTATGTTGGCACTGGTTATCCCAATCTTGAGTCTATTGTGCTGTATTAGTCTGTATTAGTGTGTATTAGTGTCATGTAGCTGCATAATTGATGCCCAATTTACTTTATTTGCTTCACCTGTTACCTGATTCAAGTATATACTATTTTCTTTTGAGATAACGCAGCATCAGATCTGATCTCATAATTATGTCTTATAATTATAATTATAATTATTATGTTAAATTATGCCAGAAAATAGCCAAAGTTTCAAACCGGGTTATTTGAAATAATAGATTATTTTGACTACTTAGATATTGGGTCAGAATGTTTCCGCCTTTTAAGACTCAGTTATTATGTTTAATGAATGAACCTGTTTAGGCGCTGAGGTTGCTTTGGAGTGCAAGGATAGGAACAACAACATGTTGGTGTACACAAAGGCCAGGAAGACAGATCCATCTGGAGAATATACCATAGTATCTGCTTGCTCTATAACATTTGATTCAAGTTTTGCGCATGTTCTAACTCTAAAATCATATTCCTCTCCTGATGTTCCTTTTATTGTAGATGGATCACAAGCTGGATTATTGAAGAGCTATGGTCCTCTGCATTTCCGTAAGGTCTCCATCACGCTCTCTCTCCCTGCACACATACACATTTAGACACATGCTTATGTAGAGAAACTGAAAACTATCAAGACTATATTGAATAAGTCACACTTTACATGAAAAACAGGGTAAACTATAGATTGCCTACTTTAACATAACTCTATCTTCAAAATACCACTAACTTTTAATCAGCACTGGTAACAAGTCATTCAGTAGTGCTGATTAAATTGACCCCAATTTCAACATTGTGCAGAGATAAATTGCTTACTTTATTTCCATAATCAAATACAAACTTCGCTTTTCTTATATCTACCAAATCCTTTCTTGCTTTGCTCATGGTCACTGGAAAACGTTTAATTCAGTTCAGACTTCTATGTGTAACAAAAACAGGTCCATGATGCGGGTCATATGGTTCCGATGGACCAGCCCAAGGTTGCATTACAGATGCTTAAGCAGTGGACTCGGGGAACCCTTGCTGAATCCATAGTTGGTGAGAAAACATTGGTTGCTGACATGTGAGCCCTTTTGTTGCACTTGTGGCTTCATCTAGCAATAGGAAATACTGAATATCATGTTTCAAGTATATAACTGATAAACTTTACTCTCAAGTCTCATGTAGTTCAATGATAAACTTAAGTGTAGTCAAATATGGATGTGATATATTCTTTTTCAGACACCACATGTTGTGCAGTGGATGCGACCTGAATCTCATGAAGGATGTGAAGTTTCTGATTGGTTCAATATTATGGTACTTCATCAAAACAGGTTGTCTTTCTTTGTTTAGCTTTTTTGAAAGTTTGTGTTTAATATGTCATATTAATGAAATGTGTTGAGAAAATTTCTCATGTCTGTTTTAAATGTACAAGTTTTTTCCTTCCCTTTCTGCTTGTCATTGTTGCTTGAAGTTGCTTTGCAAAATTCAAGAAAAGTGCTGAAATTTTGTTAGTGTTAGATAGAATTGAATCATTGATTTACAATATTGTTTTTGAAGTTTCTTTCTTTTTAGCAAATGACTTCATATCAATATGATAAATAATTTATATGTTATCTTCTGTACATGATTACCAGTCATGTGAAAAAATCCGGTTTCAGGTTGCATTGAATTAGGCTCACAATTATGCAGGTTTGTCTTTTTAATTACTGTGCTTTTAAAATTTTTTAAATTCCAATGCAAATCATTACTGTGACCTTTAGGTTTCAATGACAATTTAATAAGACTTCATTGATAGGTTTCAATGCCAAATTATTACTGACATTGCCTTTTAAATTAACCAAACAATTAATGACCCAACTCCACTAAATAGTTGTAGATTACCAATGTATTGAGAATAACAATAGTCAGATTACACATTATAAAGTCCTGCAATGTATTTGTTGTATCACACAACCATCACCATAGGATAGGGAAAAAAACAATGAATTCAAATCACGTTGTCCTGCATGAATCTGAGGCATACGAACAACAACCTCAACACGTCCAACAAGTTCCCCAGGTAATACCTGTGGTTGACGAGGTCCAACAAATACAACATGTTCAAGAAGAGGTACTCTTCCAGGCCGAGGAAACTGAGGAGGCACAAGAAGCTGCTGCATGGCGTAGAAGACAAGCCAGGAGACGATTAAGAAGGGCAAGAAGAAAGGCGTTGCGAAGAAGACAGGCCAGGATACGTTTTATAGATTCAGATGATGAGGATGAGGCACCTTTTACCTGGAGTAACTTTATGAGGGCTAGGGGTTTTAGATTTGATCTTTAATATTTTACCTTTTCATCTAGGGCTGTAATGAAATTAAGATCAACTATTTAATCATTGTCAGGATCGACATAACGTTATGTGTTTTTTGGAACCATTTTGCTACATTTTATGCATTTTGTTATTTTGATTGAATTTAGCATTTTAATATGACTTGTATATTATAGTTCATGTGGGGTCTTAATCTTTAAAAATGTCGAAAAGTCACTTCTTCACAGGTACTGTTGTTTATTATCATACATCTGTTGTTACAAAGTTGTTCTACATAATGTTCTGTTGCTGTTTTCTATTATTATTTAATATATTTATGGCTCTGTTCCTTTTTTCCAGGTTTTAGCAACTTTTAAATTGGCTTTGGTACATACATTACCAAAGCTTGTCAGTATTACGAACCTTGCTATGATGTTATCAATTTTATGATGCAGCATATGTTATTTGTTGGTTGGCTGTGACGAAACAAAATTCTTCTGAGCCTTGAATGTTGCTGCGAATTTCCTCTCATTCCTGTTGTTCCTTCTGATATACTGTCCCTTTTACATCTCATTGGCATTGAATTGGGACAAACGTCTCGATCTGCCATTTGCTGGTGGTTGATGATGACTTGGAATAAATTCTAGTCTGAAACCTAATATCCTGAACTCTTACTATCTTGCCGCTTATTTGTTGTTTAATGCCGTTGAATTGATATGCATTTTGCTAATAACAACTTGGTTTGATTTTACCTAACCATTTGTTATGGCAGAAACAGAGTTTGTTGTCGTTGTTGCACGAGACAGTTTCAGTATTTGTTGGTTGGCTGTGACGAAAAAAATTCTTCTGAGCCTTGAATGTTGCTGCGAAATTCCTCTCATTCTTGTTGTTCCTTCTGATATATTGTCCCTTTTACATCTCATTGGCATTGAATTGGGACAAACGTCTCGATCTGCCATTTGTTGGTGGTTGACAGTGACTTGGAATAAATTCCAGTCTGAAACCTAATATCCTGAACTCTTACTATCTTGTCGCTTATTTGTTGTTTAATACCGTTGAATTGATATGCATTTTGCTAATAACAACTTGGTTTGATTTTACCTAACCATTTGTTATGGCAGAAACAAAGTTTGTTGTCGTTGTTGCACGGGACAGTTTCAGTATTTGTTGGTTGGCTGTGACGAAAAAAATTCTTCTGAGCCTTGAATGTTGCTGCGAAATTCCTCTCATTCCTGTTGTTCCTTCTGATATACTGTCCCTTTTACATCTCATTGGCATTGAATTGGGACAAACGTCTCGATCTGCCATTTGTTGGTGGTTGACAGTGACTTGGAATAAATTCCAGTCTGAAACCTAATATCCTGAACTCTTACTATCTTGCCGCTTAATTGTTGTTTAATTCCATTGAATTGATATGCATTTTGCTAATAACAACTTGGTTTGATTTTACCTAACCATTTGTTATGGCAGAAACAGAGTTTGTTGTCGTTGTTGCACGGGACAGTTTCAGTATTTGTTGGTTGGCTGTGACAAAAAAAATTCTTCTGAGCCTTGAATGTTGCTGCGAAATTCCTCTCATTCCTGTTGTTTCTTCTGATATAGTCTCCCTTTTACATCTCACGGCATTGAATTGGGACAAACGTCTCGATCTGCCATTTGTTGGTGGTTGATGATGAGTAGGAATAAATTCCAGTCTGAAACCTAATATCCTGAACTCTTAGCATATTCCCGCTTATTCGTTGTTTAATATCGTTGAATTCATATGCATTTTGCTAATAACAACTTGAATTTCATTTTACCTAACCATTTGTTATGGCAGAAACAGAGTTTGTTGTCGTTGTTGCACGAGACAGTTTCAATATTTGTTGGTTGGCTGTGACGAAAAAAATTCTTCTGAGCCTTGAATGTTGCTGCAAAATTCCTCTCATTCCTGTTGTTCCTTCTGATATAGTCTCCCTTTTACATCTCACGGCATTGAATTGGGACAAACGTCTTGATCTGCCATTTGTTGGTGGTTGATGATGAGTAGGAATAAATTCCAGTCTGAAACCTAATATCCTGAACTCTTAGCATCTTCCCGCTTATTCGTTGTTTAATGCCGTTGAATTCATATGCATTTTGCTAATAACAACTTGAATTTCATTTCTGCTTTGAATTTCATTTTCAGTCCTCATTTTCATTCCTGCTTTGAAAGCATTGGACAACATCAGGTAACTAGATTTCTTTTTCATCTTAGTTTGCTTGCATTTGTATTTTCCTATCCATTACTTAGCTTTTACATGTCTGTAAACAAGGACTGCTTTTGCACAACCATTGGATTAATGCTTCATAATGTAAAATATAGATTAATGCTTAAATGTAGGACTGCCTGAATTTCATAATGTAAAATATAAAGCTTTCTTACCAAATTGATCTATTACAAATATGAGTCATATGTATGTATACTTGTACATCTCATTAATTTAAATTTCTCTCACATTTTCTCACTAAAGTTATGGATTGAAAGTATAGTATCAAAACTAACATTGTATGCACATGAGTTGCCCATATCCAAAAAACTTACTAAGTTTTAGATTTATCTAAATTTTAAATTTCTAAATTTCTAAATTTCTAAATAGTATCAACTGCCTATATATTTATCTAAATTTTAAATTTCTGTCCTAATCAAACGAAATGGCACAAGTTTAAATAACCATTTTTTTATATTGCAACATAGTTTATTGTCGTTGCTTCACGGGACACTTTCATCGTAATGCCATATGCTGCAAATTCAATTCGTATCGACGAAGTTTACAGGTAAGCTTTAGTTATGTTTATACCTCTTATGTACATACCTCTTAGATTATTATGATATTGTTTTTGAATGTTGATTGGATTTAATCTCATGTTATTTGATGGAAAAACAGTTGGTGAGGTAATGTCAGGATCCAAACTTTGAGCAATTTTGACAACAATCAAGTCGTTCTTCTCCAAGATGTTTCCCCTGATTTGCTGAACTATATAGGCTATGTAAATGCTTGAGTTGTTTTTCTGAGTTTTGATTGTACAAGTTGTTTCATTGTTCATTTTTCTGCACTTCTGATGTTTCAATCATGTTTCAATGATGGTGATTGTATTTTGATTTCGTAATATGGATTGTGATGATAAATCAAGTTCAAGTCTAAATTATAGAATAAATGTCTTCTGTTTGTGATTCAATATCTTTGATTTGAGTTCATGGCTGAAGTAATATTGTTCAATTTGTGAGTTGCAGTTTGATTTTCGAAAGCAGTGTTTCGGATACCGTAATTTCTTTGGTTTCAATTTTCAAATAAATGTGTTTTTTACATGTAAATTTCAAGATATTATTTTTACAATATCAAAATACATTTACCCGTGTGGGAGCACGGGTGTTTTACTAGTTCACTTTATAAACACTTGAAATAAGTGAAAATTATTCAACGTGGGACTTTTCAATTCACTATCGAACTTTGACACATGATTTTGAAAAGGTAAAATATTGTCTAGATTTTTTAAGTTATTTTATTATAATAAGTTAGTCTTTTATATTTTTTTTTTGGCTACAATTTGGCTATTTATGTTAATTAATATGTTCACCGTTGACCTTTTTCGCAAACTTTGTTCTAAAATCGCTTATGTAGCACAAACGGTGCTGATGTGTTATGTTAGGAGTTGATGAAAAACATGTTGAAGATGTTGAAGATTTTAGTCTACGTCATAATGTTGTTAGTTTTGATTTTTTGTAGTGTTGATATGTATTTTGGTTCGAAAGGGGTGATCATTAATATTAATTTTGATGTTAGTGTCGTAAGACATGATTTTTGGTACCTTCATGTAACACTTGTCGTAAGACATGCTTTTTGGTATCTTTATGTAACACTTGTTGCAATTTTATACCAGTTTTGTTACAGTAAAGTCGTAATTTGTACAACAGACAAAACTTGAAGGACCTGCTTGTTACAATTTAAAAACAAATGGAACATGTTTGTAACAAAAAAACTTAAAGAACTAACTTGTAATAATAAAATAACTTAAAAGATGCAGACAATATTTTTACCTTTTGAAAATGTTCCAACATTAATGCTTTAATATTAATTGTTCCAAATATTCTCAAATTGAATTTTTTTTAAAAAATTTGTCGACAGACTTGAACCTCACTAGAGCAATACTTCTTCCGTTTTTTATTATAAATCATTTTTTACTTTTAACATATATTAAGAAATGTAATAATTATAGTATGGAAAAGCTAAATTATAAAAGATTTTACAAAATTTTCTTTTATTAATGATATTGAAAAGATAAATTTATATAATTGAAAGGAGAGAGAATAATAAATATTTAAGGGTATAAAAGAAAAAATAACATTAATAATTCATTGATATTATAAAATGACTTATATTGTGATATAATTTTTTTTCCAAAATGACTTATAATAAAAAACAGAAGTAATATAAATTAAGATTTAACAAAAAGGTTGTAGTATTTAACTCTAGCTCTAACATCATACCCACATACAAATTTTTATTAAGTATATTCTCAAAAATCCTATACTATAAATACCAGACACATATCAAGGATTTCATTCATTTCTTAGAGATCTTTCATAACGAATATGCTACACAACAAGGATTTCACATTATTTACGATATGAAAGTTTAAACCAAATATGAACACATCGTTAACATGGAAGTACATGGTTGTGAAAATTCCATTTTCATACTTGTAATAAATAAATTTGTCACTTTGATTCACTTTAAACTCATTTGAGATAATTAAATTGTCAAAATTTTCATGTCATTTTGTAGGAAATTGTTTTAGACCATACAAATATTTATCTAATTTGCAGACCTTATACTCTTGTCAATGAACCACAAGTCTTCTTATTGTTCCATATAGACTTTTTCTTCAAAATCAATATTTAAAAATTCAATTTTAATATATATTCGTTGTACCTCTAAGTTATAAACAGATACAAGTGAAATGAATACCCTTTCTCATAGTTAAGAAAAAGAACATCTTTTGTTACTATCATTGAAATGACTTATATCAAACTTAAATGGTTTGTTGAAGTTAAAAATAACTGAATTCTTGTGAATAATTTCTTCAGTAGACATGGCAAAAAAACGTCTTCAAATTAATATTTTTGAATTTGAAAAGTTTTAGAAAAAAATTATCCCACCAAAGAAATATTTAGTTGAGTCGCGTATTGGGTCACTCTCTTTAAGACGTTTCACGACATTTCTCAAAAATGTGCAAGAAAACTATCAACCACGAAGTCCCAAAGATAAAACAACTCAGTCGAATTGTACGATATCCTCCTGCACTATATACGCTAATCTAGAATACATCCTCAATTAATCACTTATATACCACTCATAATAATTTATCGGACAAGGAGATGTTTTCTCGAAAGGTAACTATAGTTAATTCCTCAAAAAGAATTTCAAGAAATATTCAAAAAACTTAAGGAGTATAAATTGGAAGAAAAAGCTCCAAAAAATCAAAGAGTAGTCTTGAGAAAAATTATGACGTTTTGGTGTGTTTTAAGAAGTGACTAGATATTTTTGATCTGACTCATGGACGAACATACCATATCATTTTATCGTTAGTGAAGTGGACGTCCAAAAGAACAAAAATGAAAGATAATTTGAAGTGAAAATTCAATCAAGCAAAGTGGGAGAGAATTTCAAAGAGGTCACACACTCTTACAAACCCTAAACCATGTTGACTGTAATGATACTCAATCAAAATTGACCGTTAGAGATGACGTGTCAATTTTAAATTTAAATTTTAAGAAATTAAAGTTTGTAGTACTTTATGTCAAACTAACTCCATCCCTGACTCAACCATATGTGATATTAATTATTGATACCGCTCTATCTTTGTGTAAAATTTATATACCCTTCCAATATATAAATATTTTTATCGATATCAAGTTTAAAGAGTATTTTCAATTCACTATTTCATTTATTTAAATTAAAGGTGATTAATATGTCGAAAATAACAAGTGTGAGTAGTGTGAGGAGGTCTCACATTGGTTAGAAATGTGGAGATTTAGGCATTTATAAGTGGGAGAACTCACACACCTATTACCTTAAGGTTTTGGGTGAGCATGTGGTGTGTCTCTCACAAAGTTGTGTTGTTCTTAGAAAAACTACAAAATAAAAATGCTTCCTCATGTTGAACCCCCGAAGTATAGTCCCAACAATGGTATTATGAGCCTTTGTTTCGAGTGAAGAGACCGATTCACTTTATCGAAAGTAACCCCACATGATCGTGGATAGAGTGTAGGGTCGGTCCTAAGGGTAGGCCACCAAGGCTATTGCCTAGGACCTTTAATTTTTATTTCATATTTATATGTGTTTACTTAATTAATTAATTTTTAAATAAAAACTTTTTAAATTATTTTATATGCCAAGTAAATAATAACAACTATTTACAATGTATATGTTTGATTTGTTAATTTAAAAACAACATCTATTGAATAACAAATTTTAGAGTTTCTTAATAAATGAGACATATTTTTTTTCATAGAATTTGACATGTTTTTTAATTACGATTTTTGTAAATAATGAAAAGAGTGTTTAGATGAATTAATTTTAATATAAGTTAAAAATAACACCGATTATAATAATTTAATGATTGTACATCTTAAAAAATCTAAAATATATTAATTTTTGAAAAATATTTTTATTATATTCAAAATATTTAATATTAAATTTCATCTCAGGCCTCGAGATGTGTTGGGTCAACTCCGGTAGAGTGTTTCGTTGAAGGTTGGATCGCTAGGCCCAATACGAGTAACTGACAGGGTCTACGTGGCGTATGGAAGATCAGCTCGTGGTCTTCGCCTTGGGTCAACTGCCACGTGATCTTCGGAAGGTGGGTGACCTGTTCTTTCGGACACAGATAGCTGTTTGATGATGTGTCCCCGTGTGAGGGGCACGTGGAGACCATGGGGGAGACGCATGAGTGCTCCCCGTGTGACTTAATGAGTTGGGCCTTCATTAGGTCCTCCTCGACGGGAGAGATGAGTTGGGTCGTGCCCGACGGTGGGGCAACCTCTGGCCCAGTCTAAAACAGGAGTCTCCCAAGTCGTTGCTCCCAGCCTCGTGTATCTAAGGTCTTCCCAACAAACAGTTGTATGTTGCTCGGATGTCCATGACATGGAAAGTGACTTGGAAAGTGTGAGGACCGATAGTTATGGGAAGGTCGACTTCGCCGATAACCGTTTTTCGAGATTCGTCAAATGCTTTGACGACGACCTCACTGACTCTCATCGGAGATCCTTTAAATGATAGTTGCATTAATGTAGACTTTTGCATAACATTTAAAGTTGATCTGGTATCCACCAGTACGCTGGCTAAAGCATCGTCCTGGCAGTTGACTGTAATATTGAGCGCCATGTTGTGACTTTTGCCTTCTTCTGGCAATTCCTCATCACTAAACCCCAAGTTATTGCAGGAAGTGATGTTAGAGACGATGATGTCGAATTCTCGTATTGTTACATCCTGTTCCACAAAGGCCTGCTCTAAGACTTTCCGTAGAGCCTCTCTGTGAGCTTCGGAACTGAGTAAAAGAGACAGCACAGAGATTTTTGAAGGAGTTTACAATAGTTGATCAACAATGTTGTATTCACTCCTTTGGATGAGCTTCAACATCTCATCATTGTTCTTTGAAAGGTTGGGATCACTGGTTTACCCGATTGGTTGAATGGGAACTCCGGTTTGAGGTTCCCCTTCTTTGTTAGGTTCTCCAACTGCTCGGTTGAAGATTCGACCACTCCGTGTCACTCGACTGATGTCTATAATATTCACGACGGAGGGTAATGGAATTTCCTTGCCATTCTCAATTGTTGTAGCACCGTATTTGTAAGGGATCGCCTTAGTTGATTCATACGGTATTAGTCCCGGTAGATAGATAACTACAGGAACCTTTTGATTTTTCTGACCATTGTAAGTAATATAAAAAATAGTTCCTGGTTCGGAACTTTCCTACTGTCCAAAGGAATTCTTGATTCGTCAAGCAGAGGGATTATGGCACAAACATCTTTGGTCCTCTCACGATCAGAGATTACAACAACATCTTTGATCTGATCAACGAAATAGTCGGGCATCAAATTGATTGACCCAGGACCTGGACATGGTTGAATTTCTTCACGGTCTAACTGACTTTGAAGGGCTGCTCGTAGGAGGTAGCATCCTTGGTTATTCTCCGAGCAGATTCTACAGCGCTCGTAGTTGTGTGGTGGCATCTGGTCACGTCTGCTTTGAATGCAGTGTAACCTCACTAGGTCCAATTCCGTTGATCGGACATCCTGACTTTGATGTCTAGTAGGGTTCCCACTAATCATGCTGACTTGTTGCGTGTCTTCGTCTAGATATATCGGAAGCCACCAATGGTTTAACAAGTGTTGCAAAGTTCTTTGGACGAGGGCACATCCTTGGTCATTCCCCCGACACACTTTACAGTCCTGATACTCATGCGAAGTCAGAAAACCGAGCTGGAATTACTTAGCGTGTAACTCCACCAGGTTGGTATTCATCACGTGAATATCGAAGATCTGAATTATGTTGATTTGATAGGGATTCCTATCATGGTAGTCTTGGATCCATCCAAGATCCATCTGACGCTGGAGGGTCTCTTGTATGAAAGAGCATCCCTGTTTGTTTACCGAGCAAGTTAGACATGAACTGTAATCGTACCGCGGCAGATTATGATACTGGCTTTGCCTTGAGTGCATTTCCACTAAGTTGATATTCATCGCACGGATGTCGTGGTTTTGAATGACGTTGGAATTCGTGTAAACCATGTTAACTCCAAGAACTCGGTGCTCTTGGATCCATCCAAGATCCAATTGTTCCTATAGAGCTGATCGCACCACAGGACATCCTTGATTGTCTTTAGAGCAGATATCGCACTGGTGATAATTAGGAGGTGGCACATGGCCATATCCACTCTGTCTATAATGCATCTTGACCATATTGGTCCCTAATAAGAGTACATCGTGAATTTGATAGACATTGTTAGTCTCTTTCTCAATCAGAATGACTCCAGCTTTCTCGTGTTGAGGCAGCGGGTTCGTAAGAACATTAGGATTCGTATCTTTGAAAGATAAGAGCCCGCTCCTAACAAGCTTTTGCATGTCGGATTTGAAATTGAGACAAGTCTCAATGTTATGCTCTGAACCTCCTTGATGATAAGGGCATGTTTGATCCGCTTTAAACCAAAAAGGCGGATTTTTCGGAACTGAAAGGGGAGACTTAGTCTGAATGTGCCCCTTAGCCAGCAGTAACGAAAACAGCTCTGCGTACGTTACGGGTATAGGATCAAATCCTGGTGGCCGTGTTGTATGGTTGTTGTTATATGGAGGACGAGCCTGCTGAAGAGACTGTTGTGTCCTTTGTTGGTCAGGTTGGCTCTGCGCAACCTGAGGTTGATACATAGGAACAGGCGCGGGGCCGATAGCAGGAGTAACAGCTGCTACTGGCTGATAACGTCGTCTTTGCTTTTCGAGAGAGATATTCCCAATATCTTGCTCTTTTTTCGTAGGGAGAGCACTACCGTATTTTTTAGTACCGCTCGTCGATCCAGTGTCTTTTACCAAACGTCCTTCTCGGACGGCTTCCTCAAGACGTACACCCATGCCGACCATTTCGGTGAAATCACTGGGTGCACTGGCGACCATTCGGCCGTAGTAAAATGAGCTTAAGGTCTTTAAGAAGATTTTTGTCATCTCTTTTTCCTCAAGAGGTGGACAAATTTGAGCGGCAATTTCACGCCACCTTTGAGCATACTCCTTAAAGGTTTCCTTTTCCTTTTGCGACATTGATCTGAGTTGATCTCTGTCGGGTGCCATGTCCAAATTGTATTTGTATTGTTGGACGAAGGCAGTACCAAGATCTCTGAATGTACTGATCGTAGTACGATTTAAACCCATGTACCATTTGAGTGCGGCACCGGTTAAACTATCCTGGAAGTAGTGAATCAGCAGGTCCTGATTCTCCGTCTGAGCTGACATCCGCCGAGCGTACATCACTAGATGGCTCTGAGGGCAAGAGTTACCCTTGTATTTTTCAAATTCGGGCACTTGGAACTTGTGCGGGAATTTCACATTTGGGACCAAGCAGAGGTCTGCGGCGTCCTTCCCAAATAGATCCTGATCGCGAATGGCATGCAGCTCTTTCTGCATTTCCAGGAACTGTTCCTGGAATTCCTCCATTCTGTCAAACATGGTTTCCTTCTTACCAGAAGGTGTTGGTGGAATCTGTCCTTCCGGGACAGTGTGCACCACAGGGGGTGGTACCGTGACTACGGCAGTAAGTCTTGGCGCCTCCCGAAGTTTGTAACCTTCAGGAGTCTTGAGTATGCCCCTGGCATCTTCGCTTTCCCGAAGTTTGTAACCTTCAGGCCCAGCGACTTCTATTGCGATTCCCTGATCTTCAGTGATCGGAGGAACATATCCTTTCGGGATATAGTTAACAGGCATGCCCCAAGGACGATCTTTCGGCATCTGATACCTAGGATCATACTTTTCTATGATGGGCGTTGAGGTGATCTCTGAAATCACAGTTCTTTGTAGCTGAGCTTCTGCCATGGATTGCATGTTGTTACGAAGCTTTCTCATATCCTCTCTCAGAGCGTCGATCTCTTCTTTCAACTCTCTGTTTTCTTCCTCAAGATCATCCATCTTTTTCTGACGATTGGCCCGAGTATTATACGAATGAGACAGTTTGACTCTAGAATCGAGACACGAACGTGAGATTCGTAGGGAAGAAGATTGCGCGATGTGAGAATGATGAATGCAATGATTATATTAATTGTTGTTTTTTGGTTTAATCAAAATAAACTTCGACAATTAGATTGCAAATATCAAACAGTGGAGAAACCCCTTTTTATTGAAATTCAAAGGATTACAGAAATGGAAATACAGTAGATTACAAAGTGCAGAAACAGAAACCTAAGCTAATGGGTCCCGAGTCCTCTCTGAGGAGAAATCGGGTGCTGACTCTGATACTTTCCTTTTCTTTGACCGGGGCTCTTGGGCCGTTGTCGGGTTGTCATTCCTTTGCCAGGTGAAAGGAGTGAGCAAATTCCTTTGGTCATCTTGATTTTCTACAGCATGCTGCTCCAAAATTTCAATCAGAGCATCGTTCTCTTTTAGTAGTTGCTGTATTTGGATACACTCTACGTTGAGGGTGCGGTACTTGTTCTTCCAAGACCTTCTCTCCTTCTGAACTTTGTTGAGAGTAACCTGAAGCTTTTCAGTTTCCGTCATGAAGTACATGACAGTTTCCCTCGGTGGAAGAATTCCGTAACGAGGATAAGGCATTTTTAGCTTGAGAGCTCTGGTTTGTACCCAATGGAGATAAGGCTCCACCGAGACACAATCCAGTTTTCCCAGAGACTCTCGTCCTTTCTTATGAACCTGTTTCCAAGCATGCACTATTTCCATCTTTAGTGCTCTGTCACTTTCTCCTTCTTTGAAGAAAAGACCTTCCAAATGAACACCCAGTGGGATATGTCTCATCGGGTATCCAAATTGACGAAGAACCAATATCGGATGATAGTGGATTCCTCCTTTAGTTCCTATGAGGGGTACGTTGGGGAAGTTTCCACAACGGTCAATGATTCTGATTCCCTCATAAATCCTATTACACCAATCTATATCGGAATTGGTGAGAGACATGATCTTCTGCGACCAACGTAAGACATTCTTGCAATCCCAAAAAGCAGCAGACTTGGGCAAGTGAGAGATAAACCATTTGTAGAGCAAAGGTACACAGCATGTGATCTCCCCTCCGCTGTACAAATTTCCCAAGTGTACAGAATGATACGCCTCTGCGAGAAAAGTCGGCACAGGGTTTCCAATGAGAAAAACCTTAATAGCGTTGATATCGACGAAGTTATTGATGTTGGGAAACAAAAATAATCCGTAGGCGAGCAAGACAAAGATGCTTTCAAAAGCAGTCCCGTTCCCTATACTAGCGAAGTATAGAGCCTTTTTTGTCAAGAACTGAGCTGGCAAACCTTGGATGCCACCCTTAGTGGTCATGTGAGTCCTGACCTCAGACTCGTCCAAATGAATTGCTATTGCAATAGTCTGATTCTTTGGAATTTCTTCCAGTCCAGAAAATGGAGCTCGATCAGTGATATGTAAATCAGTCAGATGAGAATACTCCTCCAGCGTTGGTGCTAGCTGGTAATCCGGGAATGTGAAACAGTGATAAACCAGATCGTAGAACTGAATGAGCGCATCCATGATTCCCTCAATCACATGGACTCTTAACAGTGGTAGCAAACCACCGTGCTTGGCTCTGAAAGCCTCAGGGTTAGCGATCATCCTTGCTAACCTTCTCAAATCCCCTAGTTTTGGAACCTTGAAGGTATACTGGCGAGTTCTTCTTCTACCGAAATCCATTAGCGTAATCTTTTTCTCTGATATTTGCAATCACAGTCTTAGTTTAATTTGAAAAACAGAGAGACTAGAAGAGAAGTTTTTTTTTTGTGTTTTAATGTTTTATTAAATGGATGCATGAATGCAGCACACAAAAACATAGAAAAAACATGGGGTCAAAGGGTCATTGTCATGAAGTCAAGGCTCTACCCATCCCCAAAGGTTTATACTAGGGTGATTTTTGTACCTGTACTCATTATCATCAGCTCCTCCCAGGAAGGAAGACAGCAAGCGGATCGCCAGCGAGTTGTGTGCAATCTTAGAGTAAGTGCCATTCACCGAGAATAGATCACCAGCCTCAAATGAGGGTAGTATCGCGTAACAACTATTTCCGATAGTTTCCGCACTACGAAAAGGTTGGCTTTTCTTAAGTGTATACTCAATCTCACCACATGCGGCATCACACGCATTCCCAGTAGCAGAAAAATAAACACGTATAGCAATTAGGAAAAGCAGTATATATATTTGTCCTAATCATCCTAGACTTATAAAGCTACGATTCTTAAGTTCCTGACAGAAATGGGTTCCCCGGCGGAAGCCCCAATCTGTGGTTCCCTGCCTAAGAGATGGACCAGCATAGGTCAATCTTTCTCTTCGGTAGAGTTCCCATTTTTCGTGGAAAATGGGGATGATGCCCTAAGGCAAAAAGATCTTGGCAATGACTCCCCAGCAGAGTCGCCATTTTACAAGGAAAACAGAAAGAAAGAAAGACAGGCCCCACGGTGGGCGCCATTTTTTCTGTAGCGAGCGATTTTGGACGCGGTTCTTAAGCGCTGGTCGCTCTCTGCGGTTTGAGCTTTGACTACAGGTCGATTCATTTTTTATCCTATTGTGAGCTGAATAAGGAAGGGAAATAGATGTCTCCAATTAACCCTGCTTTGCATACTGAGTTTAAACAGCGGTCTGTTAAGTTAAGAATGCTATCAATGTGGGGGGCCTTTGTACTGGTTATTTGTATTTTCGCCAATACGATTTCCTTTCTTTTTACCTGGGCAAAAGGTTTCTGGCGGGGAACAAGGATTAGGATATTAGGACTGATGCTTTTGAATTACTGCTTTTAATTGATGGAGATGTGGGATTTGGGTTTTTTGTTGATTGCGCTCGCTAAGATCTTTTCTTTCGATCTTATGCCTACGTATTCCCGTTTACCGAAACAGGGAAATCAGAGCGTTCGTAGTTCCTCCTGTTCTATGGGAGGAAATGGGTGTTTTGGTGTCTTGTTCAAAGCCTAAGACGTGAAGCAAAAGGTGGTTTGTATCTTGTTCAAAGCCCAAGATGTGAAGCTGAAAGGTCTATTTGTGTCTTGTTCAAAGCCCAAGACGTGAAGCTGAAAAACCTCAACTTTAGAGAGAATTTGTCATCTCTAAAGAGGGGGAAGGAGAATTACTTTAACTGGGATACGCGGATCCGAGCAATGCCATAATTTCTGAAGAAAGGGTTTTAACTTGAAGGAGAAGACTTTAACTCAGTGTAGAGCAATGCCATCTTTCCTTAGGAATTTCTCATGCTAAAAGAGGGACAGTGGCATGGATATAGATGATCCAGAGGCTTGCCGCTTACAGCGATTAGATGAAAGGAAAGGAGTTGTTGATGTTTGTGTACTGTGAACGAGGCACAACTTTGATGCTAAAATGTTGATTGGATCAACCAGTGGTTTTCTTATACAAAGCCTAAGAGGAGGCTAATTTCCGCTAGGAAAATCATTATACAAAGCCTAAGAGGAGGCTATTTTGTGTCTCGTACAAAGCCCGAGAGAGAGGCTAAAAGTTTTGACTCAACAAGAGAGTCTTTTTGTATCTCGTATAAAGCCCGAGATGGAGGCTAAAAGATTGTTTGGCTCAATAAGAACCTTTTTGTATCTCGTACAAAGCCCGAGATGGAGACGAAAAGTTTGACTCAACAAGAGAGTCTTTGATACTCAACAAGAGAGTGTTTTTGTATCTCGTACGAAGCCCGAGATGGAGGCTAAAGGTTTGTTTCAGTTGAGTGACAGATCCAATATACTGATTTTAAAAGAGAAAATCAGTTCTTATATGAGCAACACTGTACTCAGGGATTTGATTTGAGGATCAGGGATATTTCCTTCTCTTTGAGGAAACGGGAAATCCAAAGGGTATTGAGACTGTCCGAGACTGCGGGTTTCCTTCCTATCTAACGAAGGGGTCACTTGAGAATGTCTTTGAGACTCAAGGAAGTTAGACTGTCCAAGTCTGGAGTTTTTTTTTCGTACTATGCTTTGAGAAACAGTAGTAGACTCTATGAAAGGACTGTTCTATGAGGATGACTAGGTTCTGTTCCTATACCTCTAGGAGGTCGTCGGGACAATTTGTACGAAGCCCAAGAGGAGGCTGGAAACTTTTAAGAAGCCGACGGGTCCTTGTACGAAGCCCAAGAGGAGGCTATCATTCCCGAAGGAAGAGATCATTATACGAAGCCTAAGAGGAGGCTGTGAATACTTCTAAGAAGCCATATTGTCCTTGAATAATGCCCAAGAGGAGGCCGATGCTTTTAAGAAGCTCGTGGGTTTTATCATCTCCTTTCCATTAGGAGAGATAACTCTTTTAAAGATAAAAACCACTGGTAAACGTGCGAGGTTTACTATCCAGCGACTTTTAACTTTTAAAGAGGGTTCCTTAGTTAAGGTCCAAGATTATGACCGTAGGGGGTACCCAAACCCTGAGACATTCAAGGCAAGCTATCCACAAGGAATAGATCAAGTCAGGAAAGTTCGAGAATTTGGAAGAAACTCAAAGATGCCATTCACGGAGAATACATTCATCTTGGGGAGTAGAGCTTCTTGACGATTCCTAAGGAGGACAGCCGAAGAGAAGACTGTATCTGGTGCTCCTATTGGGGATCTAGGCATCTATTTCTACGAATAAATGAAACGGCGTCACCTAGTTCTAGACGTAGTTGCCGGGGAAACTCGAAATATCTATACTATTATTACACAGTAGATATGAGTTTATGAAAGGAGACTTACAGTGAGCAGCCCCACAATACAGTTTATAATATGAAAGCACTAAATGAAAGTGATAACCATTTACTCGGTTGTAGTGCTTCCATGCTGTTTGGTTAGTTGTTCAACAAAGAAAGATTGAAAACAACAGTATATTCAAAATCAAAGGAGAAAGTGCTTTGAAAAAGAAATATTTGGGGCTTACAGCTCAAGGAGAGGCCCAGGGTTTTATCAGTGAGCACACTGTCTGACTTTGTACAGGGGGACTTATACAAGTGACTGGGGCCCAAAAAGGTTTTCTGTACAAAGGGATGGGTCTTACACTCTCTCAAGAGGCCCAAAAAAGGTTTAAAGAAAAAAGAGTGGGGCTTATAACACGAGGGTAGGCCCAAATGATTCTTCGTTTAAAAATGGCGATCGCGCCGAGGTTTTCTTTTAACGCAGAGGGACTTATACAATAAGTGAGGCCCAAAATGTTTTGGTTAAAAGGGGGGTTGGGTCTTACACTCTAATAGAGGCCCAAAGTGTTTTGAATGGGTCTTATAGCTCAAGGAGAGGCCCAGATGATTTTTATTTTTAAACGGGCGACGATCGCGCCGTTTACTTGTACAGAGGGACTTATACAATGAGTGAGGCCCAAAAAGTCTTGTACAAGGGGGGATGGATCTTACACTCTCTCAAGAGGCCCAAAGAGTTTTGAAAATGATTTATGAGGGTTGAATTAATCCAAAACCCTAATTTGTTTTCAAAATGTATTTAATTGAATAAAAATTCAATTAAAAATGATCAAAAATTGTTTAACACATGGAAAACAAATTGTGATCTTGGATTAATGCTTCAAAAATTAAGTATTGACCTACAAAATAATTAGAAAGCATTAAAAGTTGCAAAATCAATGTAGAAAAAATATTTAAAATACCAAAAACAATTAAAATATTAATTCTTTGAAAAAATATCAATTATATGAAATAAATAATATTTTTGGGATTTTTTGATAAAATAAAATATTTTAACATTTTTGTGAATTATTAAAAAAAAGAATCAACTCAAAATCATTAAAACTCAGAGAGAAATTAATTTTTGAATCAATTAAACAAAATCACAAAATTCAAATATTTGAATTTATGAAAAATGGCGCCAAGAACAGCTGAAGAACACGCGCGTGTTCTTGGTTTCTCAGATTTGCATTTTCTATCCAATCTCCATGAATACGTAATCATATCATGCAATCCACATATCATTATGCTCGCCTCAACCTCACGATCATGTCTATGTACTTTAATTTCATTTAAATTAAACATACAACAAGAAATCACGAAGAGACCTCAAGAACCCTAATTTCTGCATGAAGGCTAGGATTTTTGATACATGATTCAAACAATGCAATTAATTGAGGGAAAACATTCCATGCATGATTATGAACATATGGCCAAATTATTGTGCGAGGAAATATGCATAGATTGAGAGATGCCCAAGTTTAGGCTTACCTCCAAGTCGTGACAGCAAGTTCAGATGTGATTTTGAGTTGGAGGTGTTACAGATAAGTTGTGATGATTTGGACAGCTTCCCTACACCATATGGAGTGTGTTTGAACACTTGGATTGAATTGAAATGGACTGGATCAGTTTATGGCATCTCAGCTGCAACTTCACTTCAAACTTGTGTGGATGGCAAGTGATTTTGAGATTTTGATGTTTCAGATGTTATGTGAGCGTTTGATCAGCTCATATGTGATGTATGTGAGGTGTGTGAGTGATTGGTTTGATTGGAATTGCTCTCAAACTCAAAACCCGATAGCTACCTTACTAAGAAAGGTATTTTTGCCAAGAGAAAGAGATTTTGAGGAAAGCATCTGTTAGATGGCTTTGGTGTACTCAAACTGACCACAATTGAGCTCTATTTATAGTAGAGTATGTTTGTTTTGCAAGGAATAGTACATGGCAGCTGGTAAGTAGGTTTGGCCAATGTTGTCCAATGAGAATTCAAGTCTCCTCTAGCCATTGACTAGAGGTTAGGGCACAGAGCTTTGGTCCCCTTGGTCTTGGATAAGTCTTGACTGATTTCAGATGAAAATGGCTCAGTCCATGCCACCTTGATGGTTCCATTGAATGCCTCATTCCAAATTTGAAGTCTTGTCCCTATTTTGGCAACTCTAGGTTCAACATGCTATTCCTTGTTCCTTGGACCTTGGAGGCTTGGTTCAGTGATTGTCCCCTTTAGATTCAATCCTCTGAGGTGTCCAAGTGGATTGGAGCAATAGAATTTGGCTGATTTTGGCAAATCTACTAAAGTTGCAAATTCTGCCTTGCCTTGACAGATTTCAGCAAGGCAACTTGCCAATGTTGTATCTCATGATGTAGGTTGAATTTGGCAATGTTCTTGGCCATTTTGGAAAGCCCTAACATGATACAACAACTGTTTGAACAAGTTTGGTTTTGATCTCTTTTGATTCCAAGTGAAAAATCCCCCTACATTTGGCAAAAAGTGAGGCAGAATCTGACTTAGTGAAAATTTCACTAAGTGTTGGAAAAAGTGACATTTTCACTTTTCAGCCACTTTGATCACTCCATAACTCAAAATCCTTAATGAATTGGAATGACTTGTAGTTGAAGTTTTTGTAGGTGATAATGAGGGCTACAAATCCATCTTTGGATGAGAAAAAATGGCCTTGTGGTTTAGGAGTTATGGTCCTCCAAAGTTGGTACCTTTGCCACTTTATTTTTAACTTAGAAAAATTTCTAAGTTTTATGGTTACCCCTTTTACAAGTTATCTCACTTTTCTTGATTTTTCTTGATGAATGATGATTCAAATCATACATTAACATCATTTTAGGGTTAAAAATCCATTTTGGTGAAAAATCTCAAAAAGTCAAAGTTGACTTTTGTGCACGGTTGACTTTTTATCAGATGAATTCCAAACTGTGCAATTCTTCAGGAAATCATGTCCTTGACCTAAATCAAACTTGATGGACATGTTCCATGGGTGTCATAGGGTATATTCAATCATGTATTAGGGTTTGGGAGCATGTCCTGGTCAAAAGTCAAAGTTACAGTTGACTTTTCCCTTAAAACCCTAATTGTGGTGCAGATGAAATTGAGACTTGTTGCTCAAGCTTCTTGGATCAATCCATTGTTCCAAATGGATCAATATGGTATATTAGAGACCCTCAAATCATGTCTTGAGGTCTTGGCTCATGGTTTGTCCCAAAAGTCAACTTAGGGGTGAATTAGGTCAAGAAACCCTAATTCCTGATTTTTGATGAATGCATCCCCTGAGGAAAAATTGACTTGATGCATGGGTTCATGAGGTTCCATGAAGTATATTAGGTTATGTTTTGGATCATTGCCTTGTGCCCAGATGAAAATTTCCATCTGGAGGCCCTGGTCGACCAAAACCCTAATTTGGTGACACTGTCGATCTTGAGACTTGATCCACCTAGAAGGGAGCAGCCTTGTGCTTAATCCTTGAAGTGGGAGTCCTTTTTTATCCATTGTGGATGTTTAAGAGATTAGACAAGTTTGAAGATCATGTCATTTCTTGATTGATCCTTTGTCTAAGCACTCAGAGAGGGCTCGAAACCCTAATTTGATTGTAGTGGATGCTCACCCATCTTTGGGGAGACTAATGAAGCATAAAGGTACACCCATATTGTGATGATGATTTTCACAATGATGGGAAATCTAAGTGGTCAAAATTTGGGGTATTACACCCGGGAATGTGAAACAGTGATAAATTGGATCGTAGAACTGAATGAGTGTAGACAGGATTCCTTCAATTACATGGACCCTTAACAAAAACAGCAGTCCTCCGTACTTAGCTCTGAAAGCATCAGGGTTGGTGATCATCCTTGCCAAACCTCTTAAATCCTCTAGTTTTGGAACCTTGAAGGTGTACTTGTGAGTCTTCCTTCTATCGAAATCCATAACGCAATCTTTTTCTCTAACATTTGCAATCGTTGATTTAGTTTAATTTGAAAAAGAGAGACAAGAAGAGAAATTTTATTTGTTTGAATGTTTTTTAGATGAATGCATGAATACAGCATACAAAAACATAGAAAAACATGGGATCAAAGGTTCGGTGTCATGAAGTCAAGGTTCTACCCATCTCCAAAGGTTTATACTGGTGATTTTTTGTACCTGCCCTCAAAATCACTGACCCCTCCTTGGATAACAACAGTAGGCTGGAATCACCCGAGCGAGCTGATGTATCTTAGAGTAATCTCAAATGAGGGTAGTATCGCGTGACAACTATTTTCGATAGCTTCCGCACTACGAAATAGTAACATGGTTTCAGTCTACTAAAATCCTCAGTTTCTCAGATAACACAATCGAACAATCTGTTTTCAACAACCGAAGTCGTATAGGCATTGAATCCGCAAAGGGTATCTCCACTGATTCGATGGTCGACCGGGATCTCTTATTTGGGAGTCACTCCCTGTAAGATTACCCATCTAGTGCCATTACTTATCTTAGGTGTATACTCAATCTATCAGATGCGGCATCACACGCATTCCCATTAGCAGAAAAATAAACACAGATATCAATTAGGAAAAGCAGTATATATATTTATCCTAAAACTAACATCCTAGACCTCTTAAGAGCTATAATAATCCTAGTCTTAAACAAAACAAAATGACTCCCCAGCAGAGTCGTCATTTTCCTGTGGAAAGGGGGGACGATGCCCCAAGGATAAAAATACAAGGACTCCCCAGCAGAGTCGCCATTTTTCTGTAGCAAGCGATTTTTGTCGGTGACCCAGCCACCTTATCGCTGAAGTTTGGGTTTTCCTCCTCAAGGAGAAAGGGTGCTACTTTCTGATTTCTTATTTATCCCGTGAAGCTGCAAGGGAAAGGGAAGCTATCTAAAACTAACCTTACATGCGAATGCTTAACTGAACAAATGCTAAGAGAGATTCGGAGAGTCGGGGTCACGTTATACAATGGGTAGTTGTCAATTACCCATCCTATATGTGGTTATCCACAGGATATTAGCTTTAGGGTTTCACTTTATAATTGATGGTGTTTATCTGGTAATGGGTTGGGAAAGTTTCTTGGGAAATTTGAGTATGACAGGGAGAGTGAGTTTTTGTTGATGTTCGGGTTCTGCCCGATGTTTTTGGTAAGGTACCTAAGTTTTGATTGATGTGTGAAGGTACTGGACCTATGATTTTTTTATTAGTATGCTCGCTAAGATTTCACAATCTTATGCCTACGTATTCCCGTTTAAACGAAATAGGGAAATCAGAGCAATCGTAGTTCCTCCTATTCTAAGGGAGGAAAAATATATTTTGGTGTCTTGTTCAAAGCCCAAGATTGAAGCTAAAAGGTTTATTTGTGTCTTATTCAAAGCCCAAGATTGAAGCTAAAAGGTTGGACTGAGAGAGAACTTGTCATCTCTAAAGAGGGATTGTTAATTTTTGTGTGCCTTGGTCAAAGCCCAAGGTTGATGCTAAGAGATTGATTGACTCAGCTAGGGGATTTCCCTATATAAATCCTGCAAGGATGCTAAATATGTCTGACTCAACAAGAGAGTGTATATATGTCTTGTACAAGGCCCAAGATTGAGGCAAAAAGAGACTGACTCTTTGGGGATATCATTATACAAAGCCTAAGAGGAGGCTAAAAGTTTGACTTTTCCAGGGAAAATGTTCTTTCTGTCTTGTACAAAGCCCAAGATTGAGGCTAAAAGGGATTTTTGACTCCGCCGGGGAGTTTTGTATGTGTCTTGTACAAAGCTCAAGATAGTGGCTGAAATGAGAAATTTAATCGACTCTGGTGAGGATTTTTTAAGTGTCTTGTACAAAGCCCAGGATGGAGGCTAAACGGATTTGACTCTGCTGGAGAGTTTTATCTATCTTGTACAAAGCCCAAGATGGAGGCGGAACAGAGTTTGACTCTGTTTGGGAGTTTATTCCTTAAAGTCTAATGAAGGCTCAGAGGAATTGATTTTGCTAGGGAAAATGTTTTCCCCAAGCTTATTAAGGTTTATATCTCGTACAAAACCCAAGATAGAGGCTAAAAGGGTTTGACTCAACAAGAGAGTGCTTTTATCTGTCTCGTACAACGCCCGAGATAAAGGCTAATAGGGTCGACTCAACAAGAGAGTACTGAAAGGTGACTGACTCAACAAAAGAGTTTGAGATATTGATTGACTCAACAAGAGAGTCTGAAAAGGTGCTTGACTCAATAAGAGAGTCTAAAAAGATTATTGACTCAACAACAGAGTCCGAAAAGGTTATCTCCGCTGGGGAGAATCATTTGTACAAAGCCCAAGAGGAGGCTGACTATGCTGAGGAAAGGATCATTATACAAAGCCTAAGAGGAGGCTAAACTTCTGCAGGGGATTCTGGAGATCCCGAGGCAGGTCCAAATAGGGGAATCAACTCTTGCAGGGGAATATAGAAGAATTGATAGATCAGGAACCTTGAGGTTCTGATTTAAGATAGTGTTAAACTGACCCTGGTTGGGGAAATTCGGGAGAAAGATGGGGTTTTAAGAACCCACAAGTTTTAACTCTTGCTGGAGATTAATCCAGAATCTGGGGTTTCTCCTATACGTTGTAGGGAACTTGAGAATGTCTTTGAGACTCAAGGGTGTTTAGACTGTCCAAGTCTACTGGTAGAGCTTTATCTTTTGTATGATTCCCAAGAGGAGGCCGACTCTTTTAAGGGATGAGGATCACCCCTAAAATTGGTCTGAGGGTTTTGACTCCTTTTAGGAAGACAGCTCTAACGAAGGATGACTAAGTTCTGTCCTATACCTTTAAGAGGTCTTCAGGGTCCTTGTATTAAGCCCAAGAGAAGGCATAAGAACTTCTAAGAAGCCAGAGGGTCCTTGTACAACGCCCAAGAGGAGGCGGGGATGCTTTTAGGAAGCCCGTGGGACTCAAACCAAGAAAAGTTCAAAAAATGCTATTCACCGAGAATAGATCATTTAGTGAAAGTTCGAGATTCGAAGAAATTCAAGAGATGTTATTCACCAAGAATAGATCAACTCTGGGAAGTAGAATTTATTTGACAATTTCTAGTGTCACAGTCTGAGAAAAGGTTCACGAAGAATACTATCTTTCTCTTTGTTCCATATTGATTTACCCTAAGAGGAGGGAAGACTGTATCTGGAAATCCTATGGGGATCTAGTTTTGTTTGTATTTAAGAGTGACCAATAGGGCTTTACTTAGTTCAAGACCTAGTTGCCGGGAAAAACTCTAAATAACTATACTAGTATATATACAGTTGATATATGATAAGTATTTTAAAAGGGTATGAAAGAAGACTAACCATGCGCAGCTTCCCACAATACAGTTATATATATGAAAGAAGTAAATGAAAGCGGATAAACACTTACCCGTTGTAGAGCTTCCATGCTGTTTTGTTAGTTGTTCAACAAAGAAATTAAAGAAAGTTTTGATAACAACTATATATTTGGATTCAAAATCAAAGGAGAAAGTGCTTTGAAAAGAGATTGCTGGGGCTTATACTCAAGGAGAGGCCCGAGGTTTTAACAGTGATCGTACCGCTGTTTTGAAGATCGCGTTGGGACTTATACAACGAATGAGGCCCAAAAAAGTTTATTTACAAAATGGGTGGGTCTTATACTCTCTAAAGAGGCCCAGAAGGTGTTTTGAAAGAAAAGAAATGGGACTTACAACACGAGGGTAGGCCCAAATGATAGACAGTGATTGCACCGTTATTTTGAAAAATGTCGGGGACTTATACAATGTATGAGGCCCAAATTGGTTTTGCTTTCAAAAGAGATAGGGTCTTACACTCTATTAGAAGCCCAAAAGATTATTTTAAGAAAAGAGGTGGGACTTATAGCTCGAGGAGAAGCCCATTGGATTTCTATTTTGAAATGACGATCGTGCCGAGATTTTTTTAACGCAGTGGGTCTTATACAATAACTGAGGCCCAAAATGGTTTTGGTTAAAAAAGGATTGGGTCTTACACTCTATTAGAGACCCATGAGTGTGAAAAAAGTTTGATGAGGGTGGAATTAATCAAAACCCTAATTTTGTTTAAAAAGGAATTAATTTTGTTTAAAAATTAATTAAAATTGATGAAAACATGTGAAAAATGAGTAGTGATCTTGGATCAATGTTTCAAAAATCAAGTTTTTATCCACAAATGATTGGAAACCAATTAAGTTTGGAAAATCAAGAAAGAAAAATAATTTAAATGTTAAAACAAATAAAAATTAATTCTTTTGCAAAAATATCAAGTATATGAAATAAATAATATTTTTGGGAATTTTTGGTAAAATAAAATATTTTAACATTTTTGTGAATTATTAAAAAAAGAATCAACTCAAAACCATTAAAATTCAGAGAGAAATTAATTTTTGAATCAATTAAATAAAATCACAAAAATTCAAATATTTGAATTATGGTGCCAAGAACACCAAGTTCTTGCCCGCGCCCTCTGTTCTCCCAGATTTGCGTTTTCTCATCAATCTCACTGAATACTTGATGAAATCACACAATCCACATATCAATCTGCTCATTTTCAACTCACGATCATGTCTATGGTCTTTAATTTCATTTATTTTACGCATGGAATAAGAAATCAAGACAAAACCTCAAGAACCCTAAATTGTGCATGAAGGCTGAGAATTTTGATACACGATTCATATAAAGCGATTAATAGAAGGGAAACATTCTATGCATGATTATGAACATTTGGCAAAAGTATTGTGCGAGGAAATATGCATAAATTAAGAGATGTCCAAGTTTAGGCTTACTTGAAGGTCGTGACAGCAAGAGCAATTTGATTTTTGAGTTGGAGGTGTTACAGATGAGTTGTGATGATCTGAACAGCTTCCCTACACCATATAGAGTGTGTTTGAATGCTTGGACTTGATTGGATATGGCTGGATCACTTCATGGTGTGTTGACTGATTATAGGCTCCAAGTGGATTTTAAGGTCTGTGATTTTGGTGTTCCAGATGGCTGGAAGTGGTTTGATCAGATCAGGTATGATGTATATGAGGTGTTAGAGCAATTGGTTTGAGTGGAATTTCTCTCTATTGAAAAATTCGATAGTGCCTTGCTAAGAAAGGAATTTTTGAGAGTGAGAGGATGATTTTGAGAAAGGCAAGTGTTATAGGCCTTTGGTGTACTCAAACTGATCAGAAATGAGGTCTATTTATAGTGTGTCAAGTTTGTTTTGCAAGGAATAGGGAATGGCAACTGCAGCAGGCATTTGGCCAATTGGATCACTTTGGAATCTCAAGTCTCCTCTAGCCATTGACTTGAGATTATAGCACATACCTATGGTTCTCTGATTCAAGGATAAGGCATGACTGAAGTGTTCATCTTTGCTCAGATACATGCCACCTCTAAGCATCCATTAAATGTTCCAAAACAAAATTGGAGTCTTGTCCCCCTTTTAGGCTTTTTAGGTTTGGCATGCTACTTGTAGTTCCAAAGACTTGGGAGGCTTATGGATCAGTGTTTGTTCCTCCTTGGTCTCCCCCTGAGGTTGTCAGTGTTTACTGTGAATTTTGGGAAACAACCTCTGGTCTATCAATTTTAAATAAAACTGACTAACTTGCAGGATCGACCACACAAATCCTAGGACATGTGCTAAATTTTAAGAGAGAGTGAATATAACTTGAAATAAAGGAAATGTAAACCAAACTCCACGTTCGACAATGCTGAAAAAAGAAACCTAAGTGAACTCCACGTTCGACTACTTGCAGTAAAGTAAAAGCTTGGAAGTTAAAAGGCTGTAAATAAAGAATGCAGAATTTAAAGGCGTCGAAAGTAACAGACAAGAAGTAAAAATCTTTGAAAATAAGGCTTGAAGATAAAGACTTGAATTGATAAAAATGCAGGAAGATAAATTACTGTTGAAGATAAATGACAAAAATGTAAAAGTGCTTGAACTCCACATTCTTAAATGTAAAAGATGCAGAAAAATAAATGACTTTCGAAAGTAAATGACGAGGAAACAAATGACTTTAAAAGTAAATGCAATGATGTAAAAGCTTTTGAAGATAAAATGCAATGAACTCCACGTTCTTGAAAATAAAGACTGGAATTGATAAAACTGCAGTCGAAAGTAAATGCGGAAAGATAAATGACTTTAAAAATAAACGACTTGAAGATAAAAGACTTTGAAAGTAAAGGCTTGAAGATTAAATGCTTGAATGTAAAGATGCAAGAAGATAAATGTCGAAAGCTTTTAAATGAAAGTAAAAACAAGGTTTAAAATAAACTTGACTGAAAATAAAGATTCAAGGAAAAGTTAAGACATGAAAGGTAAAGTTCAGGAAAATGTAAAGTGCTGAAACATAAACATGATGAAGATAAATTGCATTGATGAAAGAAAGTGGTGTTACATTGCGTACATTCTCACGAACTCGTTTCTCTACACGCGGATACTTTGAGTTTCTTTGAGTAACTTGTACAAAAATACGAACACACCTATTCTATAGAAATAACTCCTATTTATAGTGCTAAGAAATAACTACTAAGTGGTGGTTATGCTTCCAAACGTGTCCTCTTGGCGCCTTTCTCCATTTCAACTACTCCCAAGTTCAGCAACTGATCCTTTTGAAATTCAAACATTTGAGATTTTCCCTCAAACCTTAATATGATAACTGCAACGCGCGTTTCAACATTCTCACGGTCGAAGCATCTCCCAACACTTAGCCATTTTTTAGGCTTCCAAAACCCCTATTCGACTCAGGCTTCACCAAAACTAGGTCGAAGCCTTCTTTATGTTAAAAATAATTTTTTAACTTCAAATAGCTTTGATTCCTTCTAGCGTCGAAAGTGAGGGTTAACAGTCAGATGGATAAACTTGTTTTCCATTTTCACAAATTGAGCAAATCGAGCCCTAATGCACAATCTACCTTGCCAAGACAGTTTGCAGCTAGGCATATTGCCACTGTCATAACTCCTAGCTCAGATGGAATTTGATGGAGTTCTTTGACATTTTGGAAAGCTGATATATCCTATTTCAATATGATGTCCAACTTTGGTTTTGATACAACCTGAATTATAATGAAAAAGGCCTCTAACCCACGCTTATGACATCATGCCATCATGACAAATCCTTAAACGTCTCTTCAGCCGCACTCATCATAACTCCTTTCTTGAAAATATATGTTTGCAGTCTGAACATAACTGCTACTACTCATCACACTTCCAAGGGAAAGACACGCGTCCCACTACCTTCTCAACTTCAACGGTGGATCCAAAGCTCTTGGGATTTTTAAATCGTCCATAAATATCCATTTTCACCATTTGGTGAACTTTTCACACTCTCATACTCTCAAGCAACCTTCTTTTCTCTTTCAGTTTTCTTCACGCAAAACCCAGAAAAGCACCACTTCTTTTCATTTTCTCTAACAATGGCGTCCTCCCAAGTGAATCCTCAACCAAAGAAAACCCAAAGAGGCAAGGCTACTCAATTCAAACAAGCCATTCCTCCATTTGCAAACATCCCAGCCCCCCAAATAGTGGATAATCGTCGTTGCTTGCCGGAACCCACCACCAAAGAAGCACGAGCCATATATAAGTCTCAGGTAATGATTCCTTTAGTCGTTTCTGACAAACCTTATGCACTGTCTGGTCCTCTAGTTGATGTTGACATTTCTAATGAGAAACTAAGTGAGTTTCTCCCCTCTTACCGGAAAACAAGGCCATTAGGGCAAAAAAACTTTTCCAAAATTAACGTTTCTGATGAAACCTCTCCTGAAGAAATTCCACTGCCCAAGATCAATGTTAGCTATCTCACTGATGGCACAAGGCTAGTAAGAGCTGTTAATCCCTTGAAGGATTTGGACCAATGGATGGCGAAGATGGAAAAGGTCAAGTCTGAACATTGGAAAAACATAGGGATTTATGACCTTCTCATGCTGTCGAACACCAGCGTACCATACTGCTTGAACATGCTGGCAGCGTCCTTATATTTTTGGGACAGCACCCACTACACCTTCCATCTGCCATGTGGAATGGTTACCCCCACACTGTTCGACTTGGCTGCCATCACAGGGCTTCGCCCAGATGGCCTTATTTACAACCCTGAAGAAGATGCTGAGGATATCATAGGCATTTCAAGTTCCAAACTCACCTACACCCACTTCATCAAACACTACTTCGACGCAGGCCATGATGAAGTATCTGATAAAGAACACATTGCATTTCTCACCGTATGGCTGTCGAGATATGTTTTCTGTACGAAATCCTTGCAAGTAGCTAAGAAGTACTTGCCCCTTGCTAACCAGCTTCACAATAACAGAGGGGTCTGCTTAAGTGAACTCATCCTGGCGAACCTTTATGAGTCCATCAGTGAAGGGGCTTCTCGACTGAGGCACATGGAAGCTCAAGGTTCTGTACACTTGAGTGGACCTCTTTGGCTGCTTCAACTGTGGTTCAATGCAACATTTGAAGCTAGCCTTCCCAGAAAAGGGCTAGTTGACGAAGCCTCCACTGAGATAAGGGAGATGAGCGTCGAATGGACCCGTTTGGTCAAACTTACGCCCAATGATGATGGTGAAACCCTTCAAGGGGCCTTCACCAGCTATATCATGATGTTTGCCAAGCGCTATGAGTTTACTCCCAGCATGGCACCCTTTGCTCAAAGAAGATATGGCCTTGTGTGGTTTACAAGGCCATTTCCAAACCCTCACAAGACTCTTGACAGTGAATCTGTTGCTATTTGGGAAGCCTTTTTAATTCCCAGATTCATTGTCCAAAGGCTGAACTTGGGGAGAGGCCTATTAGCACTAATTGCTTACCAACCAAATCTTGTCTCTCGACAATTTGGGTTGGCCTAGAGCTTTCCTCAATGTTTATATGAGAGGAAAGGCCAAGTAATCCTTCATACTGAAAGCTTTGGTGAAGAAGATGTCACCAGTACACTCGTCAGCTGGAATGAGAGAGGAGGAGTTCTGTCTCCCGTGTTTTTTGAGCCTTCTTTCTTATACACTTCATCATACCACCACTGGTGGTCGAAGCACTACAATGAGCATTTTCTTGATGTGGCTACATTTTCTTCATTGCTTGACCAAGCTTTTATTGATGTGCAGGACAAGACGAATAAGAGTAAGTTCACTCACCTTCAAGAAATACAGGCTTTCTAAAAATACTTTGAAACTGTCTATCGACCAGATGATCTTGGTCGAACCATTCACGAGGCTACTATTACTTTAAAGAGAAAATTTCTACAACAGTTGGATCAACTAAAACTCCCTTCAGACGTCCCTCGTGAGAAATTGTATGAGGTAGCTTTTGAACTTTTCCCTCCAAAGTTCCCTCGACTGTCTAATGCTGATTTTGGAGTGGCACTTGCCCCTCCATTTCCAGATTGGTTTGTCTGTGGTGAACACTTAAAACTTCTTCGACAGCAGTCTCAGCCAAAAGCTCAACGAGTGGTTCCGACTAAGCATACGCTAGACAGTTTCAAAGGACACCTTCATATAGGAATTCAGGATGTTCGTGTCAAATCTGAAATATATAAAGGTTTGAAGCCCTTATTCCATGGCTTTATAACTAACCATTTAATCATTAACTTGTAACAATTTTCATTGTCTTTCAGCTGTTCCTAGGAAAGCTCCTTCAGCCAGGGCTGCTTCTGCACAAAGTAGCAAAGAACCAGAAAGCAAACAGGTACGTTTCACATCCCTTGCCTATGTTCTTATTATGTGAATCACTTCTCATATTTGCATCACCTTTTCAGACTGGTCGAAAACCTCCTACACCTTCAAAGAAAGGTAAAAAGGATGCCCCAGCTGTTGTTATATCTTCAGATGCTTCAGATGAATCTCCTGAGGAGGTTCTTACAAAGAAAAGAAGAAAACCAATCAAAGCATCTAGACCTGCTGGCCCACCTCCTTCGAAGGTGGCCAAAATACTTGAAAAGGCACCAACAACAAGTGGTGTCGAAAAACAACCTTCCATGGTAGCTACCCAAACACCTCCTGGCGACCATGAAAGTGGTAACTCAAGTCCTGCTGCTGTACAAGCTCAGGTATGTGCACCATTTTTCATTATACTGACGTCTTTCGCCCAAATTTTTTCAATCTCATTTTCTTCACTTGTGTTCTTTAGGAAAACACAATCAATAATCCTGACCCTCAACCAGCTTCAGGCAATTTCGCTACCCATATAATCAACAATTCCACCCCTCAACAAGCTGCAGAAAGTTTCACCATTACACTCCCTAACAGCCAAGGTGAACCAACTTACCATCCATCATCTGATCTTGGCTCTGGTTTAAGTGAAATTAATCAACCTAATCCTCTAGCTACAGAGCCCACCAATCCTCATGCCCAAACTACTACACAGGATGCACAGGCTGAGGGCTCTAACTCTGATGATGATGATGCTTCAAGTCCACCACTTTTCGACTTGGCTAACTTCATGGATACTGATCAACTGGTTGTCGAAGAAGAAGGTGGTCCTGAGGCTCAACCCCAAAATGACAATCCTGGACAAGCTGCCCCTGAAGAAACACATGAACCACATCCTGAACCAGCTAATGACCAGGCCAACCTCCAACCAACTGCTGAAGAAAATGATGGAGGAATGGCAGTCGAAACTGAAGACGAAAAAGATAAAGGAGAAGAATCAGAAGAAGAAGAAGAAGAAGACCAACCAGATCCTACCCCTCACCATACTTCTTTGCCCGTGGTCCAGCAACCTTTGGCTAACGTTCCAAATCCTGGGGACTCACTGACAGCACTCAAGTGGTCGAACCCACGTGAGTATTCCAAATTAATACTCGGGCAGAAGTATGGTTCTTCTTCTTCTGGCTCTTCGACTCCAACATCAGATGATTTCGCCAAAACCATCCTCCAAGCCATAAAGGAAAAATTCTTCAGGGGGGACATTCACAGAGTTTTGGCCTCAGACCCCAATGCAACCACTTATCTGAAGGACACCCTTGAAAAGCTTGAGCTCACCACCCTTAATCCAGACATTTCTGGTTTTCTGATAGAGTTAACCGCTGTGGTGAACCAAATAACCGCAGAAATAATGCTGCTTCCATCTATCAGGAATACCATAGAAGAAACATCTGGTCGTGAGAGTTCAGCCTGGTGTGGTGCAAAAGAGTCATATGAAAAGGTCGAACGTATGGAGGCTGATCAAAAGAAAAAACAAGATGAGATAGCCTCCAACCATAAGGATATTGAAGCCTGGAAGCAACAAATCACGAAGCTAAAAGCCAAAATTGAAAATGCTAAAAAATGCAACCGTGAATTGCAACATTTCGACGACACTAAGATGGCTAAAGAAACGAAGAATGCTATTGATCGTATTGAGGCAGCCCAAAGATATGAAAAAGAGCTCGCAGCAGCCAAACTTGATGAATCTTTGTGCAATGCTCGCCTCAAACATCACATAGAAGCCTTTTCTCAGTTGGCGTCGAGGCTTCCCTTCTGATACTTTCGAAACCTTTATTTGTTTAACCATCATTTGTTTCTTGGCCTTTTCAGGCCTTTATGTAATGACAGTTTTTATGCCTTTGGCACTGATTAAGTAATCATTAGTATTTCGCCATTAACTACTTTCGACTCGTATTAAATTATGATGCATTTTATTTATTGCCTCACATCTAAGTCAAATTTGCAATTAAGGCATTCTATCTTTTTCTTGGAAAGCCAACTTTTCAGCTTTAAAACTCCAAGGCATAAGCCTCTAGCTTTAAACTGACATTTATAGCATAGCCCTCAGGCATACTTCCAAGAATAATTCACACGGTTTCACCGTTTGACTGGCCAATCCAATCAATACTTCGCCTCTATAAATTCCCTTCCATCTGAACCATGTTCATTCATCAAAGTAACTATGAACAATTCAGAGAAGTCATCAGCCAAGAAGATAGCTGATAAGGCAAAAGAAACTGAAGAAACCAAGAAAACGGAGGCAACAAAGAAACCTGAAGCCTCTACTGGAGCAACTTCCAGAGCAAAAAAGCGAGAAACCAACATGAGGATCTCTAAGAAAGGGCGTTCCAACACCCAGGACTTTGATGATGATGAGCCAGACGCAGACTACATGGACTTCCTCAACTCTATTGACTGGAGAGATTATGAATAATCTTTCCTATCTTTGAAAGATGTTATGTTGATTCTCATTTGCTTTGTATGCCATATTAGCCTGAGTTGGCCGATTTTGGCTTTCCTTTCTTAAAATAAAACTTACTTTTTAATATGAATCTCTTGCAACATAGGCTTATATTTTTTCAAATACTTGCCATTTACTTTCAAGATTCTTTTATCTTTGTCTAACTCTTCCACTTCATAAGCTCCATTAGAGAAAACTTGTATGACTTGGAATGGACCTTCCCACTTAGGAGACCATTTGCCTAATGTTCTATCCTTTCGATCCATAGGCAAAATCACTTTCCAAACTAAATCCCCACATGCAAAAGATTTAGACTTAACCTTTTTGTGTAGGATTCTTCGACCCTTTTCTTTTGTCTTCTTAACAACTCCAAGGCTCTAAGCCTTTCTTCATCTAAATTCACTAATTCATTCATCATCATTTCCCAATAATCCTCAGAGGGAATCTCATGATGTCTTTGAACTCTTATAGATTGTAAAAAATCTCAACAAGCAATACTGCGTCATGACCAAAAGTAAGTCGAAATAGGGTAGTATTAGTAGCCTCTTTAGGGGATGTTAGACATGCCCAAAGAACTTGGTCTAATGTCTTGTGCCAATTTCTAGGCCTCTTTCCCACATGCCTCTTAATTAGTCCAATCACTACCTTATTGGCAGCTTCGACTTGCCCATTGGCCTGAGCATAATAAGGTGTAGAAGTCAATAACTTAAAACCTATTTCTTTGGAAAACTCCTGCATCTTTCGACCAGTAAAAACTGATCCTTGATCCGTAGTGATTATTTCAGGAATACCAAATCTATAAATAATGTGATTTTGAATGAATTCAATAACATCTTCTTGACCTATATTCGCCAGTGGTATTGCTTCAATCCACTTGGTGAAATAATCAATTCCCACCAAAATATATCTTTGGTTCTTTGAAGATGCTGGTCGAATCTCTCCCACTATATCCAAAGCCCATCCTCTGAAAGGCCATGATTTCACTATGGAATGTAATTCACTTGCAGGGATATGCTGTATGCCAGCATGAATTTGACATTCTTGGAAACCCTTAGCAAATTCTATGCAATCTTTCAGCATAGTAGGCCAATACATGCCTTGTCGAAACAACAGCCATTTCATCTTCTGGCCAACTTGGTGTGCTCCACATGCCCCACTATATACTGTCGAAAGAGCCAAATATGCCTCTGCTTCACTAAGGCATTTCAATAAGACTCCCTCAGGGGTCTTTTTAAACAATTCATTACCCAAAAGTACATAACTTAAAGCTTGATACCTGATTTTTCGCTCTGTCAAAGCCGTTGGATTTTGAAAATATTCAACTATAGGCTTCCTCCAGTCTTCATCTGTCAAATTATCTATAGCAAAAATTTCAAAATTTTCGCCATCTATGCATCCAAGCTTAGTTGTTTCTAAGTCTGGTGGGCACAATCCAACAGCCACCACTTTACCTCTTGCTTCAATTACTTCTTGAAGATTTTCCTTCGACACTTTGTATCCAGAGGCAATTTGAGCCAAGTCATTAGCAACTTGATTCTCTATTCTAGGTATGTGTTGGATGGCCACTACCTCAAATTTCTTTAATAATCTATTGGCTATCACAAAGTACATAATGAGATTTTCTTTAACACATTTATATTCCTTTGTGATTTGTTTTATAACCAATTCTGAGTCTCCCATTATTTCGACTCTAGTTGCCCCCAATTCTAACAAAATTTCAAGGCTAATAATTAATGCTTCATATTTAGCCTCATTGTTAGAGCAAGGTCCTTCGACCTTGTACTTGAATTTTGTTGGAATTTTTTCAGGAGAAATAATGTATATTCCCACTCCTGTTCCATTTTTATGACTTGATCCATCAAAAGTATAACTTCCAGGATTTTAATTCAACATAATTCAAATCATTTTCATTTATGGAGGGGTCAACTATAAAGTCTGCAACTATTTGCCCTTTCACAGCTTTTAAAGGTTGATATGTTAGAGAAAATTCTGTTAATGTTAATGCCCATTTGCCAATTCGACTATGCAAAATAGGCTTAGATAACATATGTTTTACAACATCAAAGTGAGAAGAAACATACACATCAACTGGCTTTATATATTGCTTCAATTTAGTACAAGAGAAATACAAGCATAAACATAACTTTTCAATCATGCTATACCTAGTTTCTGCATCATTTAAAACTCGACTAAGGTAATAAATGGCTCTTTCGACTCCATTTTCATCCTCCTGAGCTAACATGCTCCCTAGAGTTTTATCTGATGCAGCTATATACAATCTCATACTCTTGTTTCTACAAGGTGGTGAAAGAATTGGAGGGTGGCTTAGGTACTCCTTGATTTTGTCGAAGGCTTCCTGCTGTAATTGCCCCCACTCAAAACCATCTTTGTTGAAACGAAGCAATGGCAAAAAGGCTTGTGTTTTTCCACTCAGGTTGGATATAAACCTTCTTAAGAAGTTGATCTTACCCAGCAACGACTGCAACTCCTTTTTAGTTGATGGCGCTTTCGCCTCCATTATGGCTTTGGTTTTATTCTGATTTATTTCGATCCCTTTCTTGTGGACAACAAAGCCTAGGAAATCCCCTGCCTGCACACAAAAAGCACATTTGAGAGGATTCATTTTAAGACCATATTTTCTCTTCCTTTCAAAGGAATGTCGAAGATGGTCAATGTGACTCTTCCCAGAAATAGATTTTATCACAATATCATCAATGTAAATTTGCATGAATGTGTCTATAAAATCATGGAAGATTGAATTCATCGCCCTTTGATAAGTGGCACCAGCATTTTTGAGACCAAAAGGCATCACTACCCATTCATAGGTGCCTAAGGCTCCAGGGCATCTAAAAACAGTTTTATAAACATCTTCCTCAACAATGAATATTTGGTTGTAGCCGGAATATCCATCCAGCATACTAAGATATTCATGTCCTGCTGCAGAATCTATTAACATTTCTGCTACTGGCATTGAATATTCATCTTTAGGAGTTGCAGAGTTTAAATCTCTAAAATCAATGCAAACTCTCAAAGACCCATTCTTTTTAATAACAGGTACTATATTAGCCAACCATTCGACATACCTTGCAGTGCGAATGAATTTGCAACGAAGCAGTCTTTCGACTTCCTCTTTGATCTTTGACAATATCTCTGGTGCAAACCGTCTTGGATTTTGCTTGACTGGTTTTTTTCCAGGTGTCATAGGTAACTTGTGTTCGACCAACTCCCTGCTCAAACCAGGCATCTCATCATAATCCCAAGCGAAGCAGTCCTTGAACTCTTTTAACAACTGAACCACTTCAACCTTCAACTGGGGATCAAGGTTGGCACTGATGTAGGTAGGCCTTTTGGTTGTCCCCTTATTGAGGTCAACTTCTTCTAAAGGATCTTGTGCTAGCATTTTGATATTATTTGCCAACGGATCCTTCTCAAATCCCAAAGGCTCATCTTCATAGATGGCGTCGAGCCTCTAGCTTTGCTCTCCAGTTTCAGCCTTATCTGGAGGTTTTGGGTCGAATTCCTTACCAGGACCTTCTTGATAAAATTCAGAAATAGCTTCGCCAGCCATATAGTCATTGGCAGCTTCCAAAGCCGGTTGTAGTTTTGTTTCAGCCACATAGGCCGAAATTCTTTTTAAAGCTTCGAACTCAGTCATGATCACTGAATTCATTTCCCCATCCTGTGGGCTCTATTGGAGGTGAGCCTAAGCATGGCAACCTTCCTCCTGGTACTTCCCTGTCCCATCTGAAACCTTCGACAGGGTGCAAATACAATGAATAAAACGTTTCTTCATTAGGCGTAAACTCAAAGCCGGCTGGAGGACATGGAGCAATGTTCGCCAAATGTTTCTCAAACTGTCTACTATCCACATGATTAATAGGCACCTTAAAGTACCCTTGATCAGCTTCAATATTTTCAACTATCTCATCTGGTCTCCAAATGGTGATTCTTTGATGCATAGACGAAGGTACAGCTCATATTCCATGAATCCACTCCCTACCCAAGAGTATATTGTAGTTAGCTTTTGTCTCAACGACCATAAACATTGTTGGTCTGGTAATGGTTCCCACAGTAAGATCCACTTGAATCACTCCTAGAGTGGAACCAACTTTTCCTTCATAGTTCGACAGAACCATGTTGTGGGGTTTGGTATCAGTCTCAAACTTCCCAATCTTGCTCAGCAAAAATCTTGGCATTAAATTAACAGTTGCACCACAATCCACCAATATTTTGTTAACAAGAACATTTTCTACTTTGCCAGTAATGTAGAGAGGCTTCAAATGACCCTTCATTGCCTCTATGGGGCGTTCAAAAAAAGCATTATGTTCTTCGACGCACCCATTGTTCATGATGTAATAAGTCACAGGCTTGTGTGCCAACATTTCTAATTCAGCAGTTTGATCCAAGTCTTCGACCTCTGAAACTTGACCAAATTCTTTTGGCATTACTGATACCACATCCACAATAATATCTAGAGAAGCTGCCGACTCACTGTCGAAATTATCAGTCATATTCTCATCATCTTCAACTTTCTTCTCTGGCTGAACATTGAACAGCTTTCGCCTTATGGGCATCTTCTCAATTGTCCCAGCTTGATTATCAATATTGGTGCTTGACTCTCCTTGTACCTGAGTCTCCCTGATAGCCTTTCGCATACGTTGCTCTCTTCGCCATTGTGATCTAGACATGGGATTTTTACCCTTGTAATTTTGAGAAATGTATGCTGACTTGTTGGTGGTATGGTTCTCTTTTCTATACTCAAATGAAGAACCTCTTTCCACATCAAATTTCTCCCACTTCTTCTTTTGTCCTCTTCCTTCGATAGGCTTGATCCAACTACCTGTTGGCACATTCGCAGCTGGTTTGAATGTACCTGGCCTAACTCCTGGTACTTGGTTTTTCAACCCTGTCGAAAGTCGTCTATGGTCAAAACTTCTGGGACCTTTATTTACCTTCTGCCCCCAGCTTCCACCAGCTTTTTTGACACCTTCTAACTTGTGGGCAACTTTCTCATCAAAAATGGCGCTGCATCTAGGACATAACATTACTCCAGAACCTTTCTTCTGGAAACGGTGCAGAAAATCCATAATTGTCTCCTCTTGCTTAGGGTAAGCTATTTTGTTGCGCTGTTATTGTTATCTGCCTTACTCACTTGTTCAGCTTTTTGATCTGTAATTTCGACCATATTGACATCAATTTTATCCTTTAAGCGCATCTTGGAGAAATGAGCTTCAAGACTTTCAGTGGTCTTCGCCAGACAACCACCACTTGCTGCTGCTCTTGCAGCTTTTTGGGAAGCCTTCTGCCGAGCAGTCTTTTCAGCTTCGACCATTTCCTCAGCATTGACTCTTTCAACATCAGGAGATGTCTTGAAGAATTGTTCAGCAGCCATACATATCCAGTTTTCTACCAAACAACCATCCATGGCTATCATCTCTCCTACCAATAGCATGTCATCTTCCAACTCTTTAACAACTTGGACTTTGGGGGCGTTCCTGCCCATAGCCTCGTTGGTACTGATACTGCCTGAGCTAGCATCAGATTTTTCAACCAATTCGACCATGTTAATGCCCTCAATGGTATTTATCTTCAATTCGCTTACTGCCATATCCAATATCTTGGCAGCGTTATCCATCTCAACAAACTTGTCAGTAGTTTTTTTGTCACCAACATTAAACTGGCACCATCAGCATTCAAGCCACTCGTAGCCTTATTAAAACCTTCAGTTACCACAGGATTGGTGGCGAAGTCCTCAGTGACTTCCACCATGTTGACTGACTGATCAAATCCTTCTGTGGCCTCGACCATCTGAACCTCGTGAGGCTCTGTATAGTTAGCCTCTGCAACTTGCAATGGATCAGAGTCAATTTTCATCTGAGCTTTGCCTTTGTCACCAAACTTCAGCCTCCCTTCTTGAATAGCATTTTGCACCAAATCCCTGAAAAGAAAATATTGAGAAGTTTTATGACCCAAAAAATTATGGTACTTACAAAAACCTCTTTTCTTTCTTTGTTCTAAAGGTGGCATCTTAGCACCAGCAGGCACTATCATTTGCCCATCTTTAACTAACAAATCAAAAATTTCATCACATTTAGCGACGTCGAAAGTGTATGTTTTCTTAGGAAATTTGTCGTTAGATTCGACAGGATTTTTTCCATTTGAAGGAGCTAATAATTTGCAGGCATAAGGTGGACCTTGCTTTAACTCAGCAACGTCAACCTCATTTCCGTCGAAATAAGATGTTTCATCATACAAATTCTCCACATCTTCATTACATTCGACAAAGGCTACTTTTTTACCCCTGCTGAATTTAGCCTTTTCCTCTTTTAGCCTTTCTAGTTGTCGGACTCTATCAGCTAACTGGGCCATATCTCTAAGATATTGGGTATCTAATTTCTTCCTAATGGAATAATCAAGACCCCCAGCAGCCATTTCAACCAACTCATGTTCTGGTACTTGTGTAAAGCACATGGCTTTAAGAAGTCGAAACCTATTCAGGTAATCATCAATTGGCTCAGTAACTTTGCGTTTGATGCTAGCCAATTCTTTCAAGCTAATCTTAGTTTTCCCCATGTAGAACTGTTCATGAAACAAACGCTCTAACTAGGTCCAATTGTATATGGAATTTGGAGGCAAAGTAGTGAACCATGTGAAGGCATTCTTGGTAAGGGAACTTGGGAAGTATTTGATCCTAAGGCTTTCGTCAGCTGCAATTTCGCCTGCTTCAATCAAATACCTAGCCACATGTTCGACAGTAGATTCAGTAGTATCTCCTGAAAACTTACTGAACTTTGGAACCTTCGTCCTAGGGGGTAATTCTGCTTGGAGAATATAATCCACTATAGGCGAAGTATAATTTGGCCTTGTGAAGCCAAGATTCACACCATTTCTGGTCATTATCCTTTCAACCATGGCTGCGAGATTATTTTCTTCTGCTTGATTTTGATGTCGAACCTGTCTAAGGAACTGATCAGCATTTTGGTTCCTGTTCACCATCACTACTGGCTCTTCCTCTATCTGGATTGGCATCTGGTTTCTTGGTGGTTCGACTCTAAAATGATCAATCATCTCTTGATCTTCCAAGTTCACCTCAGGTACATGACGTGGATGACGTCTTGGGATATCTTCGACAACAGTTGCTCTTCGATCCACCGCTAGTACTCCCATGAAATCAGTCATGCATGCCAATTATGTAGCCAATTGTTGGTTAGTTTGAGTCGTATTCTGAATCAAGGGTTGGAAAACTTCTCCTATTGTCTGAGACAACGTCTGCACCATTTGCATGTTAATTTTATCCATCTGCTGTCTCAAATAATTTATGGATGTATTTGTAAGACTAGGCGCTTGCACGGAGTAACCAACATCTATACTCTGATTGTTTCGACCCCCTGATCTTGATCCTTGTAATGGCGAAGACACTACATTCTCTGAAAATACAGGTGGAGCATTCTGCTGATTTTGCATCATTGATGTAGGCATACCATAGGGTTGACTCCTTGACCCTGGATGTGGAAAACCTGGAGGAGGGAAATGTCGGTACATTGAATTTCCTCCTGGGGGTGTTGGTGAATTAGGACTTTGTGGTCCTATGTATTCTATCACAGGTTGAGTATATGATTTTGTGCATGTTGATCTTGGTTCAGACACTACTAATGAAGGTGACGTCTGTCCTCCTGTCGAAGACACTGGTGATGGTGTGCTTTGAGACCACATACTGCTACTTGACTGAGTGTTTGAAATACTCCCTTGAGGATCAACTTGTTGGTTAGCATTAGTTGCCATTCTCTTAGTGTATCTTCTCTTTGGTATTCCTTCGTTTGTTGTGGCTAACTTCCCACTTCTCAATAACATACAACGAAAGTATTTCTTCAGCAAGAAAGATAAAATTAACAAAAAGTATAAAACTTAGCACTAGGTCCCACCAGGTGTGCCAATTTGTTTACTGTGAATTTTGGTAAACAACCTCTGGTCTATCAATTTTAAATAAAACTGACTAACTTGCAGGATCGACCACACAAATCCTAGGACATGTGCTAAATTTTAAGAGAGAGTGAATATAACTTGAAATAAAGGAAATGTAAACTGAACTCCACGTTCGACAATGCTGAAAAAAGAAACCTAAGTGAACTCCACGTTCGACTACTTGCAGTAAAGTAAAAGCTTGGAAGTTAAAAGGCTATAAATAAAGAATGCAGAATTTAAAGGCGTCGAAAGTAACAGACAAGAAGTAAAAAGCTTTGAAAATAAGGCTTGAAGATAAAGACTTGAATTGATAAAAATGCAGGAAGATAAATTACTGTTGAAGATAAATGACAAAAATGTAAAAGTGCTTGAACTCCACGTTCTTGAATGTAAAAGATGCAGAAAAATAAATGATTGTCGAAAGTAAATGACGAGGAAACAAATGACTTTAAAAGTAAATGCAATGATGTAAAAGCTTTTGAAGATAAAATGCAATGAACTCCACGTTCTTGAAAATAAAGACTGGAATTGATAAAAGTGCAGTCGAAAGTAAATGCGGAAAGATAAATGACTTTAAAAATAAATGACTTGAAGATAAAAGACTTTGAAAGTAAAGGCTTGAAGATTAAATGCTTGAATGTAAAGTTGCAAGAAGATAAATTTAGAAAGCTTTTAAATGAAAGTAAAAACAAGGTTTAAAATAAACTTGACTGAAAATAAAGATTCAAGGAAAAGTTAAGACATGAAAGGTAAAGTTCAGGAAAATGTAAAGTGCTGAAACATAAACATGATGAAGATAAATTGCATTGATGAAAGAAAGTGGTGTTACATTGCGTACATTCTCACGAACTCGTTTCTCTACACGCGGGTACTTTGAGTTTCTTTGAGTAACTTGTACAAAAATATGAACACACCTATTCTATAGAAATAACTCCTATTTATAGTGCTAAGAAATAACTACTAAGTGGTGGTTATGCTTCCAAACGTGTCCTCTTGGCGCCTTTCTCCATTTCAACTGCTCCTACGTTCAGCAACTGATCCTTTTGAAATTCAAACATTTGAGATTTTCCCTCCAGCCTTAATGTGATAACTGCAACGCGCGTTTCAACATTCTCACGGTCGAAGCATCTCCCAACACTTAGCCATTTTTTAGGCTTCCAAAATCCTATTCGACTCAGGCTTCACCAAAACTGGGTCGAAGCCTTCTTTATGTTAAAAATAATTTTTTAACTTCAAATAGCTTTGATTCCTTCTAGCGTCGAAAGTGAGGGTTAACAGTCAGATGGATAAACTTGTTTGCCATTTTCACAAATTAAGCAAATCGAGCCCTAATGCACAATCTGCCTTGCCAAGACAGTTTGCAGCTAGGCATATTGCCACTGTCATAACTCCTAGCTCAGATGGAATTTGATGGAGTTCTTTGACATTTTGGAAAGCTGATATATCCTATTTCAATATGATGTCCAACTTTGGTTTTGATACAACCTGAATTATAATGAAAAAGGCCTCTACTTTTGGGGAAAAAATAAGGCAGATTCTAACTAAGTGAAAATTTCACTAAGTGTTGGAAAAATGTCACTTTTGTGTTTTCAGCCATTTTAACCACTCCATAGCTTAAAATCCATGAGGAATTGGAATGAGCTGTAGTTGACACTTTTAAAGTATGCCATGAGTTCTACAAATCCATCCTTGGATCAGCCAAAATTGTTGCTTGGATCTCAAGTTATGACCCTTGGAAGTTGGTACCCTAGCCACTTTGTTCCATAACTTGGAAATTTTCTAAGTTTTTTATGGTTACCCCTTTTGCAAGTTATCATACTTTCTTTGATTTTTATTGATGAATAATGATTCAAATCACATATTAACATTTTTTTAGGGTTAAGGAACCTTGGTTGACCAAAAAATCAAAATGTCAAACTTTGACTTTTTGGTACAGTTGACTTTTCTAGCAGATGAAATCCAAACTGAGCGATCCTCTATGAAATCAAGTCCTTGACCTAAATCAAACTTAATGGATGGATTCCATAGGTATTATAGGGTGTATTGAATCATGTCCCAAGTTTTGGGAGCATGTCCTGGCCAAAAGTCAAAGGCACAGTTGACTTTTTTCCGCAAAACCCTAGTTGTGGTCCAGATGAAATTGAAACTTGTGAATCAAGATTCTTAGATCAATCCATTGTTGCAAATGGATCAATATGGTGTATTGGAGACCCTCAAACCATGTCTTGAGGGATTGGCTCATGTTTTGTCCCAAAAGTCAACTTAGGGGTGAATTAGGTCAAGAAACCTTAATTCCTGATTTTTGGTGAATGCATCCCCTGAGGCTAAATTGACTTGATGATTGGGTCCATGAGGTCCCTTGGAGTACCTTGGGTTATGCTTTGAAGCATTGGCTCATTCCCAGAGGAAAATTTCCAACTGGAGGCCCTGGTCGACCAAAACCCTAATTTGGTGACACTGGCGATCTTGAGGCTTACTCCACTTGGAATGTTGCAACCTTGTGCCAAATTCCTGATGTGGGAGTCCTCTTGATCCATTGTGAGTGTTTGAGAGGTTAGACAAGTTGAAGATCATGTCATTTCTTGATTGACCTTTTGTCTAAGGGCTCTGAGAGGGCCTGAAACCCTAATCTTTGATTGTAGTGAGTACTCACCCATCTTCGGGGAGACTAATGAGGTATGATGGTTCATCCATATTGTGATGATGATTTGAACAATGATAGGAATATTAGTGGTCAAAATTTGGGGTATGACACATTGTTAAGAAAACACAAAAATGAAATTGCTTGGCAAATCTCAGACATAAAGGGGATCAGTCCAACAATGTGCATGCATAAAATTCTATTGGAAGAAAATGCTAAGAATATAATTGAAAGTCAAAGAAGGTTGAACCCAATTATGAAGGAAGTTGTCAAGAAAGAAATTATTAAGTGGTTGGATGCTGGAATTATATACCCTATCTCTGATAGTGTGTGGGTAAGTCCCATTCAATGTGTTCCAAAGAAAGGAGGCATGACTGTGATTGTCAACGAGAAGAATGAATTAATCCCCACCAGAACAGTTTCTGGTTGGAGAATTTGTATGGACTACAGAAATTGAACAAAGCAACAAGGAAGGATCATTTCCCCTTCCCTTTCATTGATCAGATGCTGGACAGATTAGCTGGAAAAGAATATTATTGTTTCTTAGATGGTTACTCTGGGTACAATCAAATTGCCATAGCCTCGGAAGACCAAGAAAAGACAACATTCACATGTCCTTATGGCACTTTTGCTTTCAGAAGAATGTCGTTTGGACTGTGCAATGCACCAGCCACCTTCCAACGCTGCATGATGGTAATATTTTCAGATATCATCGAAAATTCCATGGAAGTATTCATGGATGATTTCTCTGTCTTTGGAGAATCATTCAAGAAGTGTTTGAAAATTTTAGATATGGTATTGGCTAGATGTGAAGAGAATAATTTGGTCCTTTATTGGGAAAAGTTCCATATTATGGTAAAAGAAGGGATCGTTCTTGGGCACAAAATTTCCAAGAAGGGTTTAGAGGTAGATCAAGCAAAAGTGGATGTGATAGAGAAATTACCACCCCCTGTGAACATAAAAAGAATCAAAAGTTTTCTAGGGCATGCTGGCTTCTACAGAAGGTTCATCAAGGATTTTTCAAAAATTACCAAACCTTTGTGCCAGCTGCTACAGTATGATGTGCCATATGTATTCAGTCAGGAATGTGTGGAATCCTTTAATCTGTTGAAGAAAGCCCTCATCTCTGCACCCATTATGAAGACTCCTGACTGGACAAAACCCTTCGAGTTAATGTGTGATGCAAGTGACTTTGCTATTGGAGTTGTAATAGGTCAAAGATACAACAAGGTTTTTCACACCATCTACTACGCTAGTAAGACCTTGATTGAAGCACAAATCAACTACACCACAACTGAAAGAGCTCCTGGTTGTAGTGTTTGCATTTGACAAGTTCAGACCTTACTTGGTCGGAATAAAAGTCATTGTATACAAGAGATCATGCAGCTATCAAGTACTAGATTGCTAAAAAAGATGTTAAACCAAGGCTCATACTATGGATTCTCTTATTACAAGAGTTTGACTTAAAGATTAGAGACAAGAAAAGGATAGAGAATTCTATTACTGATCATCTCTCAAGATTACCAGAAGAAGTGCAAAGCAATAACAGTGGAGACATTTAATAAACTTTTCCTGATGAGAAGTTACTTCTGATAAACACTGACGTGACACCATGGTATGCTGATATAGTGAATTATCTGGTCAGCAGATATGTGCCCCTGATTTCAACTTCCAGTAAAGGAAAAGGTTCTTTCATAAAGTCAAGAGCTATTTTTGGAATTAACCTTTCCTTTACAAAAAGTGTGCAGATCAATTGCTAAGAAGATGTGTAGATCATACAGAGCCACGACAGATCTTGTCTGCCTGTCATGAAGCTCCATACGGAGGACACTTTGGAGGAACCAGAACTGCTGCAAAAGTCTTGCAATCAGGTTATTTCTAGTCCTCCCTTTTTAAAGATGCTCATGAGCTAGTTAAAAGATGTGATATGTTCCAGAAGGTAGGAAATATTTCCATGAGACAAGAGATGCCACTCACCAACATACTTGAAATTGAAATTTTTAATGTGTGGGACATTGACTTCATGGGACCTTTTCCTCTATCTTTTGGTAATTAATACATTCTTATAGCTGTGGATTATGTCTCTAAGTGGATAGAGGCAGTAGCAACACCCACTAATGATGCTAGAGTTGTGGCCAAATTTTTGCTTAAAAACATTTTGACAAGGCATGGCACGCCTAGAGTAATCATTAGTGATGGTGGGTCACATTTTTGCAATAAATTTTTTGAGAATTTAATGGCAAAATATGGGATCAAACACAAGGTTGCTACAGCGTACCATCCTCAAACAAGCGGCCAAGTGGAGCTATCTAATAGAGAGATTAAAATGATTTTGTAAAAGGTTGTTAACCCTACAAGGAAGGATTGGTCCAAGCATTTGGACGAAGCTCTTTGGGAATACATAACTGCCTACAAAACTCCACTAGATATGTCTCCTTATAGACTTGTTTATGGGAAGACATGTCATCTACCCATAGAATTGGAGCACAAAGCATTTTGGGCAGTTAAGCAAATAAATTTCAACCTAAAAACTGCTGGCCAAGCTAGAATGCTCCAACTCAATGAGTTAGAGGAACATAGGTTGTTCTCTTATGAAAATGCTGAGCTCTATAAGGAAAAGACCAAAAGATGGCATGACAGGAAATGCCAGAAAAGGGAATTAGTGGAAGGTCAAAGAGTTCTATTTTTTTAACTCTAGACTGAAATTATTCTCTGGAAAATTAAAGTCAAGATGGTCAAGACCATTCAAGTTAGTGACAATTTTCCCTAATGGAGCCGTGGAATTGATGAATGAAAAAGATGGTGAAAAATTTAAGGTTAATGGTCAAAGGATCAAAACCTATTTTGGTGACCCTTCAAGCAACCCTAGGGGAACCATTCATTTCATGAATTAAGTGATTTTGTGTTGGTCGGGCTATAAGACCTTAAAATAGCACTACTGGGAGGCAGCCCAACTTAATGAAATTTTCTTTTTATTTTTGTATAGTTGAGTAGTTTTTCATGACAGCAACAGACATTGGGAGTCACGACCATGGTACGGTAATAAATGAGAAAGGAACAAAATGATATTCAGAGTAAATATTCCTAAGTCCTGAAAATTAAATAAAATGCTGAGATGGAAATTTATTTATTTTATTGGACTGGAATTGAAGAGTCTGAATGATGGAGAGAGAAATTAATTGGGTGGACTACACGCGCCTAGAGCCTTGCGCTAGGGACTCATGATGACCAGTCTGACACGTCAGACTGGTGGGACACAACAACAAGCAATACCTTTTCCATGCCAAAAAATTCAAAATTTTGTCCTTTCCCATACGTTACATCAACCTGCCTTTTCAGTTCTTGCCTTAATTTTCACAAAAATACTTTTCACTTTTCTCTTTCCAACAATTACACTTCATTATCACAAAATCTCACTCTCTCTCTCTCTCACACATTCCCATCACCGTCTCAACTTCCCTCTTGTTTGTTCCTCACCATTTCCATTCAACCTAAGTCGCTACTTGTCCTTCACCCCAAAACAATGGAGTCCCTACTTGAAAAAGAGTTAAGATGATAGCAAGGAAAAATGCAACGCCATATGTGGTTTACTCTGATGAAGAACAAGACGGATACGAGAAGTTCATTAATAGTGAAGCTTTTTGCTACTTCATGGCGTATTTCAGTAAAATGGGTTTTCATGTTGAAAGGGGTTTCGTCTTTGACAACCAAGAGGAGAACTTGCGACTTGCTGGAGATTTGGGAACTACAATAAAAAAGCTAAGGTGGATAAAGCTATGTCGCCAACCTGGTCCCTACAACATTTCACTTGTGAAGGAATTTTATTCAAACCTTACTGATCCTGGCCACAAAAGGATTGAAGTTGTGGTGAGAGGTACTAAGGTGGTATATAATGAAGCTACTTTGAACGTTGCGCTGAATATCAAGGAGTCAACTGATGAATATCAAGACTTGTTGTTAAAGTTGGAAGAAGAAGATTTTGATATGATTATGGAATCACTGTGCAACCCAGAGACCAAGTGGGTGGAGTCAAGCTCTGAAAAAGCTGTGAGAAGGATGGATCTGCTGCCTACAGTGAAAGTGTGGTACCAATTTGTGAAACATTCTCTGAAACCCACTGCTCATAATGAAACTGTGAGTAGAACACGACTTGTTTTTTTTCACTGCATCACTTCATTAAGCAAAATCAATGTTGGGAAAATCATAATGCAAGATATCCAGGCCTGCTCGCGAAAGAATGAGGGAATGTTGTATTTTCCTTGTGTGATCACTATGTTGTGCAGGAGGCACGGAGTACCTGAGTTGGACACTGATGAAACTGGGCAGCCTCAAGCTGCATTAGATAAAGCTTTGATTCAAACATTGATGAGGCCAAAAGGAAGAAAAAGACCAGCGGAGGTGCGACAGGCATTGACAGAGGCTGCAGAGGATCATCAAAGAGAAGACATGATGTTGGATGTCATTCTGCAGATGCAAAAAGATCAAAGGGATTATTTCAAGTTTCAGAAAGATAAGTTATTGGCAAGAGAAAGCGGTTGCTTTGCAATTTCCATCAAGTATGTTGATTCCTCCTGTTTTTCCTAATCATATTATGGGAGAGTTAGAAGGAAAAAAAGTGGAAGAGAGGTCAGATCCTAAAGACAAGAAAGTGAAGAAGAATGAGAAATCCAAAAAGAAGGAAGGGAAAAGAGAGAAGAAAAAAAAGAGTAAAGATGTTGCTGCAGAGACAAGTCAAGGAATGTCTGTCCAAGACAGTCCTATGTAGAAAAAGAAGAAAAAGAGTGGCAAGGCCGAAAAAGCTGAAGTGTCTCCAAAGAAGAAAATAATTGAGATAAGAGAGGAAGCGAGAGGAAAACTGTGATGTTCAGACCTCAAATGTTCAGACCCCTGATGTCAAGTCCCCTGAGGACAGTCCCCTAAAGGACTTTGACTTAAACCAAACAGACCATGAATTAAGTCCAACAGAAAAGGATGATGTTTTAGAGGAGTTAATTGAAGAAGCTAATAAGGACAGTGAAGAGATGAATCAAGACAATGTAGTAGATGACAGTAAAGTGAAGGAAGCTCTGATAGAAGATGAAGACCAGCTGGTGGATGAAAATCTGCCTAAGTACTATTCAATAACCGAGGAATCCTCTCCAGGATCCTTAAAGAGTGTAGGAAAAGAAGCTGCTAGAAAAGATGAAGGCGAAGAAGCTGAAAGCCAGTCAAGCAAAGAGGAAGCAGTGACAGTCACACCTGTGACTTCTCCTATCGTGGCCCCTGTAAAGGCAGTTGCTGAGAGTAAGGAAGAAATTATTCAAGAAAAGGTGACCAGCCCAAGAAAAAAGGAAATGAAAAAGAAGGAAAAGATTGTTTTGGAGTAGCAAGTCGAGGAAGAAACTGTTGTGCCAGAAGTTGTCAAAGATCAAGATAAGGAGATGGAGAAAGCTAAGGTCGTAAATAAGGAAATCAAAAAGAAGAAAAAGGGAGACGTTCAACCTGCGCGCAAAAGCACCAGGCTCAGAGCCTAATTGGTATCATGTAGAGACTCGCCCAGTCTTGCCTCCCCTTGCCAATTGACAGTGAGGACACTGTCCTTACTTTAAGTTTGGGGGAGAGGCAGATAAAGCTTAAACCTCTCCAATCGTTGCTAATAAAACACATAAATCTGTGCAAAAAGGTGGCAAAGACCACTCTTGTTGAAAAGTTATTGTGCCTGAAACTGGAGGACCAACCTACACCTTCATCACAATAGCCAGTTGGACTCATTACAATTGAGATCCCGTTGAGTGAAAAGATGGAGTGTTGTGTTAAAAAAAGAGAAGAAAATAGAAGAAGAAAGAAAATAAAAATTGGAAAGGTATGAACTAGAGTGTGATAGTCAAAAGTCAGTAGAAAAATCAGAGCAAAACTCCAACGTAAGACCCAAAAGGAAGAAAACTTAATTCATAGAAGTACTCAATTTGGAATCACAAAGGAAAGTTAACTCATTCTTCAGAAGAGTAGTGGCGTGACAGTATGTGTCTCAATCACTTTGGTGATAGCATCTTTGGGATAAGAACAAGCTAAGTTGTACCAACTTTTTACTTGCCCAGGCCATTCATCCGGCAAATGTTAAGCCACTTCACTGTTATGATCCTAAAGTGTTCTTGAAAGTCTCTCTGGTCAATCACTATCGCATCACCTGAGGACAGGTGATAGTTTAAGTTTGGGGGAGTGATAGCACTATTTTAGTGTGTCATAATGATCCATTTTTTGTTAGTAATTTAGCTAGGTTTAATTAGATTTATTTATATTTCACTTGTTTGAGCATGTATTTGCCTTTAGTGCACTAGTTACACCTTTTATAGTTTATTGTGTGTTTTTGGTCCTAAAGAAAATCAGATTAAGGCAAGCTGAGGCCTGACACCTCAAGACATAGTCTGGAGCAGAATGAAGATTAGAGGAAGAAATATGATAATATTTGTTAATTGCAAATTCACTAAGAGCTTGGAAGAATGTCTATCATTAGGGCATACCTGGCGGAGATTCGTGTCAAGAAGGAGCTAAAGCATCAAGATAAGATCAAAGAAGCTAGAGGACAAAAGAGGGTACAGTGGGGACCACGCCTGTAAAAGCGCATCCTGCACCCAGCCACCCGCCGTCTGCTCTGCGCCACTACCTGCTACAGCGGCCTGCCAAAGACGCCTTGTCTCCAAATGATGTCTGTACCTGGTAGCTTGTTCACGAAGGGAGAAGGGATAGGTGGAATTATTTGTGATTTGATATGGGCCGAATCTTATTTTCATCAAAAGCCCATGATCCAAGACCCATCATCTTCCATTCTCATTCTCAAAGTCTATAAAAGCAAGCCATGTTCAGAAATAAAGGGAGAGACCACAAGCTAGAGAGCACACACTCATATTTTATGTTTTAGTTTACTTACTTTGAGGATTAAGACGATTAGAGAGATTTTTTCTTCTCATCTAATCATGTATTCACTGCTTGGAACTGTCGTGACTGCGGAGGTCTGATGTTGTTTACCCAATGCAAAGGATCTTCAAGTCATTACTAGGTTGTCATTTCTTTTCTGCATTTTTATTAAGAATATGTCATCTTGTATTTTCATTCCAGTAGTTTGTACTCAGGTCATTATGAGCTAAACTCGTATTTAATGAGCAAAGTGAAGTTAATATAAAGTTGTTTTTACATTGAAATGATGTGTTAAAAAGTGTCTTATTTTGTTATGTGTTTTTATTGCTATATACCTACTTCCTAGAATGATCAACTTAGAAAAAGATACAAGTCTGTTGTTGAGAAAGATCCAACAACATGCTGATTCCATAACAAAAGTGGTTAATAAAGTTGGATAGATATATTCACTTAATTTAACTTGCTTAGAGATAAGAAGTTGAGACCTTAAAGATTTTGCAGAATTAAAACCAGACGCACTTTAGGGTTATAAGTGAGACTTAGAGATTTGTTCCCTTGCCCTAGTTATGTGTGCTTAGATGTTGTAGAAAAACACCTCTAGATCACGTTCTGACCTTTTGAGGCACGACAGTTCACATCATGGATACTTTTTAGCAACAATATATTAATGGATCTTAGCTCATCAATCATTCTCTCTGATATCTTATCATTCCTTATTTAAGTTTTTAGTTTGTAGTGTGACTTTCTTACTGTTACCATTATTATTATTTGTTACCTTGCTCGTACTAGTTTTAAACAAGAATTAAATACTTTAAAGTTTAAAGCTATATTATAATCACTCCATGTGGGTACGATCTCTTGTTTTATCACTTGCTGTAATCAAACATACATGTATACTTGCATGTGACACCTTTGCTTTAAAACAATTAATTAGAGTAAACACTTAGAAAGCAGACAACACCGGTCAAGTATGTTCCTTTTGTAGAAACGGAGTATGTTGTGGGCCGTGATTTTGGTGAGGGCTTCAGCCTCTATCCAATTTATAAAGTAGTCGACGCCGACCATTAAATATTTGTTCTGGTACAACCCTATGGTGAAGGGTTCGAGGATGTCCATCCCTTACCGGGCGAAAGGCCACGGGGGCGAGAGCGGTTTGAGCTCATTGGGCGGGGACAGGTGCATGTCCCCGTGTCGTTGGCACTTGTCGCACTTCTTGACGTGTTCCTTGGCGTCCTGTTGCATGGTGGGCAAGTAGTATCTTGCCCGTAATTCCTAACGGGCAAGGGATCGTCCGCCGAGGTGTTGCGCGTTGATCCCTTCGTGGATCTCCTGGAGTAAGTTAGGGACCTTGGACTCCTCGACGCGTTTGAGGAGAGGAATGGAGAATCCCCGCTGGTACAATTTGTCCTCGACTAAGTGATAAGTGTCATTTTATAGTGTATTTGTTTATATAGTTTTGTGGCACTTATCGAGTTTTAGTGTAATTTCAGTGAATAATTCTCCAACTTTGTGTATAAATACATTAGTTACTGTATACTTGTGTTTTTGATTCATTTATGTAATGATTAATAGTTTTCCATTCATTTTGTAGGTAATTAAGCATTGTTGGAGCAATGAGTAATAAAAACTCCAGGATGCACCATTTGGATCAATTAAAGGAAGAAGGCAAAGAAAGAAAGCCATTGCAGAGAACCTGGAAGCCAAACTAAAGAAGTGCAGCCTGACAAATTTCGCTGGGCAAAACTTCCTTTCGCTGGGCGAAATGCAGCAGGAAAAATTGCTGTCTGTCTTGCCTCGCTGGGCGAAGCCTCTTTTCGCTGGGCGAAACTCCTTTTCGCCGGGCGAAGCTAAGACGAGAGAAAATAAGGAAATTCCATAAGCTTCTGTATAGTGCTCACGTCTTGTTCGTCGGGCGAGTTTTGAGACTTTCGTCAGGCGAAGCTTCCCTTTGCTGGGCGAAAGAAGATATTTTTTGCCAGGTTGTACTATTGCGCAGCTGGTGTGAGAGAAATAAGGAAATTCGTCGGGCGAAGCCTCATTTCGCTGGGCGAATTTGTCAGAACCAAAATTCTATTTAAGTTCATTTCATTCATTTTTTAGGTTATGGTTTTGGGGATTTTTTCTCCCAACTCCATCAAACTCATTTTTCAGTAGGATTAGCTTAGAAAACAACATTGAAGCTTGCACACGGATGATCCGAGGTGGATTTCTCATCGACCGGCGTCGACAAACCGCGAGATGCTTGGTTTATTTCTTTTTTTCTTTGTGTATTTCTTCTTTGTTGGGTGGTTGTATATGTATTTACTTTGAACTCGTGTATATTTGTCGCCCATGGCGTTGTATTTAATTTGCTTTATAAATCTTTATCAGTGATTGTCCTTGATTTTTGCTTTATGATCGGGGTTTGGGTTGTGTTAGAGATAAACATCGCAAACTTTGATTAGGGATGATTATCTGTTAGTTTCTGAATGCTAGAGATAGATTTAGAGCTAACAATCTTTATGGGTGTCGAAGCTTAATTCCTCCGTATCTCGAGTCGGGTGCGAAAGTGTCGACGTGGGTAACACAGTTGTTCTCTCAGCTCAGTGTGTCAGAGATGGACACTAATGTGAGCGATGCTGGATGATATTGAGGAGTATTGTAGGTTGAGTATAACTGGTCGGTAAGTTTAAGTTCGTGAGAAGTGGATTATATGCATGTCGGATAAGTTTTTTCTCTCTGAAGAATGAATTCTTTTTATGTTGATATTTACTTTTCTGCTTTTACTTTAACCAATTTTAAACCCAAACTCTATAACATTTAAATTGTCGAACGACAGTTCAATAGCACCGATCTCTGTGGACACGATAAATTCCTGGAAAAATACTTCCAAATCTTTTTGTTGCTTGCCGCTTTACCGCTTCAGCAAAATGGCGCCGTTGTCGGGGATTGGTGTTTTTATTGGATTGCATTGTGATAGTTTCGTTGTTTTGGAGCTTTGTACATAATTTTTTATATTTTATATATGCTTGTATAGATACTTGTTTTGCTTTTATTTTCCATTGTGTTTGTTCAAGTGTTGTATATATTTTGTTTTCGTAACGTTTGTTCAAGTGTTTGGTTAGGACACTTGCTTTTGGTTTGCGTGGTGAGGCATCACCATAAAGAAAGTTGTTAGCTAAGCACAATAAAGGCGTCGAGCTTACGACGTAAAATAAGCATGTTTTATCGTTTTTTGTTTCGTTATTACCTTTTCATTCTAGCTTAGGTAGTGTGGTGAACATTCATTAAACAAGTTGTACTCGGATTGTTCATAAAATTCTCAAATCTTCACTTTACAACTTGTTTAATCCAATTTCACCCGGTCTTTTAGTTTGTTTATATTAATAGTTTTTGTGTTTGTCTAAGAGCTTGTTTTGAGTAGCTTGAGGAAATTTGAGGTGATGTTCCAAGTTTGATCGTTTCGACTTGCGGATGTTTGGTAATGATATTGTTAAGTTTTGTACACGTCCAAAGTATGTGTTTATCGCGTTCTATACTTTAGCATATTCATGATACTTAGGCTTTTTACAAACTTGCATGCCATTCATTCTTTTGTATACTTGTTCTTGATGTGAATCACTTTAGTTCCCACCCTTTTTGTGAGGTAGCTTTCTATTTTTCATATATGCGCGGAGTACCAACATTCTTGTTCTAACTAGATTTTATTATGCTTAATCTTTTGTTTATATTGATTATATGAAAGAATGAAAAGGATCAATGCATTTTGTTTCATTTTGAGCACAACTACCTAACCAAATAGTCAATTCACCCTGTGAGTGTGTGAGCATTTGTTAAACCCCTTTGTGCCTTTTTATCATTATCCATGTTGTTTGAACTTAATGCTTGTCTATGAGTATTGAATTCACTTTTTGTATGGATTTTGATTGATTGTTTTTTCTTGAACCCTCAACTTTGTGTCGTTGTATGAATTTTTACCTTGCTTTAGAAAGTAGGGAGTATTCACATGATGATGTGGTTGAATTCAAGTTGGGGAGAGAATGATTGTTTACTCATTGGTTGGTTTCTATGAGGTTGAAAAAGAAAAGAAAAAAAGAGAAAAATATGAAAAAGAAAATAAAGAAAAAAAATCCTTGAGAAAGGAAACAAAAAGAGTTCAAATAATTGTTCTAAATAAGTATTGTGTTTTGTGTAACACTTGGGATTTAGGAAGAAGTTGATTGGAATTTTGTGTTTGAGTCTTTGTGAGTTGATCACTCCCTTAGGTTTAGGCAAGTTTTTATTTCAACTACCTTTAGAAATTGCCTGTTGTTTGTTTACCCGACAACACTATAACCTTGAAAGCCCTTGTGATTCTTGCCTTTGTATGTTCAATATAATTTTTGGATGATTGCATAATTTAGTCTTTTGTTTGCAAGATTGTTGTGTGAGTGAAAAGTACCTCATTTTGTGTTTTTCATCTACCGATGATTGTTTTTGCTATGTGTGATTCATGTTTGAACTTGTGCTGTTTTAGGATGTTTGGCATGATTTTTGTATTTAGCATTTATTTCGTGATTATGTTATCGTCGTAGTTTAGTGGTAAGTATTTACTTTGTGTGTATTTGAACCATACATTTGTTTCCGTTTTTAAAAATTTGTTGATTCGTGATTTTTGGGTTTTTGCGTTTGTTTCCTTGAGCTAGTTGATTCTTGTTTAGGGACAAACAAGTTTAAGTTGGGGAGAGTTTGATAAGTGTCATTTTATAGTGTTTTTGTTTATATAGTTTTGTGGCACTTATCGAGTTTTAATGTAATTTCAGTGAATAATTCTCCAACTTTGTGTATAAATACATTAGTTAGTGTATACTTGTGCTTTTGATTCATTTATGTAACGATTAATAGTTTCTCATTCATTTTGTAGGTAATTAAGCATTGTTGGAGCAATGAGTAATAAAAGCTCCAGGATGCACCATTTGGATCAATAAAAGGAAGAAGGCAAAGAAAGAAAGCCATTCTAGAGAACCTGGAAGCCAAACTAAAGAAGTACAGTCTGACAACTTTCGCTGGGCGAAACTTCCTTTCGCTGGGCGAAACTTCATTTCGCTGGGCGAAATGCAGCAGGAAAAATTGCTGTCTATCTTGCCTCGCTGGGCAAAGCCTCTTTTCGCTGGGCGAAACTCCCTTTCGCCGGGCGAAGCTGAGGCGAGAGAAAATAAGGAAATTCCAGTAGCTTCTGTATAGTGCTCGCGTCTTGTTCGCCTGGCGATTTTTGAGACTTTCGTCGGCGAAGCTTCCCTTCGCTGGGCGAAAGAAGATATTTTTTGCCAGGCTGTACAATTGCGCAGCTGGTGTGAGAGAAATAAGGAAATTCGCCGAGCGAAGCCTCATTTCGCTGGGCGAATTTGTCTGGACCAAAATTCTATTTAAGTTCATTTCATTCATTTTTTAGGTTATGGTTTTGGGGTTTTTTTCTCCTAACTCCATCAAACTCATTTTTCAGTAGGATTAGCTTAGAAAACAACATTGAAGCTTGCACACGGATGATCCGGGGTGGATTTCTCATCGACCGACGTTGACAAACTGCGAGATGTTTGGTTTATTTCTTTTCTTCTATGTGTATTTCTTCTTTGTTGGGTTGTTGTATATGTATTTACTTTGAACTCGTGTATGTTTGTTGCCCATGGCGTTGTATCTAATTTGCTTTACAAATCTTTATCGGTGATTGTCCTTGATTTTTGCTTTATGCTCGGGGTTTAGGCTGTGTTAGAGATAAACATCGCAAACTTTGATTAGGCATGATTATTTGTTAGTTTATGAATGCTAGAGATAGATTTAGAGCTAACAATCTTTATGGTTGTCGAAGCTTAATGCCTCCGTATCTTGAGTCGGGTGCGAGAGTGTCGACGAGGGTAACACAGTTGTTCTCTCAGCTTAGTGTGTCAGAGATGGACATTGTTGTGAGCCATGCTGGATGATATTGAGGAGTATTGTAGGTTGACTATAACTGGTCGGTAAGTTTAAGTTTGTGAGGAGTGAATTATATGCATGTCGGATAAGTTTCTTCTCTCTGAAGAATGAATTATTTTTATGTTGATATTTACTTTTCTGCTTTTACTTTAACCAATTTTAAACCCAAACTCTATAACAATTTAAACCGTCGAATGACAGTTCAATAGCACCGATCTCTGTGGACACGATAAATTCCTGGAAAAATACTTCCAAATCTTTTTGTTGCTTGTCGCTTTACCGCTTCAGCACTAAGACGCTCAAGCAGGCACGTAGCCGAACCATGCTAGCCTCCTTGGAGTCGTCGGGCAGTTCCCCCGTACTGAGGTACGCGTATACCGGGGTCATTCAGCTGTTGTTGTCGCCGATGGCGTTTACATCGACATTCGAGGTGGTTTTCTCGATGCTCGGCCGATAGTGTACCTCTTGGATGACGGACTTGTTCCCGCCTTTCTTCTTCGTGCTTCTCAGCTTCGATAGGATGTCTGCCCTGGTGTTGTGTTCTCGTGGAACGTGTTTCACTTCTACAGAATCGAATTTTTTCATCCTTTCCTTCACCAGGACTAAGTACTCGACGTGGTTGTCGTTCTTGGCCTGGTACTCTCCCCGCACCTGGGAGCCCACGAGCTGGGAGTCGGCAAATATTTTTACCTCCTTCGCGCCGAGGTCCTCGGTCAGGCATAGCCCGGCGAGGAAGGCCTCGTACTCGGCCTGGTTATTTGATATTGGGAAGGACAGGGCAAGGGAGACCTCAATCAGGATGCCTTCCTCGTTTTCCAGAATGATGCCCGCTCCGCTGCCCGTCGAGTTGGATGCTCCGTCGACATAGATTGTCCACTTTCGGGATCTGTCGGTCGAGGAGATCAGAGCGGTCATTTCCTCGATGAAGTCGGCCAAAACTTGAGCCTTCAGCGCCTTCCTTCTCTCGTACTGGATGTTGAACTCGGAGAGCTCGAGCAACCACTTCAGTATCCTGCCCGCCATGTCGGGACGGCCGAGCAGCTGCTTCACGTGATGGTCTGTCCTCACCATAATTATGTGGGCCAGGAAGTAGTGTCACAGCCTTATGGCCGCAGTGATGAGGGTCAGGGCGACCTTCTCGATCTACTAGTACCTAAGCTTGGGGCCCTGGAGGGCTTTGCTGGTGAAGTATATTGGCTTCTGTCCCTCGGGGGTCTCGTGGATAAGAGTCGTGTTGAGCGCATCGGTTGCGACGACGAGGTACAAATACAAAGTTGCCCCGTTCTCTGGCCGAGAGAGGACCAGGGGATGCGAGAGGACTTGTTTGAGGTGGAGGAGGGCTTGTTCGCACTCCTCGGTCCACTCGAACGTGGCCTCTTTGTGCAGGAGCTTGAAAAATGGGAGTGTGTGTTGGGCAGACTTGGCCACGAAGCGGGACAATGAGGCGAGCATCCCCTTTAGGGATTGGATCGATTTATTCGAGTTCAAAGTTAGGAACTCAGAGAGCGCCCTGAACTTGTCGGGGTTCGCCTCGATTCCTCATTCTGTTAGATAGAAGCCGAGGAACTTTTCTGCTCGGACGCCGAAGGTGCACTTCTCCGGGTTGAATCACATTCTGCATCTTCTCGCTGTATCGAAGACCCTTCTGAGATGGGCGGTGTGGTCGATCTCTTCTCAAGATTTCACGATCATGTCATCCATGTAGACCTCGAGCATGTCTCCAATCTCGCCCCAAAAGACTTTGTTCATCATCCGTTGGTAAGTCGCGCCGGCGTTTTTCAAACCGAAGGGCATTACGTTGTAGTAATAGTTGCCTGACTCGATCATGAAAGCCGCGTATTGCTTGTCGGCCTTCTCCATGGGGATTTGATTGTATCCTGAGTATGCATTCATGAACGACAGTAATTTAAAACCTGCAGAATTGTCGACCAGTTTGTCAATGTTAGGAAATGGATATACATCTTTGGGACATGCCCAGTTAAGATCAGTATAATCAACATACATTCTCCATTTTCCATTATACTTTTTCACTAGTACAATGTTGGACAACCAGGTTGTGTACAGGGCTTCCGAAATAAAATTTGCCTCTAGGAGGTCTTTTACAGCCTTTTCAGCAGCCTCTGCTTTCTCGGGAGACTGCCTACGCCTACGTTGGACTACGGCCCTAGCGGTCGGATCTATGGTGAGCTGGTGGCAGGCCACGTCTGGGTCGAGGTCGGGCATCTCTGCAGGGTTCCACACAAACATGTCAGTATTCTCCCTGAGGCAGACATTCAGCTACTTCCTCGCCAGGTCAGGGAGTCCTGTGCCGATCTTCAAACTCCTGTCTGGGTCGTCGCCGAGCGTGATGAGCTTGAAGTCACCATTTGGAATGGGGAGCATGGGATGAAGAGACTGCCCGCTGCTATCTGGCGGAGGGGTGTGATCTCCTACCTAGTTATGCTCCTGCTTGCTTGGGAAGCGGCTGTCAAGGTCAACCGCGTTGACGCGCGAGAGTGGTTTCTGCTCCTCAGCCTGGGATGACTTTCCTATGGTCTTGGACTTGATGTTGATCGACTTCAGCCCCTTGGTAGCATCCTCGAAAGATCTTTTGGCGGCTTCAATGTCCTCGTGGAGGGTGACGATGCGACCTCTGGTCGTGTAGTACTTCATCTTTAGGTGGACTGTCGATGGCACAGCTGTTAGTTCGGCCAAAGGTGGCCTACTGAGAATGCACTGGTATAAAGAGGGGCACTCTATCACCATGAAGTGGACCTTGACCTGTCGGGCAGTCTCCTCATTCCCAAAGGTGACCAGTAGCTCAACGTAGCCCCACGACCTTGTGGTGGTGCCGTTGAAGCCCTGCAGGTCGGAGCCGACGTACGGGATCAGATGCCTCTCGTCGAGCCAGAGGGTGGTGAACAGGTGGGCATACATTATGTCCACCGAGCTACCCTGGTCGACTAGGAAGCGGCGGACGTCGAAGTTCGCCATTTGTGCCCTGATCAGGAGAGGGATGTTGGAATTGGGGGCCCCGCCCTGTAAATCTTCGAGGTAGAAAGTAATGGGGTTCGATCCCCCCTGGACGTTGTCGAAGGTGGTGTTCTGCGCTGAGGTCACCTCTATCAGCTCGTTGAACTTTTGCTTCACCGACCCCATAGAGATCTTGTTGAACCCTCCGCCGGATATGACCATGGCGGCGTGTTAGATGTCAAATATGTTATATATTTGTATGAAATACTTGGCATTTTTCATTTCTTTCTAACGGTAAATTGTGGATTTAAGCGGTAAATTGTGTTGTAACGCTTACATTGGAATATATGTGTAGAGCTTGTAATTTGTGTGTCAATGTGCAGGTATAGGCATGAAAGGAGAAAAATTGAGAACACATGGAACCAATGCAAGTTTCCACTGAGTTTTTAGCTGCAACAGGGTGTTCGCAGTGCGAACAATCTGGCGAAGGCCCAGCGAAGGTTCGCACTACGAAGGCGCCAGCGAGCAGAGGCAGAGAGTTCCAACTTTGAGATTACCATGTGTTCGCACTGCGAACTCCTGGAGATGGTCCAGCGAAGGTTCGCTGGTTGGTTCGCAGTGCGAAGGTGCTGGCGAAGAGAGGCAGTAAGTTCTGGGTTTGAGAATTCTGGCTCGCTAGTTTATTCGCAGTGCGAATGTAGCTAGCGAATGATTCGCAGTGCGAATGAAGGGTTCGCAGTGCGAACCCACAATTTCTGCTTGGGGCGGTTTAAGTCTCAGAGGCACTTAAAGTGCCATTTTTCCTCATTCGCAGTGGGAATGAATTGCTCGCAGTGCGAATACTGCAGAATTCTGCTATGTATAAATAGAATTTCACTTTATGTTTTAGGGATCTTTTGTTCATTTTGATCCAACATCATAGTTTTCAGTCTTTTTACCATTGGAGCTTGTATTTTCACTTGGAGAAGCTGATTTTGCATCCATTCTCGATTATTCGGCGTGGATGTTTACTCATCTCCTCTCTTTACTTGTTATCCAATCTACCATGAGAAGTGGTAGCTAAACACTCAATGTTGAGGTTAGATGTAGTTGATTCTGTTTTTATGTATTTCTTTTGATCTATTGTATATGAACAAGGTCTTTGATCAATATAGATGAAGTTGTTTTCTCTTAATGCTTTATGTTTGATTTGTTTTACTCTAGACATAGATTCCACAAATCTTGACCTAACAATTTCATCTCTTAAAAAACCAAACTCTAGACATAGATTTGGGATTTTCTATTTGCATTGTATTGATCTTAATGATCGTTGTTTAGATTGTTAGCGTGAGACATCATCTAACGGTTTAAACAACAGTACTCACGATTTCGCTTTAGACATAAACTTAGTTGGGAGGATACGCGGTTATGTTGGTCGGAAACCGAGTTCATATGCTTGATTAATCGTTTATACCTTGAAAGGATTAGCGAAACCTAACCTTAACATGCTTTTATAAAACCTTTTACAAAATCTTTGTGACAAATTAATCTTTTCTACAAGTGAATGTTAAAAACAATTGAGAAACTTTTGAAACCGTTAACTTAGAATATCGAAACTATTGAAAGGCACGCATCAAATATCAAACAATCCCTGTGGATACGATTTAAAAACAACCCCCACTATTACTCTTCTAACAAATTGGCGCCGCTGCCGGGGATTGTCTTAGATATTGCAAGCATTGCGATAGTTGAGTTATTTTAAGTTGTTACCACTTTATCTTGAGCTTGTTAATCTGTTTTGTTTAGTGTGCAGACTTAGTTTATGCGAGGGAAACTACCGGCGGACCAACTTCTTTTCGATCCTGAGATTGAGAGAACCGCTCGTAGAATCAACAGCAGGACTAGACGAAGGAGGCAGCTAGCGAGACAGAAGCGAGAACAAGAGGAAAATACTTCTTCACCACCACCTATTCCACAAATACTTCCAGTAATGGAGACAGATCCACCACCACCACCACCACCACCTGCTTCTAGGCCATGTACAAATAGTCCGAGACACAATGCTCAGTTCGCTCGCCATGCACACAATGGTCGTCATGCTGAGATGAAGACCGGAATTCTCCAACTGTTATATCAAAGTCCATTTACGGGTATGGATCATGAAGATCCTTTCACCCATTTGACAAAATTCTATGAAATAGCGGGAGCGACTGGTGCACCGGAAGCAGAAGAGAAGTCTCTGTTCAAGAGACTATTTCCGCATTCCCTCATTGGGAAGCCCAAGGAATGGTACCTTGATCAGTCAACTGCCATAATGACGGATTGGAATGCTTTGGAAGAGAAATTTTTGGAGAGATTTTTCCCTCACACTCGGTTTATGGAAGCAAAGACCGCCATCGCGGTATTCACACAAGGAGAAAATGAATCTCTCAACGAAGCTTAGGAGAGGTTCAAATCAATGTTACGAAAGTGCAAAGGTCATGGTTTTGATGAATTTTCACAAATTCATATATTCAGAAATGGGCTGCAACTTGTACACAAAACCTTGTTGGATGCCACTACCGGTGGATCCTTGTTAAGCAAAACCGCAGCGGAAGCCACAACTATCATTGATAAAATGGCCTTGAACGATCATCAAGGTAGTCACAATCGTGGACCTTTTCAACGAACTCCAGGAGTGTTGGAATTAGGAACAAGCGATGTTATCCTTGCGCAGAACAAATTGTTATCACAACAGGTTGAGTTATTAACGAAGCAAATGTCTAAGCTGCCGCAACAATTCAAAGAGATGCATGAATCTTCAAGTAAAAATGTGCAAGTGTTAGTGTGTGAATTATGTCGAGGTGACCATCCGACCGGTTATTGTCCTCCCGTTGTGGAGGAAGCAAACTATGCAGGAAATCAAGGATACTAACCCCGACCTCCGTATCAACAAGCCAACCAAGGTTACCAACAAAGGTCTAACCAAGGTTATCAACAACAATGGAGACCGCAAGAAGCCGGACCATCAAACCGTCAACAATACCAAAATTACACTCAACCTCCGCAAGCTCCCGTTGGAAATACAAAGATGGAAGACACTCTTACACAATTTATGCAAATGGCAATTTCCAACCAAAAGAACACCGATGCCGCCATAAGGAATCTTGAAACACAAGTCGGGCAATTATCAAAACAATTGGCCGACCAACAAAAAGGGCCCTTTACGGCAAATACGCTTCTGAATCCTAAGGATTGTAAAGCAATTCTCACAAGAAGTGGAAGAGAGATTGACATGGGTGTAGGTAAAAAGAGAGTGGAGGAGGAGGTTGTAGTTGAAAAAGAAAAAGATAGGGAAGAGATTGAAGTAGAAAAAAATGTTGAGGGTGTGTTAGTTGAAAATGAGATAGAAAAAAATGAGAAAGAAAAAAGTGAGAATGAGAAAAAAATAGTGAGTGAAGAAAGAGTGAAGAGAACTAAGAAGGGAAAGGAGCCGATGAACAATATTCCGATTCAACATCTACCATATCTGCATGCTCCTACAAAGAAAGATAGTGCACGACACTATTCTCGGTTTATGGATATCTTCAAGCAATTACAAATAAATATTCCATTTTCCGAGGCTTTGGAGCAGATGCCTAAATATGTGAAATTCATGAAAGATATCCTCACGAAGAAGAAAAGGTATACAGATCAGGAGACGATTTTGGTGGATGCAAGCTGTAGTGCCATCATTCAACGGACTCTCCCGAGGAAAGAATGTGATCCGGGACGAGTTACATTGACGGTTACGATAGGAAACATGTATGTGGACAATGGATTGATTAATTTGGGTTCAAGCATCAACTTGATACCATTGTCGATTGTGAAACGGCTAGGCCACATGGAATTGATGTCCACGCAAATGACGTTGCAACTCGCCGATAAGTCCACTACCCGTCCTCACGGTGTAGCGGAAGACGTGTTGGTCAAAGTGGACAAATTTTTGTTTCCGATCGACTTTGTTGTAATTGAAATGGAGGAGGATGAGGATGCACCTTTGATTCTTGGAAGGCCTTTCATGAAAACTGCCCGTATGGCAATTGACATGGACGATGGTCTCATGAAAGTGAGAGTCCAAGATGAAGAGGTGTGTTTCAATCTTTATGATGCCATGAAGCACAAGAAAGATAAAGGTGATTGTTTCCGAATCGATGCAACGGAGAAAGCAAGTTTTGAAGTTACAAAGCAAATTCATATCATTGATCCGTTACAAAGAGCTCTGGATGATACCTTGGAAATATTCTCGGTTGAAGAAGAGCAAGCTCTTGAAGAGTGTTTGTTAGAGCTTGAAGCTTTGGAAGAATTGCAACCTTGGGATTATGAAGAGGAAATTCTAAAAAAAGTGGTTAATGATGAGCCTTCCAAACTTGAGCTGAAAGTGTTACCGTCAACCTTGAAGTATGCTTTTCTCGATGACGGTGGTAATAAATCGGTGATCATAAGCAGTGTTTTATCTGAAGTGGAGGAAAGCCGCTTAATTCAAGTGTTGAGAAAAAATCAAGATGCAATGGGATGGACATTGTCCGATCTCAAAGGCATAAGCCCTTCGTATTGCATGCATAGGATATTCATGGAGGAAGACTTTAAACCGGTTGCTCAACCTCAACGCCGCTTAAATCCTATTATGAAATAAGTGGTTAGGAAGGAAGTGGTGAAAATGTTAGATGCCGGAATGATTTATCCTATTTCTGACAGCCCGTGGGTTAGTCCGGTGTATGTGGTACCGAAAAAAGGCGGATTAACGGTGGTCCGAAATGAGAAAAATGAGCTCATTCCAACAAAAACCGTTACCGGGTGGAGAATGTGCATCGACTACCGTAGGCTGAACAAAGCTACGAGAAAAGATCATTTTCCTCTACCTTTTATGGATCAAATGCTCGAGAGGCTTTCCGGTCAACAATTTTATTGTTTTTTGGATGGATATTCGGGTTACAACCAAATTATTGTGAACCCGGATGATCATGAAAAAACTGCTTTCACATGTCCTTTCGGAATCTTCGCTTATAAGAGGATGTCGTTTGGATTATGTAATGCACCGGCGACTTTTCAACGGTGTATGCAAGCTATCTTCTCGGATTTGATCGAAAAGACAATTGAGGTCTTTATGGATGATTTCTCCATTTTTGGGCAATCGTTTGATTTGTGCTTGAAAAATTTGGATACGGTGTTGGAACGGTGTGTGGAAACTAATTTGGTACTTAATTGGGAAAAATGCAACTTTATGGTTAACGAGGGAATTGTGCTCGGACACAAGGTTTCTTCAAAAGGCCTTGAAGTTGATAAAGCCAAAGTGGATGTTATCGAGAAATTACCACCGCCGATGAATGTCAAAGGAATAAGGAGCTTTCTTGGACACGCGGGATTCTACCGGAGATTTATCAAGGACTTCGCCAAGGTCGCAAAGCCGTTGAGCAACTTGCTCGTCCAAGGTAAGATTTTTGACTTTGACGAGTCTTATCTTTTTGCTTTTAATTCTTTGAAAAAGAGTTTAACAACCTCACCGATAATCGTGGCACCTAACTGGAAATTAGATTTTGAATTAATGTGAGATGCAAGCGATTATGCAGTTGGGGCTGTTTTGGGTCAAAGGAAAATGAAAGTTTTCCACGCTATACATTATACGAGCAAAGTTTTAAACGAGGCTCAGATTAACTATGCAACAACTGAAAAAAAGTTGCTTGCCATAGTGTATGCGTTGGAGAAATTTCGTGCCTATTTGATTGGTTCACGAGTCATTGTTTACACGGACCATTCGGCTATAAGGTATCTGCTCACCAATCCTGATTCAAAACAGAGGCTGATTCGGTGGATCCTTTTGTTACAAGAATTTGATCTTGAAATTCGTGACAAAAGGGGTTCCGAGAATTTGGTGGCGGATCACTTATCCCGCCTGGTCAACATTGACGTGACCAAAAATGAATTTGAGGTAAAAGAGGAGTTTCCAGATGAAAAACTGTTTAGAGTGTAAGTTAGACCGTGGTTCGCCGACATGGCTAACCACAAAGCCACCGGATTGATACTGGACGGTCTAACGCACCACCAAAAACGGAAATTTTTGTCTGATGCCAAGTCATTTGTATGGGATGAACCCCATTTATTTAAACTTGGTGTCGACAACCTCCTCAGAAGGTGTGTGTCAGTGGAGGAAGCCACGAATATTCTGTGGCATTGTCATAACTCTCCTTACGGAGGTCACTTCAGTGGGTTTAGAACGGCCACTAAAGTCCTTCAATCGGGCTTTTATTGGCCGTCCTTATTCAAAGATGCGCATGCGCATGCCCTTAGTTGTGACAAGTGCCAGAGAAGTGGAGGTATTTCACGGTGGCAAGAAATGCCATTACAAAATATGTTAGAAATCGAAGTTTTTGACTGTTGGGGGATCGACTTTGTCGGTCCATTCCCCTCTTCATTTTCTAATGAATATATTTTGGTCGCTGTGGATTACGTTTCCAAGTGGGTTGAGGCGATAGCATGTGCTAAAGCCGACGGAAAAACAGTGGTGAAGTTTTTGAAAAGAAATATTTTTGCGCGTTTTGGTACACCTCGAGTGTTAATAAGTGATGGAGGATCTCACTTCTGTAACACTCAGCTTGACAAAGCTCTTGAGCAATATGGTATGAAGCACAAAGTTGCTACACCATATCATCTGCAAGCTAATGGTCAAGCGGAGGTATCCAATCATGAAATAAAACGTATTTTAGAGAAAACTGTTTCGGCCTCGATAAAGGATTGGGCGATCAAACTGGATGATGCATTGTGGGCTTATCGGACCGCTTTCAAGGCTCCGATCGGTCTCACACCGTTTAAAATGGTTTATGGTAAGAATTGTCACTTGCCGGTAGAGTTGGAGCACAAGGAGTTTTGGGCCTTAAAATTTTTGAATTTTGATCCAACTCTAAGCTGAGGAAAAAGAAAAGTGCAATTACACGAGTTGGATGAATTGCGCCTTCAAGCGTAGGATTCCAATAAATTGTATAAGGAGCGTGTAAAGTCTTACCATGACAGAAAAATTGTCATCAAACAGTTTGAGGTTGGACAGCTGGTCCTATTGTTCAATTCTCGATTAAAATTGTTTCCCAGAAAATTAAGATCTAAATGGTCCGGTCCGTTTCGGATTGTGGAAATCAAGCCCTATGGAGCAATCGTAATTGAGGACACAACGTCAAAGGAAAATTGGACAGTTAATGGCCAGAGGCTGAAAGTGTACCTTGGAGGAGGTTTCGAGCGGAATTCCGCAATTGTGCCTTTCCGCGATCCGTGAGGTCGTGATGGACCGTCGAGCTTAGCCGACGTTAAACAAGCGCTTGTTGGGAGGCACCCCAACATTGTAAGTATCTTTGCTTTAATTTGCTGTTTTTAGTCATTTTTACATTTTGGACATTTGGAAGTGTGGCAGCAAGACAGACCTGTAATTTTGAAAAAACTGTCTTGTTCGCTGGCTCATTCGAACTGCGAATCTGGGCGAGCATTCGCCAGCCATTCGCACTGCGAATCTGGGGCGAGAATTCGCTGGCCATTCGCACTGCGAACGTCAGCAAACCAGTCTTGGTTGTTTTGCTGCCACATCAGTAAAAGTGAGGGTTTTTATGGGTGGGCCTGCACGTAGGCCCAAGACCCATGTGTTAGTGCTGATTGACTTAGGGGGGACCAAACCCTAGTCTTTCACTTTCACTTTCAACCATACAAAAAAAAAAGAGAAAAAACCCTCTCAAATTCTCTTTCCCTCTCACGTGCATTTTGCTGTCAATTTCTCTCCTGTTTTGTACTCAACTACCATTTCCTAACAAGGTTTGATTTTCTTTCTCTATTCTTACTGTTTAATTGTAACTTTGTTGGTGAATTTTACATGAGAAATCTTAAGGGTAGAATTCTGGTTTGGTTTTTCTGTGCATGTCAATGTTTCTGATTGTTTTAGGTTTTAAATGACATGTAGAAGCATGATATGTGGGAAATCTGGGTCTGCATTATTTTTTTCAAATTTTTCGTGCATTCGCTGGCTTGTTCGCACTGCGAACCTGGGGCGACCGTTCGCCAGGCTTCGCAGTGCGAGTGATCTAGCGAGCAGCCCCGATTTTTGTTTTTCTGATAGTTCATTCTAATGCATGTATGTCCTTAATTCTAATGATCTGTCTTGGTGTTTTTGTGTGGATTTGTTTGTCATTTATGCAGATGGGTCCTAAAACCATGATAAGGAAAAGAAAAGCATCCACATCAAGACAGGCACCGGTCCGCTTTGATGAGACTCGGTTTAGAGGAATTAGACAAGCTCAGAGGTACGAGGTGTTAGAAGCAAGGACCATTCTTGCGGAAAGGAGGTTTGTTCTGAATGAGCAGGGAAGTTATCGTGCCATTGCTGCCCTGTTAACTGCAAAAAAATGGGATACACTGATAACTCTTGTTGATTCATACAATGTGGAAATGGTTCGTCAGTTTTACGCCAACGCCCTTCCTGATGAGGGCGATCTGTTTACTTGGACTACGTTTGTTGGCGGGAAAACGGTAAGGTTTGACAGAAGAACTATTAACAGAGTTCTTGGAGACCCCCTTCCACTGCGTACTAGCGAAGAGGATAGGTATCATGAGACGCTGAGTAATTATCGTGATATTGCCGCAATGACTCGTGATCTCCTGCGACCAGGTAAAAATGTAAAGTTTAATCATTCAGGAGTGGCTGTTTGATATCACCGTGAGGATATGGTGCCTTTGGCTCAACTTGTTTTACTTTTGGTTGTGACCAACATTACGCCAAAGTCACATTCCTCCACAGTTCTGATTCGTTTGGCTCACCTTGTCCACAGTATCCTTACTAATGTGGAAATTGACGTCGCAAGGATCATTCCTGATGAAATAAGGGCCATTGTTGAGAGTGGTTTAGGTGGGAATGCTTCGAGGAAGAATGTCCCTCTTGCTTTCCCTTGATAGTCGACAAATTCTGCAAACCGAAGGGTGTTAGAGCTGAATCTTCTAGGGCTGGTGCTGGTACTGAGCCAGGGTGCTGCTTCTGGATCTCACAACTTCTATCCATATCAGCAGGAGATCTGCCAATATAATTGGGATTGGATGGCTGCCCAGCAGCGTGCCATGACTGATATTCATGATTCTTTGCAGGTTCTCCAATTGCAGATCCATGACCCTTCTACGCAGCACACTATGATGTCGAGGGAGCAGTTCCTCGCGCATGCTGGATGGCCTGAGGCCAGGCCTATTTTCAGTTGGGGAGAGGATGATGTTGAGCCTGCTGCTGATGATGCTGAGGAGGGGGGAGATGGCGGTGATATTGTGATTTCTGATGATGATGATGATAGGCAGAGGACGGATGTACTAGGGACTGAGCCTGAGGATGAGCAAGGTACTGATGTTCTCGAGACTGAGTCTGAGGAGGGCTGATTTTTTGGATCTTAGACTTGTACACTTCCTTTGGTCATCAAAGTGAAGTTTCTTGTATTTTGTTTTTTCAGCTTTTACTAGTCTAATATTGATGTACTCGTACTCGTGTGGTACTTTTTGGATTATGTAGGTGTTTTATACACCAGGAACTTTATGATTATTATTAGTAATGATTATGGTTGCAGTAAAAAGATTTTTTTGTTTCGCTTTACTAATAAATTGTTGGTTTTTAATTATAGTATTAAGTGTTAAGTTCTTCAGTTTACAAATGCTCAACACTTAAGTGTGTTTCTTGATTTTAAAGGTTGATTCCTCCAAGAGGTGAGGGCTATGATAGTACCGTAAGCATTGTGTTGCGACAAGGTACATTGTTACTTAGCTCGAGAATTTTGTATGTTTTAGGACTTTGTGTCTTGGTGCGATGGAAAATGTTGTTTTGTGTTACAACTTCCTTTGAATGCATGTGTCATTTTAGGATCAAAAGCCATTAAAGTGAGTAGCCTCCAAAGTATTACTATATGCTAAGGATGGTGATGAATGTTATCTTTACTTTTAATTCATGCCTTATCTTGTGACCATGTGATTTTGTGGAAGTATGAGAAGTGATCAAGGCACTTGTTTGAATTTGAGCACAACTATATCCATATAGTAATTCACCTGTGAGGAGAGAGCATTTGGTAGCCCCTTTGAGCCTAAATAGTTTAGAACTCAATTGAATGATGAACTTGTTTTATGTACATAATTTGCAAGTATGGTTCATCATTGAATTTGGTGAGTTTCTAACATTTTCTTCTTTAACCTTTGAAATTGTATACTTCGGTTTCCTTGCCTTAAAAAGCAAGGAGCATTCACTTTAGGTTGAGTTGAAAATTAGTTGGGGAGATTCCAAATTTTGAAAAAAAAATTTGTTTCAAGCAAGCATGTAAAGAAAAGAGTGTGAATATGTTGTTACAAATACGAAAATGCTTGCTTGGATGGAAAAAAAAAAAAAGAGATTCAATAATTGTGCGGTAGTTTGTGAAGGTGTGATGAAAAATTGGTGAAATGAAGTTGAGATGTGTGAATATGTTGATTAGTGAATGTTCTTTTGCTTCGGCAATTTCGTTTCAATGACCATTAGAAATGACCCTTTTTTGTTGACCTGGCCAAGCTACATCCTTGAAGTCCTTTGTGATCTTTTACTTCCTTGTTTTCTGTATGATCATTGAGATATGGTATGAATTGCTTAGTATTGCATCATTTGTCATTTGAGTGTAATTGTCCCGTGCTTGTATGCACGTTTATCTTCAATCCTTTTTCGAAGAGGAATGTAGAATGGCATGTGTGTGATGAGTTAGTTGTCTCTTGAAACATTATTTGAAGTTGTTTAAGAGTCAAGTTCTTTTACATTGTAGGTTCTTGAGTTGTGTAACTGTTGCGTTGTTGTGATCGTTGTTTAGTTGAGCCGTTTTTCACGTCTTGGATGAATTGCGTGCTTGAGCAAATCCTCGTGAGAGGCATACTTTGCTTGAGGACAAACAAAGAGTTAGTTGGGGAGAGTTTGTTAGATGTCAAACATGTTATATATTTGTATGAAATACTTGGCATTTTTCATTTCTTTCTAACGGTAAATTGTGGATTTAAGCGGTAAATTGTGTTGTAACGCTTACATTGGAATATATGTGTGGAGCTTGTAATTTGTGTGTCAATGTGCAGGTATAGGCATGAAAGGAGCATAATTGAGAACACATGGAACCAATGCAAGTTTCCACTGAGTTTTTAGCTGCAACAGGGTGTTCGCAGTGCGAACAAACTGGCGAAGGCCCAGCGAAGGTTCGCACTGCGAAGGCCCAGCGAAGGCGCTAGCGAGCAGAGGCAGAGAGTTCCAACTTTGAGATTACCATGTGTTCGCACTGCGAAGTCCTGGCGATGGTCCAGCGAAGGTTCGCTGGTTGGTTCACAGTGCGAAGGTGCTGGCGAAGAGAGGCAGTAAGTTCTGGGTTTGAGAATTCTGGCTCGCTAGTTTATTCGCAGTGCGAATGTAGCTAGCGAATGATTCGCAGTGCGAATGAAGGGTTCGCAGTGCGAACCCACGATTTCTGCTTGGGGCGGTTTAAGTCTCAGAGGCACTTAAAGTGCCATTTTTCCTCATTCGCAGTGCGAATGAATTGCTCGCAGTGCGAATACTGCAGAATTCTGCTACGTATAAATAGAATTTCACTTTATGTTTTAGGGATCTTTTGTTCATTTTGATCCAACATCATAGTTTTCAGTCTTTTTACCATTGGAGCTTGTATTTTCATTGGAGAAGCTGATTTTGCATCCATTCTCGATTATTCGGCGTGGATGTTTACTCATCTCCTCTCTTTACTTGTTATTCAATCTACCATGAGAAGTGGTAGCTAAACACTCAATGTTGAGGTTAGATGTAGTTGATTCTGTTTTTATGTATTGCTTTTGATCTATTGTATATGAACAAGGTCTTTGATCAATATAGATGAAGTTGTTTTCTCTTAATGCTTTATGTTTGATTTGTTTTACTCTAGACATAGATTCCACAAATCTTGACCTAACAATTTCATCTCTTAAAAAACCAAACTCTAGACATAGATTTGGGATTTGCTATTCGCATTGTATTGATCTTAATGATCGTTGTTTAGATTGTTAGCGTGAGACATCATCTAACGGTTTAAACAACGGTACTCACGATTTCACTTTAGACATAAACTTAGTCGGGAGGATACGCGGTTATGTTGGTCGGAAACCGAGTTCATATGCTTGATTAATCATTTATACATGGAAAAGATTAGCGAAACCTAACCTTAACATGCTTTTATAAAACCTTTTACAAAATCTTTGTGACAAATTAATCTTTTCTACAAGTGAATGTTAAAAACAATTGAGAAACTTTTGAAACCGTTAACTTAGAATATCAAAACTATTGAAAGGCACGCATCAAATATCAAACAATCCCTGTGGATAGGATTTAAAAACAACCCCCACTATTACTCTTCTAACACTGCGAGAAGCTTTCCCATGGACTACGAGCGGACACGGGCATGTCGGGCTAGTAGAGAAGGCAAAAGTCCTCTGGTCGGGAGACGCACATAGTGACTTGTAGCCCGTTTTTGCTGAAGGACGAGGTCGCCTCCTCGACCCTTTTCGTCTCGCGGGCCTTCTGTCGAGGGGCTTCACTTCTCCTGGTGTACTACTTTAGGTGCCCTTCCTTGACTAGGATTTCGATGGCATCCTTGAGATGGATGCAATCTTCCGTGAGGTGTCTGTGGCTCCTGTGGAACCGGCAGTACTTGGACTTGTCGATGTTGGGCTTAGGGGGTGTTGGCTTCAGGAAGCGGACACCACCTCGTTGGAACTCCCAGTTGATGCACTCGGCCAGAATGCGCTCGCGGGGAGCTGTGAATATCGTGTACTCGGTAAAGCAGCATACTGGTCCCCTTTGCTCACGGGAGTCTCGGGGCCGATCTTCTCTTCATTTCTCCCCGATTTGTCGGGGAGCGGCAGAATCTTCGTGCCTGGAGTTCCTGGCACTCTCCTGGTTCTGCGAGTCTCGGGCGCAGTTGGCGGCCTCCTTCTCCTTGTACTGGATGTAGGCCTGGGCCTTGTAAAGGAGTGCGTCTAGCGTGTTGGGCATTTCGATGTCGACTGCCTTGGCAAAGTCAGTGCGAGGTCGCAATCCTCGCTCAATCAGAGATGTCTTCATGTTGTCCGAGGTAGATACCTGGAAGGCTTCTCGGTTAAATCTCTCTATGTAGTCCCGGAGAGATTCTTCCTTCCCCTGAATAATGGCTTCCAGGGATGCTTCCGTCTTCGAGTGGCGTCGGGAAGCGGTGAAGTGCCTGGAGAACTGCCTCTTTAGCTCTCTCCAAGAGGTGATGGTCTCGGGCTTGAGGCTCTTATACCATACCATTGCGCCCTTCCTCAAGGTCGTGGGGAAGAGCCTGCACTTTCGGTAGTCGAGCATCGCATTGATGCTCTCAATGTGGTCATCCAGGTCGGTCGTACCATCCCGACGGGTAGGCGAGTTTCCATGATGGCCTTGGACATGGGGCCGCGGGGGTCATCTTCGTCACTCCTGATGGGCGAATGCGACGAGGATCGGTCGTACCGAAGGCTCCTGCCTCGGCGGGGAGGACTCTTTGGCTGACTCTTCGGCTTCTCCACGTACCCGTCAGCTTTGTTCCTCTTATGAGCCGGGGAGCGTCGCTCCTTCCAGGGAGGAGATCGGTCTCACTTCTAGGTGGCCACGAGTTGAGGCCTTTCCAGTCGCGGCCAACGCCCAGGCTGTCATAGAGAAGGGCTCCGAGACTCATCATGTTGCAGCCTCCGTAGGGGAGGGGAATGACGCGTTTCTCACCGTCGTGGGGAAGGACTGTGAGAATCGGGGCGAAGATGTCTTCGCGGGGGAGAGCATAATTGTCGCTCCTTCTCTAGCATCCCGATCCGCTTGTTCTGTTGGAAGATCATCAGGTTCGTCTGATTAATCGCCGCGAACAAAGCCACCATGGTCGGGTCAGCATTGGGCGGCACATGGATTGGTTGGAAGATAGTCGAGCTGTCAAAACGTCAGGTGGCGTTGAAGGCTGCATCGTCAAGGGAGGGAGAGGCAGTGCGCCCGTCCCTAGCGTCGCCTTCCTCGATGTGAACGGTCACGTTGGGATCCTGATCATCGCCGTTGGTGAAAGTGGTGAAGGCGGTTTCATGGGCGTTGTCGTCAGTGCATGGGCGCTGACCATGATCAATGGAGATTGAAGAATGCTTTGGTTCTTGAGTTTCTATGGAAGAAAGAACGGGGAAGTAAGGTTTCCCACAGACGACACCATTGATCTTACCGGATCAGAAAATGATCAGCAGTCAGCAACACGTCGTGAGCTCCTAATTCGCTGGTGGTGGAGAAGATGAGGAGGTGTACCTGCAAGGCACTCCGATGCTAAAGTCAGTTTCAGCTAAAGTGAGAAGACAAGTACAAAAAAGGTGTAGAAAATAGAATATCTAACCCTCTAGTGATAGAGGGCATTTATAGTGAGCCCTGATAAGTGCAAAATGTACCTATTTTTGTATATAAGTTTTGTTGCACTTATCATTACTTTGTGTTAAAATTGGTTGAATAAACCCCGCTTTGTTCGTAAATACGTTTACTTTACGTTTTCGGTGTATAGTGTGGTACCGTGTAAATATCATTGAGTTTAATTGATTTTCATTTATTTTTACAGGTGTTCCCGCAATGTGATTTTTCCATATTCATAAATAGCATTGAATAAGCTTTCCAACGCTTCAAACCGTGCGTCAATCGGAGTTACGGTTCAAGAGTTATGATCAAAACAAGTTGCTGGTTTACTGTCATGTTCGCACTGCGAACCCCCGTGGCGAGCACTCGCCGGCGCACTCGCACTGCGAACCCGGGGGCGAATGAATAGTGCCTGAATGCTTGAAAAACACTGTTTTGGACGTTGGAAAGGCGGCGTATGTTCGCAGTGCGAACGGGCACTCGCAGTGCGAACCTGGGCAATAACTTTTGCCTATTTTAGCCATTTTTCATCATTTTTTAGGTTATGGTTTTGGGGGTTTTTGCTCCAACTCCATCAAACTTCATTTCTTCATATGATTAGCTTAGAAAACATCATGGAAGCTTGCATGCGGATGATTCGAGGTGGATTTCTCATCGATCGGCTCCGACAATCCGTGAAGTGTTTGGTTCATTTCTCTTCCTCTTTGTGTATTCTTTCTTGTTGGGTGTTTGTATAGTTACTCTGAACATTGTATCTTTGTTGATCGTAATATTGTATAAAATCTGCTTTATAAATCATTATCAATGTTTTCCTTGATCTTTTTGCATTTATGTTTGGATTTGTGTTGTGTTAGAGATAACCATCATGAATCTTGATTAGGGATGGATATCTATGGTCTAGACTCTAGAGATAGATTTAGATCATAATCTTTATGGTGTCGGAACTTAATGTCTTCCGTGTTTCGAGGCGTCGTGCGCGAGAGCGTCGACGAGAGTAATACGGTTGCTCTCTCAACTGTGCGTTAGACATAACCTTTGTTGTGAGCGATGCTGGATGATTTTGACGAGTATTGCAGGTGGAGTATAATTGGTCGGTAAATTTATGTTTGTGACGAGTGGGTTATATGTATGCTTGATAAGTTTCTTGTTGCTGAAGAATGAATTTGTTTTATGTTTTAATGTTTACTTTTCTGTTTTCATGTTTTAAACCATTCAAACCCAAACTCATTAACGCGAGAGACTGTCGAACGGCATTCTTTCCCTCGAACCGATCTCTGTGGACACGACATAAATCCCGGAGGGAATTCTTCCGAAAATAAATATTTTTGCTTGCTTGCCCTATTCTGCATCCAACAAAATGGCGCCGTTGCCGGGGATTGGTTTTGATTTTGAATCGCATTGCGATAGTTTCTTTGTTTTTGAGTTTTGTATATATCGTATATATTGTCTGTTTCCATTATGTTTGTTCAAGTGTTGTATACATATTGTTCCCGTAATGTTTGTTCAAGTGTTTGGTTAGGACGCTTGCTTTTGGTTTTCACGGTGAGGCATCACCATGGCATGAATGAAGGAAGTTTCTAGCTAAGCACCGTAAAGGCGTCGAGCTTACGACGTAAAACAAGCATGTTTTATAGTTTTTCTTTTCGAATGTTTTTGGTTGTTGTTTGCTCAGAGATTTTGATTGACTTATTTGAGGATGCTTTTGTGATTTTCTAAGTTGGTTCGTTTCAACTTGCGGATGTATGGTAATGATCTTGTTAAGTTTTGTACACGTCCGATGTATGTATTTATCGCTTTCTATACTTTAGCATATTCATGATACTTAGGCTTTTTACAACTTCTATGCCATTCATTCTTTTGTATACTTGTTCTATTGTGAATCACTTTAGTTCCCAACCTTTTTGTGAGGAAGCCTTCTATTGTTCATATATGCGTGGAGTACCAACATTCTTGTTCTAACTGGATTTTATTATGTTGAATCTTTTGTTTGTGTTGATTATATAAATGCATGAAAAGGATCAAGGCAATTGTTTCATTTTGAGCACAACTACCTTAGCCAAATAGTCATTCACCTTGTGAGCGTGTGATCATTTGTAACCCCTTTGAGCCTTTGGTCATTATCCATGTTGCTTGAGCTTGATGCTTGTCTATGAGTGTCAAATTCAGTTTTTGTGTGGATCTTGATTGTTGTTTTCTTGAACCCTCAATTTTTTGTTGTTGTATGAATTTTTTCCTTGCCTTAGAAAGTAGGGAGTATTCACATGATGGTGCGGTTGAATTCAAGTTGGGGAGAGGATGATTGTATACTCATTGGTTGGATTCTTTGAGGATTGAAAAAGAAAAGAAAAAAGAGAAAAATTTGACAAAGAAAAAGAAAAGAAAAAAGTGAAAAAAAAGGAAGAAAAAGAAAAATCCTTGAAAAAGGAAACAAAAAGAGTTTCAATAATTGTGCTAAATAAGTATTGTGTGTTGTGTAACACTTGGGATTGTGGAAGAAGTTGATTGGAATTTGGTGTTTGAGTCTTTGTGAGTTGATCACTCCCTTAGGTTTAGGCAAGTTTTTGTTTCAATTACCTTTAGAAATTGCCCCTTGTTTGTTTACCCGACCACGTTACAACCTTGAAAGTCCTTGTGATTCTTGCCTTTGTATTTTTAATGTGAATTTGTGGATGTATGCATAATTTAGTCTTTCGTTTGCATGAGTGTTGTGTGAGTGTAAAGTACCTTATTGTGTGTTTTTCAACTACCGATGATTGTTTTTGCTAGGTGTGATTCACTTTGGAACTTGTGTTGTTTTAGAATTTTTGGCATGATTTTTGTATTTTGCATTTGTTTCGTGACTATGTTGTCGTCGTAGTTTAGTGGTAAGTATTTACTTTTTGTGTGTACCATTTTCATTTGAACCATTCATTCGTTTCCATTTTTCAAAACCTGTTGATTCGTCATTCTTTAGATATTGCTTGTGCATTTTCAAGTTTGTTTGATTCTTGTTTGTGGACAAACAATTATGTAAGTTGGGGAGAGTTTGATAAGTGCAAAATGTACCTATTTTTGTATATAAGTTTTGTTGCACTTATCATTATTTTGTGTTAAAATTGGTTGAATAAACCCCGCTTTGTTCGTAAATACGTTTACTTTACGTTTTCGGTGTATAGTGCGGTACCGTGTCAATATCATTGAGTTTAATTGATTTTCATTTATTTTTACAGGTGTTCCAGCAATGGTATTTTTCCATATTCATAAAGAGCATTGAATAAGCTTTCCAACGCTTCAAACCGTGCGTCAATCGGAGTTACGGTTCAAGAGTTATGATCAAAACAAGTTGCTGGTTTACTGTCATGTTCGCACTGCGAACCCCAGTGGCGAGCACTCGCTGGCGCACTCGCACTGCGAACCCGGGGGCGAATGAATAGTGCCTGAATGCTTGAAAAACACTGTTTTGGACGTTGGAAAGGCGGCGTATGTTCGCAGTGCGAACGGGCACTCGCAATGCGAACCTGGGCAGTAACTTTTGCCTATTTTAGCCATTTTTCATCATTTTTTAGGTTATGGTTTTGGGGGTTTTTGCTCCAACTCCATCAAACTTCATTTCTTCATATGATTAGCTTAGAAAACATCATGGAAGCTTGCATGCGGATGATTCGAGGTGGATTTCTCATCGATCGGCTCCGACAATCCGTGAAGTGTTTGGTTCATTTCTCTTCCTCTTTGTGTATTCTTTCTTGTTGGGTGTTTGTATAGTTACTCTGAACATTTGTATCTTTGTTGATCGTAATATTGTATAAAATCTGCTTTACAAATCATTATCGATGTTTTCCTTGATCTTTTTGCATTTATGTTTGGATTTGTGTTGTGTTAGAGATAACCATCATGAATCTTGATTAGGGATGGATATCTATGGTCTAGACTCTAGAGATAGATTTAGATCATAATCTTTATGGTGTCGGAACTTAATGTCTTCCGTGTTTCGAGGCGTCGTGCGCGAGAGCGTCGACGAGAGTAATACGGTTGCTCTCTCAACTGTGCGTTAGACATAACCTTTGTTGTGAGCGATGCTGGATGATTTTGACGAGTATTGCAGGTGGAGTATAATTGGTCGGTAAATTTATGTTTGTGACGAGTAGGTTATATGTATGCTTGATAAGTTTCTTGTTGCTGAAGAATGAATTTGTTTTATGTTTTAATGTTTACTTTTCTGTTTTCATGTTTTAAACCATTCAAACCCAAACTCATTAACGCGAGAGACTGTCGAACGGCATTCTTTCCCTCGAACCGATCTCTGTGGACACGACATAAATCCCGGAAGGAATTCTTCCGAATATAAATATTTTTGCTTGCTTGCCCTATTCTGCATTCAACAAGCCCCCAGCGCTGGGCCAACGATTACTTTGCATTAGGTTTGATAGCTAGGCCCAATACGAGTAACTGTCAGGGTCTACGTGGCATAGGAAAGATCACCACGTGGTCTTCGCACTGGGTCAACTGCCTCGTGATCTTCGGAAGGTGGGTGACCTATTTTTTCCGACACAGGTAGTTACCTGATGACGTGTTCCCGCGTGAGGGGCACGTGGAGACCATGGGGGAGACGTGTGGGCGCTCCTCGTGTGACTTAATGAGTTGGACATTCATTGGGCCCTCTCCGACGGGGGAGATGAGTTGGACCGTGCCCGACAGTGGGGCAGCCTCTGGCCCAATCCAAAATAGGAAGTATTGTGATTAGACTCACACTTGAGAGAGAGTGTTGAAAATAACAAGTGTTTGTAATGTGCGGAAGATTCATATTGATTAGAAATGTAAAAATTTAATCATTTATAAATAGAAAAATCCGTATATCTATTATTTTAAAATTTTAGATAAATATATAATGTATCTAATCTGAAAGTAAAAATGGTCTTTAATCTTGACTCGAAGAATAGCCCCCAATAATATATGCCTCGTTTTAAATTTCATTGACATCGCGAGGAACTCCTCCTTACTTTAGTAGCGCAATTCTTAATTGAACGCGGAGTAGCCGTGTACTCAATGTCTTTTTACAGTTTATATAATATAGGGTTAAATAAGTTTTAAGTCCCTATAAATATAGTGATTTTCAATTTTGATCCCTCTAAAATTTTTCATTAAGAATTGGTCCCTATAAAATTTTCCGTCTCAATTATGAGTCCCTGACGTTAAATAGTGCTAACGGAAGCTGACGTGTCTACCTTGGTGGATAAAATAATTAATTTATTTTAGATTACATTAACTGATGTGGCATGATTTGTATAATTGAAATTAATTAACAGCAATTTTAAACTAAAAGCTATGAGCCAAGGGCCCACATCCATTAAGCATTACCCAATCCAATTGAATACAACATATAGGGTAGTTGTCACATATATAAACACCAACATTGTTTAAAGGAAAAACGATGTGGGACTTAATGGAACACTGCAGCAATTTCAATATCACTATCACTGCAAACATTTCCAAATCTTGCTTCAATGCAGCAATTTCAATATGACTGCGAACTTTGTCTTTCTTTAATTGGGAAAAATCCTGCTCTTCAAGTTTTTTCTTTTCCTCAAATTTAGTTTGTTCAAGCTGCAACGAAAACTAAAGATACAAATTATTGTAGCAAATTAGTTAATAGTAATCACATTGAAAGTAAGAAAATGTACCAGATTTGAATAAAAATTTAGACAATGTTAAAAAGGAACGTCTCTTTAACAGACAAGTATTTCATTATATATCAAGGTAATAATAACTCATAACATTTTAATTTGTATAACCAGTTTACATAAAACTAGTTTTATGCCAATACATGCTTTACTGCATAAGACTCATGCAATACAAGTGACTTCCTATTGTGTTAAATTATTTAATCACAGTATTTATTAGTTATTCACTTAATTCAAGGACATTACTCTAAGCTGCAACACAAATAAGCCATGAAAACAACAATGAAATTAAGATATACTCAACAGAATCATCACATCCATTATCTTTCTCAACAGGCATGCTGCATGCTGAGCCTAGAAACATATAAATAAATGGGAAATTGAACAACTGCACACAGTGGCACAATCAAAATTCATTTCGCTAGACAAAGTAATTAAGTAACATTAGGTATTTATTTATTGCTAAAGCATTTAGTCCACTTACTTGAGGTATATCTCCATTTCTTGGCATACACAGGTTTTCATCAATTCCTCTTGATTCTTTTCACCAATTGGTTGCTAAGGAGATACAAGGGGATGTATTCGCTATTGAACGCGCAGAGATAGTTTATAGCATATGCTGGTATTCTTTGAAATGCTATCATTCCAAGTTTACGAGGTAGGCATTGGCATCCAAAATATTCTGATAGTTCTGGCCTGCCATTTCAGCAATAATATATGAATGGTTACAAACTTGCAATGTATAACTATACTTTTTGACATGCTTTGAGAAAATGTTTGTGTATTCCAAATATGGGATTTAAGCTGTATGTTTGTCATCAAGATGATGCGTTTGCTTTACTAATAGTGTCATCTAAGTTGTAATAGATAAAAGTTGACAGTTTTTAACAGACAATTATCCAATGATATTTTTCTAAATAAAAGCACTTGAAAATTGTTGCAAAAATATTAATTTCTGAATCTAATTTCCTGCTCTTCTAAATTCCTTATGCTCTTGTGGAAAGACAAAGTTCGCAGTCATATTGAAATTGCTGCATTGAAGCAAGATTTGGAAATGTTTGCAGTGATAGTGATATTGAAATTGCTGCAGTGTTCCATTAAGTCCCACATCGTTTTTCCTTTAAATAATGTTGGTGTTTATATATGTGACAACTACCCTATATGTTGTATTCAATTGGATTGGGTAATCCTTAATGGATGTGGGCCCTTGGCTCATAGCTTTTAGTTTAAATTTGCTATTAATTAATTTCAATTATACAAATCATGCCACATCAGTTAATGTAATCCAAAATAAATTATTTTATCCACCAAGGCAGACACGTCAGCTTCCGTTAGCACCATTTAACGTCAGTGACTCATAATTGAGACGAAAAATTTTATAGAGACCAATTCTTAATGAAAAATTTTAGAGGGACCAAAATTGAAAATCGCTATATTTATAGGGACTTAAAACTTATTTAACCCTATAATATAATATAAAGTTCGTGTCTTTAGAAAATATTTAATGAACTAAACAGATTCCATTGGCCAATATTTTGCAATATTGTTTTCTCTTCAACTATGTGTGGTGGGGGAGGGGTCCTGTTTAAGAAACATTCTCCTTCATATCTCTCTTAAAAATACTCATAATAATAATAAATAAATATTGGGTTAGGTTAGCAAACTTATTTGAATATAAATAAAAATAATTTATTTTATTCATCACATTGATAACATTTGTTTATATATATATATATATATATATATATATATATATATATAATTTTTTTCCTTATTATTATAATAAATTATTTATAATTGTTAACAGTAATATACTTTTTTTTAATATTAATATACTTTTTTTAATAATATAAATTTTGATCGAAAGATAAATAAGCTTGACGAAGAATTGTTCAATACCATGATTAATATATCATAAACATTTTATCATAACAATCAATATATTATATTTTTTTTCTTTAACTTCCATTCACACAACACAAGAAGGTTATGGTTTTGAAGTTTCATTTCTACCTATAAGACGTGTATTTCTATTGACCTAAAGTACTCAAAGTTTTAATACAATCCTTTTTAAATTAAAGGACGCTCATTTAATTTTTAATTGATTTAATAATTCTTTGACTTACTAAATCTCGTGATCTCATGGCTGCCATCATCTATTGTGCACTCGTCATTGTTGTCTTTGAAACGTTTGAAATATGGTAATTTAACGTCAGAGATAATAAAATAAAATTATTATTTATCTTATTATTTAATATGACAATATGGTTTTTAAAAAAGATATTGTAGTAAGAATAAGAGTAATCAACTCACTTATTAAAAAAAATGAATGAACTTTTCATTAATAATACAATATGATTTTACTCATATATTCCTCAAAAAAGTACTCCACCCTAATTATAAGCACTATTGCACTTATTTTCTTAATCTTATGGATTCTCTCTTAACGTGTGTAAATAAAACAATGAGGCTGACTTATCAAACAAAAGTTAAACATGTATATAAGTTAGATAAATAAAAGGAAAATTAGTATAAAAAAATACGGAAATTATATCAAAACCCTCTCAACGGATGACAAATCTAAAAAAAAGTAAGACAAACATATTTTTTTACAAAATCTACCTTAAAAAAAATAAGGGAAGCGAGTTAAAATAAATCGAATATGTAATCGTAAGCACTAAGTTAGCAAGATAATGGTTGAGAATGTAATTTCTTGTGTTGAAGCATGTAGTACTCGACAGAATCAAAGATGTGTCGAAATTAGCCTTGTGTGTGTGTCGAAGTGTCGAAGCAGATTACTTGACACATGATTTCGACTTTGACCAAAAATAAAAATTTTGGGCTTTTGTAATTTTGGGTTTTGTCTTAGAGAGCAAACTAACCTAAAATTATAAATAGAGAGAGTAACCCCTACTCTTGTAATAACTAGAATTCACAGAATTTTGCAGTTGCAAAGTGAATAAGATTTTCACTGTTTGTGGGCAGAGAGTTACTCTGCAGAAATCACTATCTTCTTCTATATTTTGTCAAACCCTAATTTTCTTTCTTTTACAATTTTTTCTTTCTTTTCATTGTTATTGTGTATCGATAATAATCTTGTTCATCAAGATTGATAGAAATTATCCATAGGTTGTGGTGGATTTCCAACATGTGGTATCAGAGTATGGTTCGAGTTAAGGACCAACTCACTTGTATCAAAAGTACTCCCCACAAGTGGTGGGTATGAGGTTTCTCGTTGAAGAATGTCAACGGCGGTACAATAGTTTGTGGAAGTAAGAAGAGCTTCCACTTGAGGAGGAGTATTGCGGACTCACACTTGAGGGGGAGTGTTGAGAATGTAGCAAGTGTGAGTACTATGAGTAATAGTCCCACATTGGCTAGGAATGTGGAGACTTGGACATTTATAAGTGGGAGAATCCACACACCTAACAACTTAAGGTTTTGGGTGAATATGTGGTGTGTCTCTCACATAGATGTTACTCTAAAAAGAAGTCTCACAATGTAAAATGCTCCCTAGTAAATATGTGAGAAACAACAACAAAATATTTTCGAAGTGATACTTACATAGTTGATCCATTTAGTGTGAATTTGTAAAGGCACCAAGAACGGGAGGCTTGAAGACATGAGAGCCACAACAACTGAATTCGTTTCAAACCAAATGTGATGCCAACCCTTTTCATTAGCGAACTCTATTGCACATATTGCATCAGAGAGTTTGCTAATGAGAAAGTTAGATGCACCCCGAAAATAAGCGAAAACACTAAGAAAATTACCTTCATGATTCTTGACAATACCACCGCAAGCCGAAGGTCCTGGATTATGTAAAGACGGGCCATCACAGTTTATTTTAATCCTACTATGAGGAGGCGGCTTCCAAATCACCTCAAGAATCCGCAGAGCATTAGAGGGCCAAAATTAAACTTTGAAAATTTTCAGCAACACAAAGTCATGAATATTAACATGACAGACCACTTTAGATTTGTTTCCAGCCAAAGAACATGCCGCCAAAATGAAAGAAATATAAGAGGAAATGGGGAGAAATTTGTCTTTGAATCTAACATTGTTGCAAGTAATTGAAAGTGCATTGAAAAGATAAATAATCGCAACATTCAGCACCAATTTACATTGCTCTGAGCAAGACTTATTGCAAACATTCCAGACGTCGGCCCAACATAGAATACGAGTGTGAATGTTCAGCGCAGAGCCCAACCAAGCCAAAATTTTAGCAACACATTGACTAAATGGGAGAATAGTTTATATGAAATATAATAATAATTTTTTTAATTGTCTAATAGCTATAATTTCACTCTTTAAATTTGACAATGATAATATAATTTTAATCATTTAAGTCGTGCAACAAATGTATTTGTTAATGTATGATTTTGGCTTACATCTACATCATTAATTAATTGATAAACTCGTCACATATATTGATGCAGACTAGGATGAATGTTCAGACACTAGAAGAACGATATATGGGTATTGTGTATACCTTGGGGGACAACTTCGTCTCTTAGTCTATTAAACGACAACCTACATTATCTTGTTCCAGTCCTAAGTAGAATACCGTGGAGTCAATAATGTAGCATTTGAGGCATGTTGGCTTACAAAACATCTTTTTTTAACCACATCGCCTTGTCTCGTAGCCACACTAGTTTATTGTGATAACACAAGATCCATGTATCTCTCCGAAATCCCGTTCAAAATCAGCGCACTAAGAACATTGATATGGATATTCACTTTGTCCATTAGAAAACTACTAACTTCTAAGTCTGTGTTACATATTCCTCCACGATACCAAATAACTGACATCTTTAGTAAAGGCCTTCCATGAAACTTCTTTGATGATTTTAGACCCTGTCTCAACAACCGGAAACCTCTATTTTTAACTACGGGGATGTATTAGAATATGTAAATATCTTTTATATTTAGAAAACGTCTTTTATATTTTGTGTATATTCATTTGTATTTGTTTAGCAAATCAATTTCATTAATTGATACATTACTGTTATGATTTAGTAACGTTTCGATAGTCAAAATACTATTATATATATATATATATATATATATATATATATATATATATATATATATATATATATATATATAAACAAGAAATAGGTAACGCATATGCTGACTTGAGAGTTGGGCTGTTAACCTTGCAACTCCCCCCCCCCCCCACACACACACACACATACACACACATTACGCGGGGTAAGAAGTTGTGATCCACCATCACCCCCGCTCCTCCTGTTATTCTTAGTTCATGAACTAAACATTCACGCCATCTATGAGAATCAACTTTTGATTCCTATGATTTCCCCAAATTTACATTCTCTCTCCAGCTTCCTAGTTTGTAACCTTCTCACTCACCGAAGCGGAAGCTTTCACAATCAAGAACGAGGATCCATCACGTCTTGATTAAACTAATCATAATCTCAAATTTTCTTCCTCAAATTTCCAAATCTTCAGTTCTTACAATTCTAGGTGATGGCTAGATCTAAGGCTATGAGATTCGTTGCTGCAGTCGCTGCTCTAGTAGCAAGTAATCAACCACTTCTCCATCCTTCACGAAGCACCATAGATCTTGAAACAATTGTTTTGCTACATCCAAATCTGGTTTTACCTTCACAATTGTCTAGATTTATATAAGTTACTCCGATGGAGACTCAAATCCCGCCCCCAGTCATACAACTAAAAGCCTTGCTAAGCCTTCACACTCTGTAAGAGAACCTTGGTGTGCAAGGTGATAACGAACTACTAATGACATATTCAACATTGTTTGAAAATAGAACTCACACGTGCTTGAAGTGAGGCTTCAACTCCTAGAATAAAGTCTTCACATTGCTCCCTCCTGCGGAAATACTATCCAAGAAGTTGCGTCAAGAAAGACTCAAGTTATCGTGTTGAATCCAACCAGGGAAAGGAAAGACGATGCCTTTCAATAGAAGGATTGACGTAAAATAAAAAAGCATTGGACTCCTTCTTAGAGCCTTAGGGGAGACCAGGGCCTCCACGCTATTTCCCCGTCTCAAGAAAAGGTGCAGGCAAAACATCCAGTGTCACTAAGAATCCTGGAAAGCAAGATCTCGAAATCCATGGAGAAGCTCCCAAGTTGGGAGAGTGTGACGAGAAAAAAGTTCTTGACCGTCGCTACTGCGAAAAATACCGGTGAAGACACAGAGTCGCCATCGAACTTTATTTATCCCAAAAGGGAAGGGAAAACATCGAGAAAACCCCAAGAGAAATGATAAGATGGTCTCGCAACCAAATTATGGGTTCGAAAGCCAGTTATGTAAGGGGAAAGAATTATCACCCCTCACATCCATCGTACTTGATGGGAACCATTCGCTTGTCTTATGTGTAAGGATGTTGCTAAGGGATATCTTGCTTTCTAAGAATTCTCTAAGAGGAGAAGAAAAAGGGTTTAAGAAACAGAGTGCTCGCGGAACTGAAGGCGAAAAGAAAATAAGATTGCGGAAGAAAGTTAACAAAGGAAAAGGTGGGAAAAAGAAAAGGTGGCTCGCCAAGACTTCGTCGTCTTGTGCCTACGTATCTCCATTAACCAATGAAGAATCAGAGCGTCCGTAGTTCGGAGGACTACGGGTGAAAGGGGGATGATGTTTTCCAAGACTTTGTTGTCTTATGCTTACGTATCTTCATTCGGACGAGAATGAAGAGGTCAGAGCGTTCGTAGTTTGCGGACTACGAGAATGGGGGAAGGGTGCTCGCCAAGACTTCGCCGTCTTGTGCCTACGTATCTTCATTCGGACGAGAATGAAGAAGTCATGTGTGTGCAAGGTTTCCTAAACTAAGCAATGAATAAGAGTTCATACAAAATCTCATTTGCTAGGGTTTCTGTACAAAGTCCAAACTCCAATGCTCGGGATGGTAACCACAGTCCACCAATTGAACGTTTTTTAGTGTTTCGATCGTGTTATCATGTTTTGTGTTTTGAATCGGGTGAGATGAACGAGATACGAATAAGATGGCAGGATGATAAGATGAATATGATAATAAGAGATGAGCAATATAGTATGAACAATGATATATTGACATAAAGATAAAGCAAGATAATATTGAACTGAAATTAAATTCACTTGTCAGTTGTTAATTGTGATTAATTGGATGATCAATTTTTGAATTGGGTCCAATGTAGCGCTATGTTAAGCAATCGTAACATGATCTATGAGGAAGATCTTGTTAAGGGAGGTCGATCAATAGCAATTTTTGTGCTAGAACACGATGAAAAAATGATATGTAGATCATTCTCCAAGCAATTGTTCCACACGAAAAGAAAAGAGGATGGTCTCGTCTTAATCAAGAACTTCCATCGATTAATCAAAGGTAACCTATCACTATCCCAAAGTATGAAAAATGACCCAAATGATCATTCCGCACAGATTTGAAATAATGAACGTTAAACAACTTCAGCCGTCAATAATCTAAGATAAGTAAGACTTCATTGACCAAAACAAGAGAAAATTGAAATGGAAATGAAACTAAAACAACTTATATAATGACAACAAAATCAAAAGGAGTTAAGGTGTGGACTCACAAAACCAAACAAACTTAGAAAGAGTTACTAAGATAAAATCATGACTAAAAAACAAGCAAGTAATTAATTAAAAAAACAAGAAATAGAAAAAGAAGAAATCAAAACAAGAGAAATAATGAGTGGGGGTGCGCTTGGATCCATGGGTGGTGATAGGTATGAAAAATCAAATGGGCTATAGAGAAAAGCCCACCAAACCAAGCTCGGTCCGTGGCAAAATCCCTCATGTTTTTCTTTTTAGAATGAGCAAGCCACACTGAACATTTTAAAAGCAAAAAGACTAATGAATGAACATGGCACGGCTAAAACAAAACACATTACATCCCTAAATACCTACTTAGTTAACGTGCCTCCTTAAAGCACCAACAAGTCTTCTTCACAAACAAACAAACAGAGGAAGGAAGAAGATAAACACGCTCAAAATCAAACCCCATTCATCGTCATTGCGTCTTAACAAAAACAAAGTGAACGGCAACGGCACAACAAAAACCTACCCTTCGATTTCGTCTCCTCCCTTCGTCAAGCTCGCTTTTTGCTTTGTTTGCTCGCTGCTCGCGTTCGGCTTCTGACTCAGGTTTGTGTTCTTGTGACTCGTTTTCGATATCTCTCTTCTTCTCAATCTTCTGGTTCTGTTCTGGTTTTGGGTTGTGGGTTGTTGATTGGGTAATTACTATTATGGTTGGAAGAACGATTGGGTTGAAGAAAAATGAAGTTTGGGTTGTGTATGATGTTGAATGAAGAAAGTTTGAAAGGCGAAGGTATATTCAAGGTTGAAGGTTGAATAGAGGGTTTATGTAGGAGGTTGTTGTTTATGTGTTGTGGGTCGAGTGAAAAAGAAGGGGTCTTTCGTATTGAAAAACGAAAAGGTTTTCAGGTTTGTGTTCTTCCTCCATTCCTTGTTGTTCTGTTCCCATTTTTCTCTTTTAAAACTAAAATAAAAAACTTGTTAGTGATGTTTTTATGGTACAATTTTTTCCGCGGTGTACAATTTGTGGCAGCTGTAGTGGAGTTGTGAAGTTCACTTTTTGTGAAATGCTTTTGCCAATTGCTTCTGTCTTTTTGCTGCAGGTTTTATTGTTGTGGTTTGTGAAGGCATGATGTGGAGAAGTGGATGGTACTTCTGGGTTTGGCTGGTGTAGTGGTCGTACGAGTTGAAGGTTTGTGTAGTGATTTTGGTTGTGCAGGTACGGTTTACGTAAAGGTGGGTTTATTGTGGATGGTTTGTAAATGTGTGTTGTGTACCTATTGTGAGAAATCATGTATTGTTTAGTGTGTGAGGGCTTGTGGCTTGTTGCAAGGTGTTTGGCTTATGGATTCAGGTACTGAATTGTGAATCGTGTTGCAGGCTAGTGCTGGTCATGTGGGGCAGGCTTGGTTGTACGTATTGGTTGCAGCAGGTTTTTGTGTAGCAGGGTTCTGAATTTGTTTTGTTTTGGAGATACACTATGTTGTGTGTGAGGTTTGGCATAAGTTATGAAGTGGTTGAATGCAAGTTGTTGTGAATTGGTCATGGCTATGACTTGTGGGTGTAGTATGTGTGACTACGAGTGGCTCAATTGTGGGGTCTTGGCATGTAATAGGTAGCAGCTTGGAAGTGTGCCTGTACCTTTTTGGCTTTTTTGTTCGTGAATTCTTGTAATGAGTTTTTTTTTTGTGATGACAAAGAGCTTTGTGATGTTTTTTTTGTTTTTTTTTTTTTTTTTGTAATTTTGTGATATAGAATGGGCCTTTACTTAATGTAATGGACTTTTGTATGACCTTTATTTTTGTTAGAATTGTTTGTAATGAATGGACTAATTCTTCTTGTTTTGGTGTAGAACTACATAGATATTTATTTGGTAAAAACTTTGGTATTTTGTAAATGGGCTTTGTATGGTAAAAATGATATGGTCTTATTTTGCATATTTTTTTGTAGTGGGTTTATGAAATTCTGGCATAGCAGATAGCAGATGTCCTAACACATGTCATGACATTGTTCTCTGCATAACATTAAAACAAGGGCAGAACAAACAAGCTGATACACTGAATATCAGCAACAGATACACAACAGATGTTTCAACATCTGTTACGACATGTTAATCAATACTGAACTATAAATTGTAGAATGATAAAAACACAGAATATGATGACCTAATTCGGTGCAAATCACCTACATCTGGGGGCTACCAAGTCAGGAAGAAGAATCTACTATCAGTAATATAGTTTTATGTAAAAAAAACATCTGGTTTACAGTAAACAACCTCTGGTTTACCTATCACTACCCAATGAAAACTTTATCATTAGAAGTCACGTCTAATTGATAAGAGAAACCCATCCTACTCCCTAAATCACAACCTGTGATATCTAACAGTTACAATCGACAGCAATTGCATCATCCTACTTGAAAGACACATCTTTCAATGCAAAGTTCAGCCAAGCATTCTCGACTAACAACCTACTTGGATTTGCTTCAAAGCTTCATCCAAGAACAATATACAATTCATTACCTAAAGGTTTCTAAATCTGTATATACATCTATGTCAACCACAATGTATCCAACCGATACAAAGAGAGACTTATAACACAAGAAAGTCCTACAACTCTCAAAACCTTAAACCTTATTTTCTACTTTACAAGTATTATATAAGGATTAGTTGATCTGCCCTAGGTCTAGGTCTTCTTTTTATAACCATAAAGAAGACTGGATTTGGGCTTCAAAAACGCAGCAATTTTGTTCCTCAGAATCTGCAAAATGTTCTCCTCAAGAATAGTTTCTTCAATCCTAAGTTTCCTAAAATGTTTCCACACTTTAGAAAATGACACATCTTCAAATTCCAAGAGAATATCTGATTCATTAATCTGAACGCCACCTAGGATACACAAACAATCTTCTGCAATCTGAATTTAAATTAACATACTCAAACCACATTTAAAAACTGTAACAGACAAAGATGTCGAATAACCCTTTTAGGACATCTTGTCAAAACATCTTGTTCTTCCAGTTCTGCTACATGTTAGGACATCTTGTCCATCATGTTTCTGTCAGGTTTGTTTTACCAAAATTAATGCCAATAAAAAACTAAGGAGCCTTCAGTTTATAAACATTAGAAATGGTATTATAAAATAGAGGATAAAAATTGATTATGAATAGATGTTAAAAAATGGAATTGAAAACATGTATTGAATATGAGCTTGGAAATGGATTTGAAAAATGGAAGTTAGATTAACAAATTTGGTAATTGGGATAGATGGTTTAGGATTGAATATGGATTAAATAAGATGATGGATATTTGGAAATTGAACATAAAGTGGAATTTGGATCGTGAATAATGAAAATGGATTCTTAACCACAGATGCACACCTAATCCAACGCCACACTTGAATTGAATCCACAATTGCCGTAAGGACCAAATCCTAATAAGCTTTGAATGAACCCTCTGATGATTCTTAATCATGAAGCACAGATAACTTGACACCACGTAACAACCTGGTCCACACAACTGACTTAAATTGGCCCAAAAACCCTAAGTGGAGTATCAGACACACACACCTCTTGAATTATGCATACCTTAGTCTTGTTTATGAAACCAATTCTTGCCTAACCAAGATTAGGTCACCCCCAGATGAACTTCAACACATACTGCACTCATTCCTGAAGATGAAGGTAATGCACACTGATGAAGAAAAAAGCCTGAGATGTTGACAATCAACAAAACCCTAGTTCCTCAATCTCAATTAAAACCATGATAAAACCTTAATCACTTAATGTCTCTTGAGAAATCTTGAAGCAGATAAACTTGATACTTGATGAATCTTGGTGTAGGAAAGCCTTGTAGTTGGATGAACTTTGATAGAAAGATACTTATGATGCTGAGAGTTCAAACCTTTGTCTTAATTTTGAGTGTAATAGCCAGATAAATCACCTCTGAATAGGGAAAACCTAAATCACAAGAAAATGCTGATCCCATGTCTCAAAAACTCATGCAAATGAATGAACATATGACCTAATAGAAATGCATATGAATGTGAAGCGAAAGCTAGTTAGGGTTAAAAGCGAGATGGAAAATTGTGGGGTTCAACACTGACGAGCATGTGCAGCTTGTAAATGAACAGATGAGTTACTTCAACATCGATGATGCATCCAAATACAAGTTGTTTGTGTTGATGTTGATTGGACTGACCCAGTTGTGTTTCAACGGTCTTCTCGACGGAAGAATACATTATTGGGCGGACTTTGTGAGAGCTTTTATGTGCATTTCATATTTCGGAAACGACGACCTGTAATTGAAACCGCCCTGAGCGAGGTTATCTAGGGAAAGAAAAAGAGATTATGGTCTTACATAGACCGATTGATACAGATTTCCGTTAAGGTGGAAGAGCCTCAAGAAGGTATTCATTTATGAATCTTTGATAATGGCCTTGAAATTCTGGTATCAGATGTGTGATGTTAAGTGTGATGTCACAACAACACAATCTGCTAATATGAACAAGGCTATAACAACAGTAAATCAACACAATGAATTGTTCACCCAGTTCGGTCTAACTACCTACGCCTGGGGGCTACCAAGCCAGGGAGGAAATTCACTATTAGTAGTATTAAATTATAGACTCAACAATCCCAGTTGACATCTACTAATCTTAATCACTACCCAATGACACTTCTACCTAAGAGACCACTTAGATATGAGAAACCACTCACTCCCTAAATCACCTCAGTGACACAATCCAAAGATTACACTTTAAACCACACCTTGATCTTGCTTAACAACTTTGATCAAGAACAACATACTCTTGCTTAAAAGCTCTAGAGTGAATACACTTACAACCCAAAATAGTAACACCTATTCAACCATGAAAGGTTTACAAAACACACACGAAAACACAAATTTGACTCTCAGTCTTTGCTCTCTTGTCTTCGTCCTCTTCCAACATGGGTTGAGGCTGCTTTAAATAGAATTCTGACTTGGGCTTGGACCTCTTCCAAAAATCTGATTTGATTTGTTTTAAAAACAGAATTTAAAATAGATTTGATCTTCAAATCTTTTTAAATCAAATAGCCCTTAAACATAGCAATAGGATCTGCTCCAAATCTGATTGCAACTGAAAATATCTTCTCCAAGATATTCGCACACAATCTCTCTAACAGGTCTTCTCAAAATAAACTTTCACGCGCAGCCCTAAAACATCACAGCCTAATGTTCTGATGATCAGATAACTGATGTCAAGACATCAAGTTTAACATCAGCATATAAAACTTCAACCCTGCAACAACTAATGTTAGGAACCAATGCTAAGACATCAGACATATGACATCAACATTGTTCAACTTTGTTTTACCAAAATTCCAGCCAATCCAAGAACTAACAATCTCCCCCTATGGCTAATTTTGGCTAAAACAATCTCTGCCAACATTAGAGATACCTGCAGCGGAAAAACTTCATACTCCTAACATTCTAAAACACAACCAGCAACAATCACATCCAAAAACAAGAACCAGCATACCAGCTGTTCAAACATGCACACTCCCCCTCAAGCCTAGAACCCCAACAGACAACTAGGCAACACATAGGCACATAGGCTAACTCTCCCCCTTTTTAGCCATAATTGGACAACTACCAACCAGTTATACACTCACACAACTAACACTTACAACAGTTAGTCCTAATAGCTCTCCTTGTCAGTCAAAAGTTAGCACCATATGACATGACAAATCATAGAACAAAAACCAGATAAGCATAAAAGTACTTTTATCCAAGTTACACAACGTGCACACAATGTGCAGAAACAAAAAAAAAACTACAAACTACAAAAGCAAGAAATAGTAAACGCAGCAATTCAATCTTCATCAGTAGAACCATCTGCATCCTCCTCTGTCTCAGTTGTTGAATCACCTTTATCAGAACCTGAATCTTTAGTATTGACATGAACATCATCATCATCCTTACTTGCATTGACTTCCTCACCTTCTTTTTCTGCCATTCTTAGAGTCAAAATTAGTCTTTCAAATTTTTATTTCCTTTCAGTACTAACTCTAATGACTTCATCTAACTCCTTACATGCTTCCTCCAGCTCAGAAATTATTCCAGTCTTAGAAGTTGGCTGGTGCGATGTTGAGGCAGATGTCTTGACAATGTCAGGAACATGCTTTCCTTCAAACAACTTGTAGTGAATTGACAGAGCAGACTCCTTTTTACATACAACATCAGATTGATGTAGAATACCAGGATGCTGAGACAAGATGCTCCCACAGATAAAAGAGGGAAGAGCAATAGGTAATTTCACATCATTTGTAGCAGCATGCTTAATTGTCTGATCAAAAATGTAGGAGCCATAATCAAATATTTGCTTTGTCCCAATATCATAAATCATCTTTCCCAATCCAACAGAAATAGTGGTCTTGTGATTAGTAGGGACCTAGTTGGCAGCACCTATCCTGTGCAAAATAGCATATTTAACACTTAACAAACTAGCTGATAACTTTCCTTTTAAAGGCCAGACCTTCACTTGTCCTGCTGTGATTTCTTGGCACACTGCATTATTAGTCACTTCCAACTCTCTATACTCTTTCTCATCTTTTCCTAGGTAAGTGTTAATGATCTCAGGAGAAAAATTAACACACTGACCTCTTACATATACCTTTCTAAAATCCACACTTATGCTATCATTAATATCCACAGGAATGTTTACTACAAATTCCTTGACTAACCCATCATAGCATTTGGACACCCCAGAAACAGTCTTCATTAGCCCAGCAAATTTGATCAACCCCATAACTTCTTTAATTTCCAGAGCATCTCCACCAAGCTCCCTTTCCAGGGCTAATCTCCTTTGACACACAAACTTCCACATGTGAGCACTGCTTGCATAGTGAAAGGATATATTGTCAACAGGCACTTCAGGAACCTTGCCAAAAATCCTCTTCAAAATTGACCTTCTGACTGGAGTGATGTCTTGAACATCATCATCAACATCAAACTTAGATTCTGATTCTTCCCTCTGATTCCTCTTTTTGGAAGTCACAGCAACCTTGCTCCAAGTCTTAGTAGGACCAACCACAGTTGACTTCTTCTTTTTGTTCTCAGGTCTCTCCTTAGGTGAAGAATATGCAGACTTCCCTTTTCTATACCTTATTCTTTTGGCAATACCAGGGACAGCTTTACCAATAACTTCATTATCTGATAGGTCAACCACATCCACCACATCAGCAGTCTGCATTCCTCTGGGACTAGAAACAACATTCCTAGCAGGTGATGTTCTGACATCAGGTTCAACATCAACCTCATCTTCAACATGAGTATCAATATCTTCAACTTCAGCTTCTGCATCTTCAATGACAGAAACATCCAATCTGTGAAGATTGGTTTCAGAAGTTTGCATGTCACCCTTTTCTCTAACAGATTGATCAGCAGGCATTTGACTCAGAGGTCTAGATATTCCCTTCACAGAAATCCCTTTCTCAAAAAATTTTGTGACAATCTGATCAACCCTTTTGTCCACATCTACCCTTTCCTCAACAGCTTGAGGAAGAGGGGTGGTAGTCTTAGGAGTAGGTTTGTCTCCAAACAAAACACTAGTGACAAACGTTCTACTTTTGCTATCATCAAATTTCTTGCCCGCAGATTGATCAGAAGTATTACCTTTTAAAGGCCTCTTAGGTTGATACTTCTCAGGTCTTTTCTTTTCTGAACCTGGAATCATAGAGAGAGGCGTTATGTCCAAGGCTTCATCCATTGAAACTTCTTTCGTCGAAACCCTAGATGTTGCATGCGAAGAGCTCTTTGAAGCAGACTTCTTGGAGGGAGATGACCCGTGTTGTGACATTGTTCCTTTGAAACAGTTGATGTACAAGGATGTGTTGTGTTTTCCGATCTTTGGTGAGAAGATGAACAGACTTGGAGTGTGGAGATTGATGTAGCGTGTGAGAGTAACAATAGGGAATGATAGCCTAAGGTAAGTGGGCTACTTTTGTTGATCACTTAAAAGCCAATAAATGTATTTTCCCCACCGAAACAAATTTCCTTTTAAACTTTTTAAATTTAATAAATGCACACCATAAGTCACTAACATCAGATGACTTTTCCACATGCCCAAATTTCTACTTAAGACTTCACAAATTTTAGCACACATATCTTTAGGGAAATTGTCATTATACTTCATATCTGAATGATCAACCTCTATGACCTTAGTTTCCTCAAGATTTCCTCTGAATAGATCCATCACACTAGGTTGTTTGGTGATCCTTCTAATGTCATATTCAGATGTCACAACATCATCCTTGACATTACATGATGAGCTGGACTCTTGAGGAACCCATAAATAACAGTTATCTATGGATCTAACTCCCCTCATAACGACTTCACTATTCTCATTAGTCACTAAACATTCATCTTTAGTGTAGCTAACCTTGAATCCTTCATCACATAACTGACTGATGCTAATCAAATTAGCAGTCAATCCTTTGACAAGAAGTACATTTTCAATATTAGGTCCAGCCTCACAATTCAATTTTCCAATTCCTTTAACTTCCCCTTTTTCTCCATTACCAAAAGTTACATCATTTGTGGAGTAAGTCCTGATATCCACCAACTGATTCTTGAAACCTGTCATATGCTTTGAGCAATCACTGTCAAAATACCAACCATCCATAGTTGGGGTTCTAACAGATGAGTGAGCTAATAGACATGTGACAGCAACTTTAGGAACCCATTGTTTAACAGCCTGAGGCCTGTTCTGCTTCTGTCTAGGTTGAGGAACAGATTTGGGATAACCATGCCGTTTAAAGCAAGAAGATTGTATATGGCCAAATCTTCCACAATAGTAACATCTCACTCTTTGAATCTCTTCTCTGAAGTGATTGAAATGTCTGCCACCTTGATGATGATTTCTGTCATACTGCTGAGGCTACCATCTGTCAGAATATTAATGTTGTCTTCTCCCATAATTAGGCTGTCTTCTGTAATGAAGAGTCTGTCTTTTATAATGATTAGGCTGTCTTCTACCATGATGATGAGGCTTTCTTCTGCCATAACAATGAGGCACATTGTAACGCCCGGTTATTTAATTAATTGTTTAATTAACTATATTCATATTATTTGTGTTGATTTGTGGTGATTTTCAAAATATCGGAATGTTGTGTTAAGTGGCTATGTTGGTTTTAGTTGGATTAATTTAACTAAGTCGATTTAAGTGGTAGAAATAATATAGTATTAGCTCACTAAAATTATAATAAGTTAGTGGGCTTATAAGATGGGTAGTAGTGGTAAAAGGTGAGGTGTGGAATTGAGCCCAATAAGAGTTAGTAAGAATTATAAGGGTTAAGTTCAATAGAATTCAGGTAATTAGAAGTGGAGGAAAGATCAAGTACGTGGAAGTTGCAAAGTTGCTGAAAAAGGAATATAACAGTAGAACGTGAAGTTGCAGAGAGGAGAAAACAAGGGTTGCGAGAGATCGCGTAGAGGCTGCGAGAGAGCGAGAATTCGATCGGAGATTTTAGAGCGACCTTTAATCCAGGTAAGGGTGGGGTTCTGACTCTATAATGGGATAGTTGATGAGTAATATGTGGGGTTGGTTTTATAGAATTCTCCTCTGTTTTTGTGTAATCGATGTCGTGAATATTGAATTTTGTTTTCTGTTGATGAATTGGTTGTGAGAAACTGGTATATGTTACTTTAGGGTGTAATTCTGTTGTAGTTCTGTTTCACTGTCTTGGACAAATTGAAATTGATATGAATCTGAGGAAAGGTTGTGAATTTGGAAAGAAACTGGAATGAACGAATTCTGAGACGAAGGGTTTTGGGGTCGTGACGACCGTGATGGTGTTGTGACGACCGTGATGGTGTCGTGACGACCGTGATGGTGTTGTGACGACCGTCACGCATGCTGCTGTGTGTTTCTTTTCCTGTTTCTGTTATGTTCTGATGTGGTGTGTTTGTCCTGTCCATTTTAATTGAGAAGTTGTTATATAATTCAATAGCATTGGAAATAGAATTATGATGGAACCAATTAACCGATTTTTTTGTCGAAAACTACCGATTGATTAAATGATGGATTGTGATATATTTTAGAGGATGCATAATTATATATCCTAGTTGCTGTGATATTATTGTTGGAAATTATCAAGCTGTGAACGATGTTGAATTGCCTCTAATTATTGGCAAGAATTAAGCTGTGGGCCTATGGCCAATGTTGAGCTGTTGTTGTGCGGATTGATAAGTATTAGTGTTGTGATTATGATGTTCATATTTGAGTCACATGGCATAACATACTAAGCTGGCCTGGATTGGCAAAACATTAAGCTGGCCTGGATTGGCAAAATATTAAGCGGAAGGCTTATGCCTTGTTGAAGTCAATATTAATTGGCAAATTTTTAAGCTGGGAGTTCTGCTCCAATGGTACCACATGCATGTGCATTTCGAGTCGCATTTCATGTTGCATAGTTGTTGTTGTGTTGTTGATTAATGATGAAGTAAAAGTTGTTGTTGTGCTGCTGTTTTACGTTGATTGAGATGTTGTGAAGTGGTGATTGTATAATCTGATCTAATATATTACTTATCATATATCTAATTATATTGTTCGATATCTCACCCCTTCTGTTTGAATGTTGTCCCTATGTTGGCAACGTGCAGGTAATCAAGAGGAATAGTCGGTTACCTTAGTTCGAGTCGGTGATTGTCGCTCTGATACGTAGCACTCGGGGGGATGACGCGTGTCTTATTTTGTTTATTTGTTTACATGCTGAATTTTTAAGTTAAATTGTCAAAGAACACCTTGTTGCTTAAAGATGCTATTACTTTGATTATGAATCCGCTGCGTCGTATTTTATATGGTTGAGTTATTTTGGAGGCTATTTGTTAATTTATGAGTTTTTTTCCTTGAACTTGCTATGTATCTTTCATGATTATCTATCATGTTATTGATTTTAAAGTTGAAAAATGTGACATCCTGTTTTATGTTGAAATTTTATCACTCTGATTTCTTTATAAATGTCGAGTAGAAATGGGGTGTTACATTAGTGGTATCAGAGTAGGTCGGTCCGTCCGGCCAAGTTGTCGAGTCGTAGTTGTTTAACAATCGAGTATTGTTAACTAGTCCTAACTTTTGTTTATGTTGAAGTGACAAGTTGAGATGGCTGGAAGGAACGATGCTACGATGGCTGCTGCTATGCAAGTAATGGCCCAAAATGTGCAGAACCTGCCGAACGCTGATGAGAATGCTGGATCTCGTAGTTTGGCGACCTTTCAGAGGGAGAATCCACCTACCTTCAAGGGAAAGTATGATCCTGATGGAGCGTTGGATTGGTTGAAAGAGATGGAGAGAATTTTCCATGTGATGGACTGCACTCCAGCGCAGAAGGTTCGATATGGGACTCATATGCTAGCATTCGAGGCTGATGACTGGTGGCTAGAGACTCGTCAGAGGTTGGAAGCTGCAGGTGAAGGTATCACTTGGACTGTGTTCCGAAGAGAGTTCCTGAGGAAATATTACCCAGAGGATGTTCGTGGTAAGAAGCAAATCGAGTTTCTTGAGCTGAAGCAAGGAAACATGTCGGTTACCGATTATGCTGCAAAGTTTGTTGAGTTGGCTAAGTTTTATCCGCACTATAACGGAGATGATGCTGAATTTTCTAAGTGCATCAAGTTTGAGAGTGGGTTGCGCCCGGAGATTAAGAAGGCAGTTGGATATCAGAGATTCGTGTTTTTGCGGATTTGATTGATAGTTGCAGGATTTTTGAAGAAGATAACAATGCTCATTATAAGATCATTAATGAGAGGAAGGGCAAGCACCAACAGAATCGTGGCAAGCCTTATGATGCTCCGACGGGAAAAGGTAAGCAGAAAGTAGCTGATGGCAAGAGGACTAGTGGGGGAGATGCTCCCGCTTGCATAACTTGTTTCAAATGTGGGAAACCTGGTCATAAGAGTAATGCGTGTACTGCTGAGGTGAAGAGGTGTTTCCGTGGTGGTAAGACTGGGCATGCCATATCTGAGTGCAAGCATAAAGAGAGGATTTGCTTCAACTGTGGTGAGGAAGGACACATTGGTAGTCAGTGTCAGAAACCAAAGAAGGCGCAAACCGGTGGGAAAGTGTTCGCGTTGGCTGGGACTCAGACAACTAGCGAGGACAGACTCATCAGAGGTACATGTTTCATTAATAGTACTCCTTTAATCGCTATGATTGATACTGGTGTTACTCATTGCTTTATTGCTGCTGATTGTGTTAAGAGATTGGGTCTTATGTTGTCCTCTATGAATGGAGAGATGGTCATCGAGATTCTGGCTAAGGGATCGGTGACTACTTCTCTTGTGTGTTTAAAGTGCCCTTTGTCGATCTTCGGCAGAGACTTTGATGTTGATTTGGTGTGTTTGCCGTTAACTGGGATGGATGTAATCTTGGGTATGAACTGGTTAGAATATAACTATGTTCATATTAATTGTTATAACAAGACTTTGAGGTTTTCTACTCCTGAAGAGGAAACTGGTTTGTTGTCTGCTAGACAGTTGCAACGGTTGATGCAAGAAGAAGCTCAGGTGTTCTCGTTGATGGCAATGTTATCTATTGAGAACCAAGCTATAATTGATGAGTTGCAGGTGGTGCGCGAATTTCCCGAAGTTTTCCCTGACGAAATTCCTGAAGTACTGCCAAAAAGAGAAGTTGAATTTGTAATTGACCTTGTACCTGGTACCAGACCTGTTTCTATGGCACCATACAGGATGTCTGCATCTGAATTGTCAGAATTAAAGAAACAATTGGAGGATTTGATTGAAAAGAAGTTTGTGAGGCCAAGTGTATCGCCGTGGGGAGCTCCAGTGTTGTTGGTGAAGAAGAAAGATGGGAGTATGAGGCTCTGTGTTGACTATAAACAGTTGAACAAAGTGACGATTAAGAACAAGTATCCGCTTCCGAGAATAGATGACTTGATGGATCAGTTGGTAGGTGCTTGTGTGTTTAGCAAGATTGATTTGAGGTCGGGCTATCACCAGATTAAAGTGAAAGATGATGATATTCAGAAGACGGCTTTTAGAACGCGTTATGGACATTATGAGTATTTGGTGATGCCGTTCGGTGTTACTAATGCGCCGGGGGTATTCATGGAATACATGAATCGTATCTTTCATACGTAATTGGATCGGTTTGTAGTGGTGTTTATTGATGACATATTGATTTACTCCAAATCGGAAGAAGAACATGCAGAACACTTAAGACTGGTATTGCAAGTTTTGAGAGAGAAGAAGCTATATGCAAAGTTGTCAAAATGTGAATTTTGGTTAAAGGAAGTTAGTTTTCTTGGTCATGTCATTTCAAGTAGTGGCATTGTTGTGGATCCATCTAAAGTAGACGCGGTGCTGCAATGGGAGACTCCAAGGTCGGCTACCGAGATAAGAATCTTCTTAGGATTAGCTGGTTACTATAGAAGGTTTATCGAAGGTTTTTCTAAGTTGGTACTTCCGTTAACTAAGTTGACGTGTAAAGGTGAGGCGTTTGTGTGGGACGTTCGATGTGAAGAAAGCTTCACGGAATTGAAGAAGAGATTGACGTCGGCTCCGATTTTGGCATTACCTAACCCAGGAGAACCTTTTGTGGTATATTGTGATGCTTCTAAAATGGGTTTAGGAGGTGTACTTATGCAGAATGGTAAGGTAGTTGCTTATGCGTCGAGGCAATTAAGGACTCATGAGAAGAACTATCCTACGCATGATTTAGAACTTGCTGCAGTTATTTTTGTGCTGAAGATTTGGAGGCATTATCTTTATGGTTCTAGATTTGAAGTATTTAGTGACCATAAAAGTTTAAAGTACTTATTTGACCAGAAGGAGTTGAATATGAGACAGCGAAGGTGGCTGGAGTTATTAAAAGATTATGATTTCGGTTTGAATTATCATTCAGGTAAAGCTAATGTTGTGGCTGATGCTTTAAGCTGAAAGACTTTACATATGTCGGCGATGATGGTTAAAGAGTTGGAATTAATTGAACAGTTCAGAGATATGAGTTTAGTCTGCGAAGTGACACCGCAGAGTGTGATGTTAGGAATGTTGAAGATTAACAATGATTTTCTGGATAGTATCAGAGAAGCTCAAAAGTTAGATGTGAAACTAGTAGATTCGATGGTTGGAATTGATCAGCCTGAGAATAGCGATTTTAAGATGGACGCGCATGGTGTGTTAAGATTCCGTGATCGAATTTGTATTCCTGATGATGCGGAAATGAAGAAAGCTATTCTTGAAGAAGGTCATAAAAGTAAATTGAGTATTCATCTGGGGGCTACAAAGATGTATCAAGATTTGAAGAATTTGTTTTGGTGGCCTGGGATGAAGCGTGATGTAGCGCAGTTTGTGTATGCATGTTTAACTTGTCAGAAGTCGAAAGTTGAACATCAGAAGCCTGCAGGGTTGATGCAACCGTTAGAAGTCCCAGAATGGAAATGGGATAGCATTTCAATGGACTTTGTAATGGGATTACCAAACACTTCAAGAGGATATGATTCGATTTGGGTGATTGTTGATAGGCTTACGAAGTCGGCTCATTTTATTCCTATTAACATCACTTTTCTGGTATCGAAGTTGGCAGAGATTTATATTCGGGTAATTGTGAAGCTGCACGGTGCTCCTTTGTGTATTGTGTCGGATAGAGATCCGAGGTTTACTTCTGATTTTTGGGAGAGTTTGCAAGAGGCGTTGGGATCTAGGTTGAGGTTGAGTTCGGCGTATCATCCTCAGACAGATGGTCAAACTGAGAGGACTATTCAGTCGTTGGAGGATTTGTTGAGAGCTTGTGTTCTTGAGCAAGGAGGTTAGTGGGATACTTATCTTCCCTTGATAGAATTCACTTATAATAACAGTTACCATTCGAGTATTGGAATGGCCCCTTTTGAAGCACTATATGGTCGGAGATGTAGGACTCCTGTATGTTGGCATGAATCTGGAGAAAGTGTAGTACTTGGACCTGAAATTGTTCGAGAGACTACTGAGAAGGTGATGTTGATCCGAGAAAAGATGAGATCTTCCCAAAGTAGGCAGAAGAGTTATCATGACAAGCGAAGGAAAGACTTAGAATTTCAAGCAGGTGACCATGTGTTTTTAAGAGTTACACCTGTGACCGGTGTTGGGCGTGCATTGAAGTCTAAGAAGCTCACTCCTCGTTTTATTGGTCCGTATCAGATTTTGGACAGAATTGGGAATGTTGCTTATAGAGTGGCTTTACCGCCTAATCTTTCGAATTTGCACGATGTGTTTCATGTGTCACAACTTCGGAAGTACATTTCAGATCCATCTCATGTGATTCATATGGATGATGTGCAAGTACGGGATAATCTTACTATTGAGACGATGCCTGTGCGAATCGCGGATCATGAAATGAAGACCTTGAGAGGCAAGGAGATTGCGTTGGTGAAAGTTGTCTGGTTAGGAGCTGCCGGAGAAAGTATGACGTGGGAGATGGAAAGCAAGATGCGGGAATCCTATCCCGAGTTGTTTGAACAAGGTAAATTTTCGAGGACAAAAATATCATAAGTGGGGGAGAGTTGTAACGCCCAGTTATTTAATTAATTATTTAATTAACTATATTCATATTATTTGTGTTGATTTTCGAAATATCGGAATGTTGTGTTAAGTGGCTATGTTGGTTTTAGTTGGATTAATTTAACTAAGTCGATTTAAGTTGTAGAAATAATATAGTATTAGCTTACTAGAATTATAATAAGTTAGTGGGCTTATAAGATGGGTAGTAGTGGTAAAAGGTGAGGTGTGGAATTGAGCCCAATAAGAGTTAGTAAGAATTATAAGGGTTAAGTTGAATAGAATTAGTTTAATTAGAAGTGGAGGAAAGATCAAGTACGTGGAAGTTACAAAGTTGCTGAAAAAGGAATATAACAGTAGAACGTGAAGTTGCAGAGAGGAGAAAACAAGGGTTGCGAGAGATCGCGTAGAGGCTGCGAGAGAGCGAGAATTCGATCGGAGATTTTAGAGCGACCTTTAATCCAAGGTAAGGGTGGGGTTCTGACTCTATAATGGGATAGTTGATGAGTAATATGTGGGGTTGGTTTTATAGAATTCTCCTCTGTTTTTGTGTAATCGATGTCGTGAATATTGAATTTGGTTTTCTGTTGATGAATTGGTTGTGAGAAACTGGTATATGTTACTTTAGGGTGTAATTCTGTTGTAGTTTTGTTTCACTGTCTTGGACAAATTGAAATTGATATGAATCTAAGGAAAGGTTGTGAATTTGGAAAGAAACTGGAATGAACGGATTCTGAGACGAAGGGTTTTGGGGTCGTGACGACCGTGATGGTGTTGTGACGACCGTGTTGGTGTCGTGACGACCGTGATGGTGTTGTGACGACCGTCACGCATGCTGTTGTGTGTTTTTTTCCTGTTTCTGTTATGTTCTGATGTGGTGTGTTTGTCCTGTCCATTTTAATTGAGAAGTTGTTATATAATTCAATAGCATTGGACATAGAATTATGATGGAACCAATTAACCGATTTTTTTGTCGAAAACTACCGATTGATTAAATGATGGATTGTGATATATTTTAGATGATGCATAATTATATATCCTAGTTGTTGTGATATTATTGTTGGAAATTATCAAGTTGTGAACGATGTTGAATTGCCTCTAATTATTGGCAAGAATTAAGCTGTGGGCCTATGGCCAATGTTGAGCTGTTGTTGTGCGGATTGATAAGTATTAGTGTTGTGATTATGATGTTCATATTTGAGTCACATGGCATAACATACTAAGCTGGTCTGGATTGGCAAAACATTAAGCTGGCCTGGATTGGCAAAATATTAAGCGGAAGGCTTATGCCTTGTTGAAGTCAATATTAATTGGCAAATTTTTAAGCTGGGAGTTCTGCTCCAATGGTACCACATGCATGTGCATTTCGAGTTGCATTTCATGTTGCATAGTTGTTGTTGTGTTGTTGATTAATGATGAAGTAAAAGTTGTTGCTGTGCTGCTGTTTTACGTTGATTGAGATGTTGTGAAGTGGTGATTGTATAATCTGATCTAATATATTACTTATCATATATCTGATTATATTGTTCGATATCTCACCCCTTCTGTTTGAATATTGTCCCTATGTTGGCAACGTGCAGGTAATCAAGAGGAATAGCCGGTTACCTTAGTTCAAGTCGGTGATTGTCGCTCTGATACGTAGCACTCGGGGGGATGACGCGTGTCTTATTTTGTTTATTTGTTTACATGCTGAATTTTTAAGTTAAATTGTCAAAGAACACCTTGTTGCCTATTTTAAAGTTATTTATGTTGGATAAAGATGCTATTACTTTGATTATGAATCCGCTGCGTCGTATTTTATAAGGTTGAGTTATTTTGGAGGCTATTTGTTAATTTATGAGTTTTTTTTCCTTGAACTTGCTATGTATTTTTCATGATTATCTATCATGTTATTGATTTTAAAGTTGAAAAATGTGACATCCTGTTTTATGTTGCAATTTTATCACTCTGATTTCTTTATAAATGTCGGGTAGAAATGGGGTGTTACACACATCATTATTAGGTCAAAAACCATACATTTTCCCTTGATGTTGAGACATCGGATGGAACATGTTATGTTTGAAACTAGAAGCCTGCATACTCCTATGGTATTGAGGAGGCATATACTGCCTAGCTCCAGAAACCTGAGGCTTTCCTTGAGGTTGAGGCAAAAACTTCTTAGGTATAGGACCATAACCCTTTCCATTATTTTGTGGCCCAAGGTGAGGGACAACCTTCTTAATTCCAGAACCATGTCCTTTTTCATGATGATGAGGAATGTTCTATTTAACCCCAGAAGAACGAGCCTCTGCAGATATCTTCTTCTCACCCTCATATCCTAGACCAGTCTTATCACTTGCCCCTTTTCCAGCTTCAAGTATTTTATCCAGAGTGTCAGTTCCACTATTTAACATTCTGATGGATTTTGACATTTGATCAAGCTGGGATTTTAACAACAAAACTTCATTCTCAAGTTCAGCTTTATCAGTCTCAAGTTGTATTATAGTTTTCTTCTGCTTCTCCCCTTCTTGACAGACCTCTTCACTTTTCAGACACAACTCTTGATAAGAAGATGCCAGCTCTTCAAAGTTCAATTCACCATCACTAGATTCTCCATCAGAGGCACATATTCCAGTCAATGCCTTAACATGCTTGGCATTCTCTTCTTCACTTTCACTATTTGTATCAGACCAGGAAACAGATAACCCCTTTTTCTGCTTATTGAGATATGTAGGACATTCTTTCTTGACATGACCATAACCTTCACACTCATAGCATTGAACTCCTTTGTCATGATTGGACTTTTATTCATCTCTTGTTTTCTTCACCTGATTACTAGACCCGTTGTTGTCAGATGTGATGTTCTTAACAATAGGTCTATAGTTTCTGTCCATTCTCTTTAGCACCTTATTAAACTGTCTCCCAAGCATCACAACAGCATTTGACAGTTCCTCCTGAGTTTCAAAATTACACTCCTTTTTACCATCTTCAGTATTAGACACCAAAGTTATGCTTTTGGTCTTCTTTTCAGGCTCCTCATTCAACCCCAACTCAAAAGTTTGAAGAGAACCAATCAACTCATCAACTCTCATCTTGCTGATGTCTTGAGCTTCTTCAATAGCAGTCACCTTCATTTTATATTTCTTGGGAAGGGATCTGAGAATCTTCCTTACCAGCTTCTCTTCAGTCATTCTTTCTCCTAAAGCACTAGAAGCATTGGACAGCTCAAGAATATTCATGTGAAAATCATGAATGGTTTCATCCTCCTTCATCTTCAGATTTTCAAACTTAGTAGTCAATAGTTGAAGTCTTGACATCTTGACCTTGGAAGTTCCTTCATGAGTAGTTTTCAAGACATCCCAAGCTTCCTTAGCTACTTCATAAGTGTTTACCAGCCTAAAGATGTTCTTGTCAATACCATTAAAGATGGCGTTCAAGGCTTTTGAATTTCCAAGTGCAAGCTCATCTTCTTCCTTGGTCCAATCTTCCTCAGGTTTCAGCTTTGTTGTACCATCCTTTTCAACAATAACAGGTGCTTTCCATTCTTTTAAGACAGCCTTCCAAGCCCTGCTGTATAATGACTTCAAGAAGGTAACCATTTGTGGTTTCCAATAGTCATAATTAGAGCCATCTAGAATAGGGGGTCTATTCACAAATCCACCACTCTCTTTGTCCATTGCACCAAAAAGTATTAGCCCTAGATCTCACCCAGATGCAGAGCAGGATGCCTGCTCTGATACCAATTGAAATTCTGGTATCAGATGTGTGATGTTAAGTGTGATGTCACAACAATACAATCTGCTAATATGAACAAGGCTATAACAACAGTAAATCAACACAATGAATTGTTCACCCAGTTCGGTCTAACTACCTACGTCTGGGGGCTACCAAGCCAGGGAGGAAATTCACTATTAGTAGTATTAAATTACAGACTCAACAATCCCAGTTGACATCTACTAATCTTAATCACCACCCAATGACACTTCTACCTAAGAGACCACTTAGATATGAGAAACCACTCACTCCCTAAATCACCTCAGTGACACAATCCAAAGATTACACTTTAAACCATACCTTGATCTTGCTTAACAACTTTGATCAAGAACAACACACTTTTGCTTAAAAGCTCTAGAGTGAATACACTTACAACCCAAAATAGTAACACCTATTCAACCATGAAAGGTTTACAAAACACACACGAAAACACAAATTTGACTCTCAGTATTTGCTCTCTTGTCTTCGTCCTCTTCCAACAAGGGTTGAGGCTGCTTTAAATAGAATTCTGACTTGGGCTTGGACCTCTTCCAAAAATCTGATTTGATTTGTTTTAAAAACAAAATTTAAAATAGATTTGATCTTCAAATCTTTTTAAATTAAACAACCCTTAAACATAGCAATAGGATCTGCTCCAAATCTGATTGCAACTGAAAATATCTTCTCCAAGATATTCGCACACAATCTCTCTAACAGATCTTCTCAAAACAAACTTTCACGCGCAGCCTTAAAACATCACAGCCTGATGTTCTGATGATCAGATAACTGATGTCAAGACATCAAGTTTAACATCAGCATATAAAACTTCAACCCTGCAACAACTAATGTTAGGAACCATTGTTAAGACATCAGACATATGACATCAACATTGTTCAACTTTGTTTTACCAAAATTCCAGCCAATCCAAGAACTAACAGGCCTAGTGAGAGACCACCACTTCAAGCATAAGTTAGGAAAGAAGAAAGTAAAATCTTTCTAGGAAATGATAATCATAGTTGAACCTTACATCCCCTTGAGGGAGAAGTTGACTACGTGCTTTGAGAATCCTGCCTCTATCGAGTCTTACTCTAGTTGCACGACCGGGAAGGAGTCCCACCGGTGTCAATATGACTCTAACTGAGGTATGCTATAGAAGTACGACATGTACACCCCTTGAAGGTCTTTAGAGAATTTTTTTTAACTAAGAATGCACTAATACTGAGTTTTGAAACGAAAGAATCTGACCTCCTTACCCCTTCAGAGAGTTATCGTACAAATAAAACAAAGTACTTCCGCTTCCACAAGATCTACAATCACAACATTGAAGATTGCATCCAATTGAAAAAGAAGGCCTCTTGGACCAGGCTGATGGGCATCAACCAGCTGACGGTTTGACCATCAGCTCATCGCGACAGACGTTCTCTCCTTAACAGTCAGCGATGATGGGCGATTTGAGATGGAAGGGTGACGGGTGGGGTGACGGCTGTAAGCCTTGCATGAGGCTGACCGTCAGCCTCTGTATTGACTAATTAGGTCCTTTGACTCAATTTTTCGAGTGGATTCTATTTTTCAATGATTGTATGATGTTGTTTGATGTTGCGTGAGTATTTATGAGAAATTAAATATTTTTAATTATTATGTCGATATTATGATTAAGGCCTCATTAAAGAGGAAAATGTTAAGTTTATGTTGAGATGTTTCAGTTCAGTGGAACCATTAAAGTTGCCTTGCATTGGCGATGATTTATACTGAGTTTTAGGTTCGAGAGGAACTAGTGACGAGTATTGGAGTTGGAGGTTGAGACGAGTATTGCATATATTTGTGTATCATTCACGCATCATGTATATTGGATATAGATAAGACTTATGTCCAATGACGAGTTAGGACTTCAGTCTAGTGACGAGTAGGACTTCAGTCCAGTGACGATTTAGGACTTCGATCCATTGACGGGTTGGATGCTTCAATAACACATTTCTGAATATTTGAACTTTGGTACCACAAGCAGTGGAGTAGAGAAGATGAATACATTGTATACATAATTGCATTTTTGAATGATTATTGTTGTGGATGGATTGTATGATTGACTATTTATGATAATTGCATTATCCTTGCAGTTTTATGCATCGTTAACCTACGTGAGTGTATTCTTACCCCCATGTTTGTTTCTGTCTTATTCTTATGCTTGTGGTGCAAATACTCAGGTAGAGACCAAAGAGCTTTAGTTGTTTCTTGTATTGGAGGATGACATAATTGGTCTTGTTCGTTGTTTATCTTTAGTATTGTTTAGTTCTGTGTGTTGATCTGATAGTGTAACATTGGGTTGGGAATATCTTTTTTTCTGCGAGTTTTTGAATTAACTATTTTATGATTAAATGAAGTTGATTTCAATTTATGAGACAATATTAATTGTGTTGAAGTTTATTTTCCACTGCTATTGTGATATGGAAATATTATGCTGAGAAATGTGACCCCCTTTTTAAGTATTTTATTTTGCATGATTTATGTGTTCGGGGTTTAGGGTGTTACATAGTTGGTATTATAGCAGGTCAGTTCATTTGGCCAAGGTTTTTTGAACTGGTTTATACCCTAGTGTGCGACATGTGTCCGAACACTGTCGATGCTTGAATTCGTTAACCGTTATTTATTTTACTGTTTACGATTAGTTAACATGTCTTGGTTGGTTGCACATAAAGAAATGGATGGACGTAGAAACGATCAACCGATTCTAGAGGCCCTTGGGGAAATGGATCGTGCGATGGCTTACTCGATGAGTATGTCATTAGGTTCTTCCAAGACTGTCCCAACGCCGCTCCCTTTCACATTCGATGTGTCATCAATTGATAGCGCCTATTATGAGGGCATCCTCTAAATCTTTAGCATGGTTACGCCCTTTGAAAGCTTTCCATATCATGTCATCAATGTAGACCTCTAGGTTTTATTCTATCTGATGGGCGAACACATCGTTCATGAGTCGTTGGTAAGTGGCACCAGTGTTCTTAAGGTCGAAGGGCATGACATTGTAATAATAGTTGTCACGATTCTACATCAAGAATGTTTTAGGGTTATCCAAGGGTCCATCCGAATCTAGTTATACCCAAAGTATGCATCCATGAAGCTCAACTTACGGCAGCCTATGGATCCATCGATAAGGTAATCGATGTTTGATAGTCGATACGAGTCTTTAGGACAGGCGACATTTAGATCGGTGAAGTCTACACACATGTGTCATCTATTGTTCGCCTTCCGTTCCAAAACCACGTTGGCTAGCCAGATAAGGTTTTTTGTTTTTGTAATGAACCCAACGTTGGAAAATTTGCCCACTTTCTTGTTAACGGTGGTATTCTTCTCCTTGCCAAATTTCCGCTTCTTCTGCGCCATTGGTTTGGTAGAGGGGTGATTGGTGAGGCTATGGCTCACCGCTTTAGTGCCTATCCTAAGCATATCAGAGGGGGCCCAAGCGAACAAGTTAAATTTTTTAACGAGTTAGTCAAATAACTTGCGCTCTTCTTCCTCGGTAAGAGAAATACCTATCTTCTGATGGGCCAAAGGCATATTTAGACCTCCTTCAAGTCCTCTGTGGTTATGAGCCTTTCAATGCCTGTTCCCAATATGGGGTCCCAACAATCGAGGTCAGCATTTGAAACTTCAGAAAAGGGGCACCAAAAAGTGTGAGCTTTTCCCTCTTTATCGCTAGGCTGTTCTAATATCATTCTTTATCAATTTTCTGGTCTCCTCAAACTATATCGACTCACACTCTAGGAAGCGAGTACTTTAAGGCTGAGTATAAGGTAGAAATAACCACCCATAGCGCATTATTGGCGGGTCGCCCCAGGATAATGTTACACGGATATAGGGCATCCACAATGAGGTAGCTGACGTAAACCGCCTTAGCGTCCACGCCCTTGCCACATATAGTCTCTAGATACACATGGCCCCTTACTTGTACATTTTCTCCTAATAATCCTATTAACGAGCCACTTACTTTGAAGTCGTTATGATTGAGTTTCAATTTTTGGAAAGCGTCCTAAAACATGACGTCAGCAGAGCTACCAATATCTATCAAGACTCGTTTGATATCCTATTTTGCATGTTGCATAGTGATGACCAGGGGGTCATTATCGTGAGGGTTGACTCTGATGGCGTCCTTGACAAAAAAGGTGATGTTAACACTTGTTTCCCCTCGCTTCCCCTAGGGAAACCAAGAGATATTACATTTGCAGCAAACACATGCCTTACGTATTTCCTCCGGGAGGAGCTAAAAATGCCTCCGTCGGTGAAACCTTTGATTATGGTGTTGCTATTGGAGAGTAGAGTTTTGTCGGCCATCTTTGGAGCAATATGGAAGTAATAAAAGTGAGAGAGGTGTGACCCATGTTAGTTTTATATGGGCCCCATAGTGGACGTCATTGTACTAGTCAAAAAGTACAAATGCGCATGTTACCCCTGCAAGGGCATGGACACTCAAAGGCCTTAATAGGTTTATAACAATTTGTGGTGGTTAGAGCTTGCCCAGGGTGGCGAGAAGCCCTCTATGGTGATTTTAGGGTAGTTTAGTGGACTTGCTCACGTGAGGTGAAAGACTTTGTATCTCAGTTTGGTGCTTAGGTATAAACATGTGAATTATGATTTATCTTTCTCCCACTATAGGAGAAGTATATATATGGGCCTTGGGCCTAGGGTGTCCTTGGGAAGGGTCGCCGCCCACTTAGTCAATTGTGCATGTTGAATCCATATTTCAAATGGGGACATGGATCAGTTAATGACCCTGACTTCTCTCTGTCCAAGAAGAATATTATTTCACGTTTTCCATGACTAGGCGAGAGGAAAGCATCGGGTGAGGCGATACCTCACTGAGGAAGACATATGATCGTCGCCCTTTTTGAGGGTGACATAGCAACATAAGCCGTACTCACGGGTACCCACCCAAATTTGCCCGGACTTTGACTGGGAAAACCTGTTTTGGCTGAGTTTGGGTCTGTGTTTGAGTTTTTTTCCTATTATAAAGTATGAGGATGAGTCGGGTAATATGGACACTGGTACTCAGCCCTGAGCCCGCCTTGTTTATTTCATTATGTACTTTATTAGTTAGTTTTGATGATTTATAATATTAAATATGTGGTTGATCTTTTGATATTTTGGTTTGTATTTATTAATAAAAATATTTGAAATGTACTTATAAAATTTTTTTAGATTGTTTTATTTTATTATTTGTAACGTAATTTGATTTTGATAAAAATAAATATTTCTATTTAAAAATAATAATAATTTTATTAAATTGATGGTGCCGGGGCGGGGATACCTAACCTTAACCTGGACATGCTTGAGACGAGTTTGAATTTTAATTCTCCATTCCCGTTAGTATCGGGACGGAGAACAAGAGTTGTTCAGAGATTCAGATTTGGATTTAAGAAAAGTAAAAACCGTCCCCGACACGTCTCGTTGTCATGCCTAATCATTAAGAGTATGATTGATTAAGAAGAGAAAGTGAGAAGAGAAAAAAAAGATAGAGAGGATGTGAGAAGCGAGAGAAATGTGAGAAATAGAGTATATTTGATTGATTGTTTGTTATAAGAGAAGTATAAGAGAAATAGAAAAGAGAGAAGTGTAATTATTTTTTAAAGTACAAATTATCTTTAAATATGTAGGGATTGTTTTCTCTCCAAATTAATTTAAATATTTATTTTAACATAATTAAAAATCAATAATTATTTTTTTAAAATTATTATTTTTTTTGTTAGCTATCGAGTAAATCATTAACATATATTAAAGTCATAGTTGTTTTTATCATAACTACTAAAGTCATACTCATGAGTGGTTGTGACATTCCATAATAGACAACAAATTTCTCACAAAAGAAAATAAGTAGATTGAGAAACCCCGTGAATAATACCAAAACCGCTAATGAGTCTTGATCATATTTACAATCAAAATAAGAATCATAGAGAAAAACTCACTAATAGTAATATCACTGATGAGTATGTAAATGTAAAGTTCAATAACAGAGTTGTTAATCTAGACACTTTACTCCATGCTAGAAGGCATCCTCATTCTTGCTTTCTTCTTGATTTGGAGAAGCAAATTGTGAACACACCATGGAAAGCTTAGAAAATGGTCCATATTCATACCTTCATTGTACTTACCATAGTAACTATGATGGTAAGTAACATAATACCAAGCAGAAGCTTTTGCATTTGCATCATCACTTCCAGAATCTAAACCGTCATTGAACCAACTTCTTGCCTCTTTCCTTAGAGACCGTACAGCCATAGCAATCGCATCCGCATCTCCATCCCCATCCCTCCTTTTTGTGAAAGATGTTTTCATGATATTCTCAGTAAGAATTTCTGATTCAGTTTTGATACCATAGTAATCCATTAGACTTCCCAACTTGTAGTCATAATTGGATTTGTGAGAGAAAGCCTCTTTGACATAATTCTCAAAGCCCTCAACTTCCATGTCGGGATCATACAACTTTTCAGCCAGTTCAAGTGTAAAGGATGTAATAGAACCCTCTTTTGTTGAAATTCCTTCAATCTCTCTAAAGAGTTTTCCTATTACATTATCTGATTTGTAGGTTGGTTTGTCATGCTTCTCCATAAAGTCTGGATATTCATTGACCGAAAGTTCATGAGGTAGTACTGCTGGAATACCAGTTTCTGGAAAGTCAACTGCTATTGAGAATAGTTTTGCAAGTCTAATACATGGCTCAGACATTGCTTTTTCTGGATCTTTATCTGCATGGACAGTGTGTGCATCGGCAATTATTCCAAGACTGTCATTGATCGAGTAATTTGCAAAATACTCTTGCACATCCTGCGCCGTGAAAACAGCAAAGAATATCATATCGGCTACAAAAATCACAATACACAAGTTGCTAAAATCATAAAGTAAAATACAAGAAAAATTGCATATGGATGTAAAATTCAAAGGAAAGTACCACAATATCCACATCACGATTCAATACTTTAGGTTGGGCAGAATCATACTTCACTGGTTTAATCCTTCGAGGTGGAATCAATTCAGAGTCCCAACACACAAAGTAGATGTCACCGTCTAGATCACTTCCAGAACATTCATTTGGATGTGGCCTGGTATTAGAAATCAGCTATCAGTGTCAACAGACAGTTTTTAAAACATCAAATGTATCACAATCTCAGATTGTCAATCTGTACTTAGCCATGCAAAATTCAATTCCCAAACATACTCTAAAGAAATATTGTAATCTATTGATCATGTATAATGGTTGATGCATAATGGAAGAATATATCTACCTGGGACCTTTTTGAGGGAAAACAATACAATCCACCATGTGCGACAGTTTTGGCACATCAACAGCCTTCAAAACACGAACATCGCCCGGGTGCAAGCACGGGTTTTTCGCTACTACGACCTCACCTTTGACAACATGATGAGGACTGCTGAAGCTGCGGTTAGAATGTTGAATAAAAACTTCACCATATTCAAGGGTTCTAGTTTCATCTAGAACACCCATCATTGCTCTTCCCTCAGGAATGAGTATCCTAGTTTTTTTCCACAATTCCAATAACTCTGATACCCTAAATCTCTGCAGCATCATTGAAAGAAATGGTTCAACATTAGGCTTGTAGCCACAGATAAGCATCTCCTTCAGAATATTAGTGATCTCCCCGGAAGACATCAAGTCCAAAACCTCTTGTGCCTTTGTTGAATCTGTTTGTATAGTGTTCAGTTGATCAACAGCTTCTTTCTGTTTTTTCTCGAAAACACTGTCCTCGACACCGAGAGTTGATAAGAGAGTAATCAATTGTCGATTAAGATAACAAGGCTGAAATGTACTATATGCTAGAACACCAAGTTTTTCAATTCTTGAATCATATTTGCGCATGCTCTCCCTCAGTGACAACTTCAAATCCGAAGAAGTTGGATCAACAGCCACAACTCCTTTGTACCCGCCCCACTGAATCTGAAAGGCGGATGGCGTAGAATCAAGATCACATTTTTCAGCCACTCTCTTGGCAAGCTCATGAGATATCTTCCCAATTCCATCAGAGAAGACATATTCAGCCTTTTCATCCTGCACATCAGGAATAAATTCAATTTCTTTTTCGCTGCTGACCGTTAGAGTTTCAGTAGACGAACCAAAAGATTGTCCGAGTCTGGCAGCATATTTAGCAACATTTTTTATCTCGCTAAAATCTCCCATCCATTCCCTTATCAAATCGGCAGTAATTCCAGTTGTTGCAGGAGCAAACATCCATAGCGAGTTTTCACGCAACTGACTTGATGAGAAAGCAAGAAATTCAAACTTCCTACCACCAATATTTATGCCATAAATAAGGATGGAAAGAATCCTAAAGTATATATCACTTCTCCCAATCTCAGGAATATGTGTAGTTAAATCGTCTGAATAAAGTCTATTCAGCTCCTCGTCAACAAATGAAACACACACAAAGTTATCGATATATCTATGAAAATGACGGAGCACAGGATTCGAGACAGTAATCTCTGGCCCACGAAAGTATGATCTGCATGGTGTTATCTGGATCTTTCGAACATAAAACCCATTATCCAAAGAAATAGATGGTGACCAAGGCTGGTTATTTGCATACTGATCTTTCAGCCATTCTGCAGGCTCATAACAGAAATCCTTTAAAAAGTACATCTTTTCTAAAGCATGCTCGATAAGCTTAGTCTCATGTTTCCTTGGATCAACTTGACGATAGAAATCCCTATTGAGTTTAGTACCTAAAAGACACCCATGTTGAACCAATGAATTAACTTTGAACAAGATGTTAAATGGAATTTTAATTCCTTGAGAAGGAGCAACCATGGGTACAATATCCGGATTGCAAGAAAAAGGTGATCCATCCTCCAATATGTATTGACCCTCAGTTTCCTCATAACGTGCAAATTTTTTCCTGAAATTCGGTAAATCTGTGTCACTAGGAAGCTCTAGACATATAACAGAAGACTGCCCAATACAACTGCAAGGAGTGAAATCTATCATAGGGATCCACTTCTCACGAGGAAAAACTACATGATAGTTCTTCAAAGGATTATCGAATACAATTGTTGCAGTAGGAACATAGAGCTCAAAAATCCGAGGAGCAGCAATTAACTGAGAACAGAAGAGAAAGAAATAAGATTAACCATATGTGATGATTTTAGAAGTATGGATAGAGTCCAAAGTTTATTTGAAGCATAAATGAAACATACCATGCATTCAATGCAAACAAAAGCATTACAAGAAAAACAACATTTAATACAAAGACGAATTTAATAACCTGGATGAGGAGATACTTGTTAGTTTCACCCGGTTGTTGATGCAGCTCAATCTTCCAAATGTTCTCATTCGAAAGTTCAAGTTTGAACTTCCTATCATTATGGCACATAGAGAATTGCCACTTCCTCATTTCAATCCCCAAAACTACACAAACATCCACATTTGTCCATAAAACAGAGAGTTTTTCCTTTGAGATCGGACAGCCAAAATACAGTTTCACATGATTCAAACTGTCTTCAATTGCACCTGACTTTGGATCAATATCTCTTTCCATTTCCTGGGAAACAACAACAATGACATCAAAGTCTAACCTAATTTTCAATATTTTTAGTGGGTAGAAGAATTTACTTACAGTAGAGGAAATTTGTAGTGGAATTTGAGATTAGGGTTTTTCACATATTGAAGTAATTACTGATTGCAATGCTATTGTGAAGACGATACATATAAAACTCTTAATTGAGAAAGACACAGAGCTCAACGATAGAACCACACATAAACTCTGCTTGAGAGAGTGAAAATGGACTTTGAGCTTTGAAAAACAACAAAACGAATCACTATTTAGAAGTCTAATATGTTTTGGAATGACAATATTCCTAATGTAATTTATGATTTTGTTTTTAAGAAAAAAGGTATGGCTGGTAGCGACGGAAAAAATTGAAATGCAATGAAAAATTATTAGAATTTTCCTGGGCTTTAATTCTTAATTATTCAGTACTAGAGTGAGGAGTGAAAAGTATTTTTAAGAATATATATGACTAATAATATTTTCAATATTATGTTTAAATTATAAATTACATTAGATGTAAGCAGATATATTTTAGATGTAAGTAGAAAAGAAAAACTTAACTAAAAGGGAAAACAGTTTGATAAATATTCCTTTAAAAATATCATATAAAGAAAAACATGATAAAAATTAAATTCATCCAATAAATATTAGCCAGATCTATTTTATATTTTAATCTTTTTAATGATTCATGTGTTTTTCATGAAAGCTAGGGAGATGTTTGTTTAGGAGATTTTAAGTATAATTAGTCTTAAAATCCTTTAATTTAATTTAATATTTTGTTTTGCTTCCTTAGTTAAAAAATGTTATATAGTGGTCCTTTAAGAATTACTCAATTATACAAAAAAGTCATCGCCGTTAAACATTTTGAAAAAACGATAACTTTGGCTACGTGGTGTGACAGGTAGACATTAGTCAATAAGTTGAGTCATCATACGTATTAAAAAAATTGTGTTTTGGAGATGTTTTATTTTCGGAGGTTAAAAACCCTTCAAAATACTAATTAGGTGTAAAACAAATAACAACAATTCTTCGGAGGCTATCATTTTCTTCCACTTTCCAGCTTCCCTGTTGTCTTTTTCTTGGTTTTCTTGTACAGATCTCCGTCAAAGCAAACATATTTTTCTCTTGCCACTAAAAACCTAGAACCATAAGAACATAATACATAGAATCTAATGAATATGAAAAGGGAAAATGTCGGTAGCATAAACTAGAACCATCAACATAACACAACATCATAAACCTAATTGACATGCATCGTGAAAAGAAATTTAAAAATATGCAACATGTCACATCTCGAAAAATACGATACTTCACGAAGCGTCTGCGCACTCGCAGAAAATTGATTCGAACAAAGTCGCCACCGAAATTTATTCATTCTAATGAAGGAAAGGGAAAATATCGATAAAACCCTTAAGAGAAAAAAGAAAATGATCGTCACAACCAAATTCGGGTTCGGGAGTTGATTATGCATGGGGAAGATATTATCACCCCTCACGTCCGTTGTACTAAATGGGAACCTTTTAGTTGGATTTGTGATTTGAATGTTAGCTTATGTTAATTCTTTTCTTTGAATAATCAAAAGTGCAAAAGGAAAATAAAGGGGTCGCAAAAAGGTTTTTGTTAGGGTGCTTGACGAGATTGCGGGTCTCGCTCCTACGTATCCTCGGGTACAATGAGGAACTCAAAGCTTCTTAGTTTGGAGGAAGGCTATGGTTTGTTGGTTGATTTGTTTTAATGAACAAGTGCTTAGATTGCATTCTAACGGTTAAATATTGGCTTGTATGCTCACGGGCGAGGCTTAAGTGCTAGTTCGTATTCGCATTAGAAAGGTTTAGGCAGTGTTCTTTTGAAAAAGAGTTTTCAATCGCACTAGGGTGAGAAATTAGGTTTGATGTATTGAGTGTTTTTTAGGAGAACGGTGAAAATTCGAGCAATATGGCAAGCGCCAATCATTGGCTTATTCGACGAGTAGTAAGGCGTGCGCCTTCATTTCCTTTTGTCATTCAATTTTGATATTTTGAAAATGGTTTATGGAAGACGAATAGTCGCAGTAGTGAGGCGAATGCCTACCACTTGCTTATCTGGGGAATAATGAGGTGTGCGCCACCATTCCTTTATCCAAGTTTTATTAGAGTATTTTAATCGGAGACGAAAATTTGAGCAATATAGTGAGCGTTAGTCGTTCAATTATTCGAGAAACAGTGAGGCGAATGCCTCCCATTCCCTTTTCATCCTAAGTTTAATTAAGAAAAAGAATTAATCACTTTAAGTAAGCAAAAAAGAAAATTCGATGTTGATCGAGAGTTTTAGTCGCGTTAGTGAGAAATGATCTGATCTAGCTTGAATGTATTCGGGTTGACGTCTTTTTAGAGATGACAATTTGAATAATCTTCATAAAAATATCTTTTAAAACTAAAAGCAAAAAAACTAGATTAAAGAAGAAAATGATTTAAGAGTGAACTATTATCTTATAAATCTAAACAAATATAAAGCAAAAGATTTGTTTATATAGAAAATGAATAAATGAATGACATCTACCATATAAGAAAAGAAGAGTATCTGGAAAAGTTTTTTCTACCCTTTCCTATTCTTTCAACAACTCATCAAGTTGAGGGAAAATTGAGTCTTTTGTTAACAAATCCTAACTATGCAATACAATTCGTTCTTTCCTAACCAAAAGTTTGCAACCAGTACCATTTTGGCATTGCTTTGCTGTATTCTCTCTCCAACATCTTTCATTTGACAAACATATCATCCTTTCATCACATATTCTCTTTCTTTTCATTACGCATTGCGATATGAGGAATTATGGCCTAAAACACTTTGTATTTCATCATTTGATAGCTTCAGTATCTTCACACCTTCGCCTTCTGCTTGAATAATTCAAATGCCATCGAAGAACCCTGACCAGTGATCATTCAACATGGAAAAACCATTCGAGCTCATAAACAACATCAATGATAAGAAGTAGATGTGAAAGATCGTTGTAAAGATTCATCACAAATGGAAGGTTACGTCTAATTCAAAGGAGCATTTTGAAATGGTTATTGTCGACAAACAAGTGAGTTTCGATGCTATTTATTAGATTTGTCGTTCTAATGGATTTGTTTTTTTTTTGTTTGAGACTATATGTTTCATTTAATATTTCTGCTTTTCGTTTAATGTCGTGAACGTTTGATTTCATTGCCCTCTTTTACTATTTCTGATGTTTTCATTTGTAAAATGATGTTGTAACTGATTAAATAACAAAATGTTCAATGCTTTCTCTATTTAATCATAAATCTGCTTTAAACATTATAGGGTTGTCATGTTTACATAATTGTTTCAACAATTTTTAGGCAAGCCTTTGACTCAACATTGTCAGTTAACATGACTTGCATTATCTCAAACTTTCAAGTTCAAGCTAATGATTTACTCTTCAGACCAACTAACACAAGTTTCTGTTGAAGTTCACAGGTGGGACAAGAATAGGAGATATTGACAAACACGACATCCCTAATAAGGTCATCAACTTTACCTCATTTGATGATATCATTTTAGGCAAATGGCAGAAGAATCTCGTTATAGGTATTATTTATAATGATCTAATACAGTTCTTCCATTTTATGTTACCATTTTATGTCTGATGCCTTATTGATGTTCATTTTAATAGATGTCATTAGAGTGGTTGGAAAAGTCGGATACACCCAGACGCCATCAGGGGGCAAGAAAGCACAGGTTAACTTGGTATTGAGATATTTGGGGCATATCAATTCATGTTAGTGGTTTGTTTTTCAGTTTATAGTTTTGCAAATGTTTACTTTTATTCTAAATAGCTTTGTTTCACATCATAGCGACAACACCTTACATTGTACCCTTTGGGAAGTACACGCTTTGGAGTTCTTTGAATACACACAAAAACAGTTGTATCCTTCGACACCGACTGTTATTCTACTGCAGTACGCAAAAGTTAAGGAAGAAGGTTGTCCATCCTTACATACTTCTGCACATTTACACAATGGCATGTCCCATTAATCTCTTTTGGAATGCGTAGGGAAATATCCTATTGCTGTGACAAACACTTAAAATATTACTAAGATCCATATCAACGTTGATATGCCCGATATCAAGGATTTTCTTAATAGGTAACCTCTATATTAAATACACATGCTCTGCGGACTATCATTATTGACTATTATTTCTGGTACTTATTTTGGAATATATCGCATAACTGCAGGTTGCCTAAAGACTCAAATGTAGGGAAGTCGGTCAACAAATTAAGCACTCACACCCGTGAATGGTCACAACAATCGTCAACATCTTAACTTACTCCGTCTGAAAAGTTTATGTCAAAGGTCGATAGACTACCACTGGATCACATTATCAAATTACAGGAGGTTGAATTCAATGCTTTCTTAGTGGCCATTTAAGTGTCTTAATTTATTTGTATTGACAAAAATTCTTTCTATGTCACTTATGTACAAATCACATTATGTGTCAGAGTTGCGACGATTGACAAACTCATTGCTTCACCTCACGATTGGTAATATAAAGCTTGCCATCAATGTCCTCAAATTGCAAAGGGAGACACCCCATTGTTTTTCTATTAGGATGGTCATCAAATTGAAGCTGAGATATGGAGGTTTATCATTAATATACCATTACCAACTCTATTAATTAATATTCCACATCCTGGTGGTTGACTTTTGTTATTGTTGTAAGTATAAGATAAAAATAGCAGTCGTTCATAATGGCTATTGTCTATTGTGGGAACTTTGTGTTCTAGGATCGCGAATGTTCCCAACTGTTAGATACATCTGCTACACAACTACGTGCAACATTGATTGAGGTTAAAAATGAAATGTTCTCATCCATTTGTTATCAATATTTTGTTCTCATTTCAGCATCTGTGTACGTTCAACGTAATACTTTATGCACATTTAAACTCCAGTCTGGAATCACAAACCCACTAGAGTTTCCACTGGCACTGGATGCAATGTTAGGTTTAAAGTTGGCATTCAAGGTTAAGTAGCAACCACGATGGAGAAGTTCCTCTGTTGTCCAGATTCTTAGAGATGAACAACTGATCAAACAACTTGAAGGTTCATGTAAAATATAACATGTACATGCTTTTTGGTGACTTTGTTATTATCGTTTCCCTTTTTCAGTATCGTTAACATTATTGACTTTGTTACATTCTACCTGTCAATTTCTGTCAATGATGTCACACCCCTGTCAATGCAGGTGTATTTACTTCATCTTGAATCATGACATTCCTATATCATATTCTATTTCTATAATTCTTTACTCCAATAATTTTTATTATGTTCTTATCATATTCTACGTCTATAATTCTTGACTCCAACACTTTTTATTCTGTTATTGTAAGATCATGGAGAGTGTTGACTAGGACCCCATAGTTGATAAATTCGAATCACTAATGGTATATAATACTAAATAAGCATGAGTTGTACGTCCGCTTTCTTTTACAATATAACATAATATCTCTAACATCACTTCCAACTCTACTACCAAGACTTGGAGATAACCTTCACACAATCCTGAACCTGCCACACCCACCACAAATGTCAGAGGCTTGCCCTTGATGCTTCCACAGATTCAACAACACAAAAATATTTGGGTAAAGGAGACCTATCAACAACTAACTTAAAGAAGGTCACCAAAAGGGGGGAAAATAATGACCTCGACTATTGCTTTTGTGCAGCTGAACTGCTTTTTTTTGTGTGGATCCTTAACTGATGTTTATCTTCAACATTATGTTCCCTTTAAATTAACTATGATGTAATTTATAAACTTAGTTTAGATCACCTTTGATTATGTTATTGAGATTCTGGTTCCTCGAAACAATACAACTAATGAGTGCATGATATTTTGGATATAGTTATTATATTCTTCACCCAATATAAATGTTGATTACCATTTATATTGTGCTGATTATTCTAGATATGCACTATTTAAATTATTATCTTTCAAGTTGTAAATGCCTCTTTGCATGAAGTTCATTTCTATAGATCTCAGTTCACTACGTACCTACAAAAAATTGTGATCAACTAAGCATTTCACGATAGAGATATACTTTTTTTCCAATCTGTTTCGTCTACTTTTATGAATCAGTTGTATCTTTACTATGGGTGAACAAATTTGAACCGACCGATTAAAATCGATCGATCTATTGTCTATTTTGTGCAAATGGGTCAGGTCGGGTGTCTGGTTGATTCGGTTGCTTAATTTAGATAATATATTGTTGCTTCGGTCGGGCTCAGATGCTTATTTTGAACCCGTCGAAAACCGAAACCGACCGAACTTAATTAATATATATTTTATTTATTTTTATTATTATATGACTGACTCACTATAAAAGTGAGATTTATAATGTTTGAGGATATTATCATTTTTATAATTTAATGATGACATTTTGTACTCTAAAAAATACAAGACATACAATATAAAATTTTGAGTATTATTTAATTTAAGTTTAAAAGTATGATAATGATCAAAATTAATGTCAAATAATATTGAAAATATTATCCCATAATAATAATTTTTCTTTTAATATTAAAAAAAATGTTCTATTCTAAAAATTTGATATTTTTATAATAAATTTAAAAAATAGCCATTTTTATAGGATTATTCTAATAAATATTAAACCGATTAGACCGATCCGACTTAATCGACAAACCGATTTAACCAGATCCGACGAAAACCAAAATTTAATCGGTTGAAATTAGACCATAAAACTAAAACAGTAATTTACAACGGATTTAAATTTTAGACCCGAAATCAATCGAACCCGACCGATTGTCCACCCCTAACCCTTACTATATTCAGCTTATAGTACCACTCTCTATGAAATATATCTACAATTAAATTAAGCTTATAGTACCACTGACAAGAAATGTAACCTATTATACAAAAGAAATTTTGGATTGTCTCCAACCCACACGCTGATCTATACAATCCCATCATATATAATAAAATATATTATATTCGCATCCATAAGCCACAAATCTTTCCTTAAAATAATATATTCCTAAACACCAGCTCCGAATTTACAACTGCGGCAGAGTTTTTCCTTTGTCATGTCACGTATGTCATCATTACATCTGCCACCAAGAAACCGTGTACTGATAACAACAAATACTTTTATATATAACTTTGTTGGTTGTAACACCCACATATAAATTCCATAAATCAAGAATATATATATATATATATATAATACATGAATTTTAGTTTTGGTACGGAAATACCAATAAGTTTTTAGATAATACATTGTATACATTACATGCTCAAAAACAAAGTATAAACTATAGCATAATATACACATGTTCCAAAGTACTAAGAACTAGATCAATAAAATGATCTCAAAATAAATCTCCACAACGGAAGCTATCCCATCCAAAATGCCAAGATACATAAGGATATCAAACTGCTTTATCCTTACCCTTCACGGAACCTGAAACACCTGTAATATAATCAACAACGTAGGGTGAGATAATAATCCCAGTGAGTTCCATATCTTATGGATTCTCTCGGCTTTACAAGGTTCTAACCAATCCTAACTCAAGTCAAAAGGAAGGGAAAAAGACCTTGAGTTCACAATCTCATATTATATGGAAACATGTTCTTGAGTTCACCAACTCAAACTATCACTAATTGGTAACCTTATCAAGGCATCCCCTTTTCCTGTCCTCTCCTACGTCTTAAAGTCGGCACGAGTCATGGATCCTTGCACTTACTTGACATACGAAATGGATTCGGATCCTAAGGGACATATTATCACCTTTATGGATCGTCACTTCACATTGGCTATTAACCATCACAAGTCTCTACCCGTAGGTTCCATTCGTACTACACGCGAGAATCAAACCTGCCAAGTAATCATGCGTACATTCCAGAGGAGCTCTTAGCTCATGAAATAACAAGTCTCAATGGAAACGGTTCTGATTACGTGATCTCACACAAACGTGATTGTATTCGACAATCACAGGGCCACAAATTGCCTTAATCACAAAGAACACAAAGGTTCACACACATGTTCCATATAATGTGTCACTCTCCACTAGACCACTACTCGTCAAGGATGCACGCCTAGGCATCGAATGCACGAGCATCGCCATCTAGATTCTCTACCACTTCCTAGTCACAACTAGGTCACAATATTAAACTATACCATTTGGTTTTAGGGTAAGATTTCCTCACTCTTCCTAATTTATTTTAAACATATATTCTCTTAATCATACTCAACAACACATAGATAGATATGGCATAACCCAATAGCATAAGTAAAACACATGTAATAGCACATCACATAAAAACATTAATTTCATTCAACTGCCACTAATTCATAAATCTCACATCTAAATCAATATTTTCACTTTTTTATTGCGTAGAGCATTGTCATAGCTTTCCAACGCTTCTTACTACGCCTCGATCGGAATCACGGTTCAAAAGTTATGGATTTTTAAATATTTTTCACAAACTTCCAGTGTTAATCGGTTAACGGGATATGGTTAACCGGTTAACGGGCGACTTCCAGTAGCAAAATGGGAATAGAGGCATATTTGGCTAACCGGTTAACCATATTATGGTAATCGGTTAACCAGCCAACACTTAGCGTAAAACATCATTTTTCATGGGTTTATCAGTTAACCCCATACCGTTAACCGGTTAACCCTGTTGCAGAAACTAAAAAACGCGTTTTTCTTTATCCAAAACCCAATTAAACTCAATCAAAACATATTGGAACACCAAAGCCAGTATTACCGATTAAACTCATGCATAACCCGATTATACTACGCAATCTATTCCGTATTTGAACCATTAAAACATCAATTTAACATAAATACTCACAATCTATCAATTTCTACTCTAGGTTTCTACAACCCTAGTTTCTATAACTCATAGTTCTACCTAGAACCCACCTCAAAGCAAGATGATGATAAAGAAGATGAGATGATTTGATGAAGAGATGATGAAGATCCAAGCTTTTCTCTTATTCTAGGTTTTCCTTCTCTTTCTCTCTTTGATCCTCATTCTCTCTTCTCCTTCTCTCTAACTCTTTCTATTTTTGTTACTAATGAAGAGGAATGCAAAGGAAAATGATATGTAGAGATATCATTAAGTTAGTAACACTAACTTGAAATGTCCAAATTGTCTTTAATGTACCAATTAATAAAAACCTTAGAGTCAGATAATATTAATTAAATCCAATCTGAGCTCATCAGTTGCTCTAATTATCTTAACAGATAAATTCTCAGAGCACATCGGAACTCATTCGATCTCAACTAATATTATCTAGAGCATTTAATAAATACAGGGTATTACATTGGTCTTCCCCTGCTTTATTTTAGTTTATTGTACTATATGGAAAAGCATATGATACAATTATTCTTCCATTGCAACATGGTTCACTTTTTAAAATAAGTAAAAACTCACTTTATTTTAGTCAGAGTTTGATTTTTGTTTTACCTGTCACTTACAACATACGTTTAACTAATTTGCATTCTTCTACTTGCATATAACCAAACAAAATATAGTTAACAATTTAGTGAAGGTTAGTGCTATTTACAATTCTTCCTAACTCATACGATAAACTATACCTATTGAAAATATAGTTGTATTTAAACACCATCACGTTTGGAACCTTGAATAAAACACTTAATATTTATACATCATTCTGAATTTACTTCCTCGACCTTTGTTTGATGACCATTAATCTGTTAACGCAAATGTTACAAAGCCCTTTATATTTTGCAGGATTATAAGGATATGTATGATACTAATGAAACACCTGCCTCCATTGCAAGAAAGAGGAGAAAGTTGATGGACAAGAAACTTAGCAACTCAACCTCCAACAAGGAGAATTCACATTTTCCCCTTGCACACCAATGTTTCCTATGTATTTTAACTCCCCACGATCTTCTACACCACCTTTGACAAATATTGTTAACACGGCTCAATCTGCACCGTCTACTCGCCAAAGATATCCAAGCTCCCATGAAAAAAGGAGAAGAACTGATATTTATTCTGGGATTAATTTGATCAGCACATTCAATTCAACAGTTCCACATAAAAGGTTTTCAACTCTAAACAGTAATGTCAGCATTACAACACCCATAACGCCTCTTCCTCACACGTCATTCCATACACATTCATCAGATAAAACACAAAACTTTGAAGCATCTGCCTCCTATTTTAACCTGATTCAACCACCAAACATAGGTACCTCTTCTCAAAACAAAACGGTAACAACAACACCCATGTCCTAATTACTACGTACAATGTTCCCTAACTTTTCTCCATCTCTAAACACTAATACAAGTTGAGGTATAAGTATTCCAAACACATTATGCCATGCAGTTCCAAATGGAATGACAACAAACTTTGAAGCATGTACTTCAAAGAATGTTCAACCTGTTCGGTTCTCAAATATATCTTCCACATCATCTATTTCTCCAACTCTGAACCAAAGAGAATGCCTGTCCCCATGTAATTCTTCTGTCGATGAGAACTCTGATTCCAATTCGATACACAGTGTGGCCAACTCATCTAATTTGGGCGACGAAGATATTGAAGTTACGCTTATTAACTCAAACCTTCAAGGTGATTTATTCAAGTGTTATATTTTGAAACGAACGAATTTAACAAAAAACTAACAATCAATCTAATATGGCCATGCAGAATATTCCGATATTGGTAACCCCGTTTGGGAATGCCATGATTGTCATACTTCTATGTGGTATCAAAAGCGTAAGTCCAAACATAAACACACGTCTATACCAAAGTTTCAATTGTGCTGCAAAGGTGGTAAGATTGTGCTGCCACTGATGCGACAATCTCCTCTTATGCTACATCAACTACTATTTGATAAAACATATGCACTTGCTAAATATTTTCAAACCAATATAAGAACTTATAATGCTATGTTCTCATTCTCTTATTCTAGGATGAAATTTGAAACAAATTATTCCAAAGGCCACGGTCCACCTACTTTGCGACTTCATGGTCAAACATGTCATCGGACCGGAAGCATGCTCCCAGAATCCGGACATCCTCCCCAATATGCTCAACTTTACATATTTGACACCGATAATGAGATCGATAACAAAATAGATTATTTTAGGTTTTAATACCGATAATAACCTTCTTACATTATTGATGTGAAACGATGAATTTGGGTAACATGTTTTATTCTTTGTGAATATAGGGATAATAAAAAAAATCAAAATAGAGATTGTGACCAAGTTGAAGCTGATGTTGGATGACAACAACGTACATGCTAAAGCCTTTAGAATGGTGAGGGATGTGTTGAAGGAAAATACATTCCAAGACTTAAAGTTGAGACTTATTTCTAATAGGCATAGCGACGGCCGCGTCCATAACAAGCCCACGGTCTCTGAGGGTGCTTCTCTGGTTGTGGGTGATATTGACTCCGCAGAACAAAGGGACTTCATAATCCATGCACGTGATGGTGGATTTTAAAGAATAGATGAGTTTCACCCAGCTTATCTTGGTTACCAATACCCTTTGATATTTTCATATGGGGAAGATGGTTACAGACCAAGCACACTTCACAAGTACCATCATGAACATTTGGTTACCAAAAAGAATCATCAAACAATTAAAGATTGGATCTCTTTTCGATTACAATAGGGCACAGCTGAACAAAAAACATTACTACACTCAAGACGACTTTTCCAACAGTTCTTGGTTGATGGCTATACTATGATGGAATATGAACGCTTACATTGGTTGCGGAAGAACCAATCTACACTGAGAGTTGATAAATATAACAAATTACAACAACAATGTGTTTTCGGTGCTACTGACCAAAGTATAAAAAGAGGAAAGAGGTTGTGCTGCCATCTACATTTTTTGGAAGCAAAAGGTACATGGATAACCTATATTTCAACGGAATGGCTATTTCAAGTAAATTAGGATTTCCTGATTTGTTTATTACATTTACTTGCAACCCAAATTGGCCCAAAGTAAAGCGGTTGTTGGATAACAAAAACTTGAATGCACATGACCGACCTGATATAATAGATAAAGTCTTCAAAATAAAGTTTGATGAACTCATGCGCAATATAACGAAGAAACATGTTCTTGGCCGGGCATTGGCCTGTAAGTCTAACAAATTACATTTTGCACTATCCTCTATGTTCCGTATGCAGCTCTCATTAACAAATTTATCTTTCTTAATATTTCAGTTATGTATACTATCGAATTTCAAAAGAGAGGCCTCCCACATGCTCGCATTTTGATATTCTTACATTCTCAAAGTAAATACCCCACCCCTGAAGACATTGACCAAATAATTTGTGTCGAGATACCTGACCCAGAGTTTTATCCTACTTTGTACAACTTGGTCAAAGCACATATGGTCCACGGACCATATGGTCTATCGAGGAAATCATCATCGTGTATGAAGAACAGAAAATGCTCTAAATACTTTCTAAAGAGATTCATTGAAAATACTATTGTTGATGTTGATAGCTCTCCACTCTACAGAAGAAGAGCAACCACATACATAATTCACAAAAATGGCATCCCTTTGGACAATAGGCATGTCGTCCCCTATAATACAAAGTTGATATTGAGGCACCATGCTCATATCAATATGGAGTGGTGTAATCAGAGTACTTCAATCAAGTATCTTTTCAAGTATATCCACAAAGGGTATGATAGAATAACTACTTCTATAGTTCCTTCTAAGCGGGCAACCTCGAATGGTAACGAACCTTTTGATGAGATACAACAATGTCTTAATTATAGATACGTCTCTCCATGTGAAGCAAGTTGAAGCGAGCCAACAGGGATGGGTTTTTTCCTAAATGGTTATGGGGGGTACCGGCAAAACATACATGTGGAGGACCCTGGCAAGTGCCATTAGATCTAAGCACGACATTTGTTTGACGGTAGTAACTAGTGGGATAACATCTCTATTGTTGTCAGGGGGTAGAACAACACATTCCAGATTCAAAATACCGGTGCCACCTTTGGATAACTCAATATGCAAGATTGACTACGACGACGATGTCGCATAACTGCTTAGGCAAGCTAAGTTAATTATTTGGGACGAGGCACCTATGGCACACAAATTTTGTTTCGAGGCACTTGACAGATATTGTCGGTCGTACCCAGAGGGATTAGTTCGGATATTGCCCACTTCACCATAAATGCTTCCTACATATGGCATTATGTTCAGGTGTTGACGTTAACTGTAACGCCCCATTTTGTCTTATTTATTTAATCGAGTCGATTTAAGTAGTTTTATTTTTATATTATTTTATTCTTGACTTTTGTTTGGCAATATATTATTTTTCATCGTGATTAGGTTTTATCGCGTCTTGAGAGCGTTTGCGAGATATTTGAGTGTAGGGGTATTTTGGTCTTTTGGCTTGGTTAGATATTATGTTTTTTCATAAAAATAGAAATAGAGAGAAAAATAGGGAGAAAGAAAAAGAGAAGAAGGAAAAGAGAAAGAAAAGAAGAAAAGGAGAAAAAACTTGGAGAGTATGGAAACGATCCAACCGACTATTGAAAACACGATTAATTGGGTAAGGGTGTAAAACTCGATTATTCTATACTTGTGTATGATTATGTATGTATGTATTTGTTTGATATTTGGTTGAAATTGGATATAGAACCAAAACCATTAATATGTTGAGATTGTTAGAATTTGATTCAAATTATGTCTGAAATCATGTTTTAATGTTCCTAATTGCTGAGACATGTTAGATAGATGTTGTTGTGCATTCAATGGGTAATTTGTTAGTGTTTAGATGAGATTTGGAGATGATTTTGGTTGATTTTCATAGCAGAAATTCTGCAGGAAAAATTCTGGGTTTCGCTGCCCATACACGTATCAGGCTTGGCATTACGCGTATTAGTTAGGACAATACGCGTATGGCAAGGGGGAAATGAGGGCAATACGCGTATGGAACACATTTTTCACGGCATTCTGCTGATTTGCGTAATGGTACGCGTACTTGGCAAGGCATTACGCGTATCAAGTGAGGCATTACGCGTATGGAGTTTTAGTGGAATTTTGGGGAGAAATTAGTCTCTGCCCATACGCGTAGCACTTTGGGCATTACGCGTATGGAATGGGCGAGCGAGCTGGGCAGTACGCGTATGGCCTAAGGCAATACGCGTATGACCAGAGAGGGTGTAGAATGGTTCCCGATTTTGCGTCCGATGCCGTAACTTTTGATCCGTAACTCGGATCGAGGCGTTCTTGGTACCGTTAGAAAGCTATTGAGATGTTCTTTCTTATAAAAATGGTTTTAAGATTGTTGGCCGATTTAATTATTTTGGGAATTTGGAAACGTGTCGTTTATCGACTTTTACCGTCGTAATTGTGTGCAATTGATGTGTTATCATGTGATATGGTTTTGATATATAACGTATGGCCTGTGTGCTGTTATATGATGTGAAGCATGTGATAAGTTGTAGTAATTGTTGTGGCCTTATGGCAAAATACCTTGTTGAATTGAATACAAATGTATGGTATTAATGTATGTTGTTGTGGGTAGCCTTTATGGCGTGAATCATAGTGTTGTGAGTATCATTGCATGATTGCATGATTGTTGTGGTTGATGGTGAGTAATTCTTGATGTGAATTGATATGAGTGTATATGCTAAAATGCTAATTGTTGTGGTTTGTGGATTATGATGAAATGCATTGTTTGAATTGATTTCCAATGCATGAATAATGATGATGAGATAATTCATATTGTTGATTTGTGAAGATGCATTTGATTGTCATGAGTCCTTGTATGCTAAGCATCATGATATGCATCTTGTGATGTCGTGTGCCCTTGTGGGGTGTGAGCGACGAAACGGTTCCAGAGGGAATCCGCTATAACATCGTGTGCCTTACACAAAGAGGTGTGAGCGATGATTATAGACGATCGTGTGCCTTATACAAAGAGGTGTGAGCGATCAGGTCGTGTGCCTTATACAAAGAGGTGTGAGCGATCCATAAACGTCGTGTGCCTTATACAAAGAGGTGTGACCGACGGGGAACATCGTTTTCCCGACGGGGAGTTACACTAAGTAACAAGCGATGATTCCAATAGTTCTTGAGTGAACTAATAATGAGAATGATGGATGGATGGTACCCGCATTTGCATAGAGTTGTTGTGTCGGTCTCTCTGCATTTGCATAAATCATGAATGGATTGATTATGTGTGGAAAATCATGAATGGATTGATTATGTGTGGAAAATCATGAATGGGTGGATTATGTGTGGAAAATCATGAATGGATTGATTTTGTCTGGAATTGTGAATGGAATTGATGCTGTTGATATATATATATATATATATATATATATATATATATATATTGGTGATAAATGAATTGAGCATGGTTGATATACCTTGGTGATGGATATATGAGATATGCATTGTGTTGTTTTGTATTTGAATTATGGCGTAAATTGTGGTGAGAATGTTTTATATGTGTATTTTTGTGTTATTATATAATTGTATGCAATTATATTATAATTGTGTTTCTCACCCTTCTGCTGTGGTTTGTTGCTCTATGAGGCAATTGCAGATTAGTAGTCTTGGAGGCTTTTGTGAAGATTAGTTCTCCATCCTTTTGTCGGTCTGTCTGCTCTGATACGTAACACGAGAGTCGGGGAACGCTCTTGTTATATATGTATACATTTGTTGAATATATTTTGTATTACCTTTATATGTATATTTTGATGTTATAAAATAATTTATTTTGTAAAACAATTCAGTTATGGATCTTTCCGCTTTATTCCATAATTGAACTCTCCTTTTGTATGGAAAAAGTTTCCCTTTTTTGTTTATTCCATTTTGTGTTATGTATCAAATTTATGAGTGTGGCGCCCCCAATCTAATACCCCCAATTAGCATGCATTTAAAGCAGTTAAAAGAAAAATTCAAAAATTGATCAGAGTACATTTGAAAACACGGCATAGAAAGGAGACATCCCATCAACGTAACCAAAATATACACATAACATGCAACACCTGCCCATAATGATATGCAACTGTGGGGTAGCAATCATACAGAGGAAACTTCGTTCCTTACACCCACTTTTCAGAAATTAGAAATAAAACGGAAAATCTAAAATCTGATTAACATATACACATATAAACAGTTTGTCATACATCAAGTAGCATATGTACAACCAAAATATAATATATCATCAGATATACAAAACAATAGCACGCGGCCACCCTAACTACCCGGAGTCACATATCAGAGCCGACCGACCAAAATAATGAAGATGCAAAGCTTCACAAAAAGAATACCTCCAGCAAACCTAATCTGCAACGCCTCATAGAGCGTTATAAAACAGCAGAAGGGTGAGAAAAACAACCATAATATAATTGCATAAAATTATATATATTAACACAAAAATACACAAGCAACACTTTCTCACCACAAATGCTCAACAGTCGCATATAATATCACACGGTACAATTCTCACTTATCGTATACCACATCACATCAATCATTCACAATACAATCAAACACGTTCCAAGCACAATTACTCATGATTTATGCAATGCACATAGACCGACACAACGACTCTATGCACATGCCATGCGGTACCGACTTCAATTCTTGTAATTCATTAGTCCCCCAGGAACTCTTGGAATCATCGCTCGTTACATAGAGTAACTCCCCGTCGGGCCTACGATGTTCCCCGTCGCTATAAACCAATATTTCAGGGCGAACGACGTTTATGGATTGCTTTCTACCAGTATTTCAGGGCGCACAATCAATTGGGATTAATCGCTTCTACCAATATTTCATGGCGTAAGACTATAAAACTGATTCATCTATGAATCTTCCCATGCAAGAATACATATCATGATACTTGACACATTAATGACTCATGCCAACATCAAATACTCATGCATCAACAATATTCATGTATTTCAAGTGTACACAAAGTAATGCACACAATTGCCCAAAATGGCCACAAACACCAATATACCACACTTAGCATTTTCTTGCCTCTCGGCCACAAATCGTCATCACAACAGCACATAAGGCATACACATCCAAAGCACAAACATATAACACAATACAAGTCAAATACGCACTATTAAAAACGACAAAAGTCGAGATTCGACACTATTCACATTTTCCGACCAAATTTAATCAGCTAACGATTCTCAAAACCTCATATTCACAAAGTACAGTTCGATACCTTTCCAACGACACCAAGAATGCAAAAATCGGATAATCGGAACCAAAGTTACGGACAAAACCGAAAACACATTTTGAAAAATCACATTTTTGACATTCTCCTGTCCATACGCGTATCACTCATGTCCATACGCGTACGGACAGAACCCATTTCCTTCACAAATTCCTCGTTCCAAAACCCATACGCGTATTGGCCCATGGCTCGCCCATGTTACGCGTAACGCCAAGATTCATACGCGTATTGGCCCAAAAACAAGCCAATGATACGCGTATCGCCTTGGCTCATACGCGTATGGACATGCCCCTTACGCGTATGGCCAGAGCATACCCAGAAAAATTCTGCAGAACAATTTCTGCGTTTTCCAACCCAACATCAACCAATTTCTTCACCTAAAACTCAGAAAAACAGCAATTTGAAGTGTAATAGCATACCACAAACATGTATGAACAATCAACAATGCATTCAACAAGACTTTTACCACAATCAAATTCATTTCTAATCAATTTTTACACAATCTAGGTTTTACTAATATTCTCCAAATCAATCCAAAAACAACAACAAAACACATACATAATCGTATACAATCATAGAATAATCGAGTTTCGCACCCTTACCCGATTAATCGATTCTTAAAACTTGTTCTTGTTGAATTTTTCCCACTTTCTTCTTCTTTCTCTCTTTTCTTCTCTTTCTCTCTTTTCTCTTACTATTTTTCTTTCTATTTTCTAACTTATCAAAAATAAGATGTGAAATGCCCAAAATACCCCTACACTCAATTATCTCGCAAATGTTCCCAAAACGCGATAAAATATATTCACGACTAAAAATAACACAATTTCGCACAAAAGCCGAAAACATAATAAAATAATAACAAAATAATCAAAAAGGACTCAACAAACAAAACTGGCAAAACTGGGGCGTTACAATTCTCCCCCACTTAGAAATTTTCGTCCTCGAAAATCTTACCTGATTCAAATAACTCTGGATACGATTCTCGCATCCTACTCTCCAACTCCCACGTCAGATTACCATCAGCAGCGCCTCCCCACGCCACTTTCACAAGTGCAATCTCTTTACCCCTCAACCGCTTCACCTCGCGATCCAAAATACTAACTGGTAAAGTCTCGACCGTAAGGTTATCTCTTACCTCAACCTCGTCCATAGGAATCACATGTGAAGGGTCTGAAACATACTTCCGCAACTGCGAAACATGAAACACATCATGCAAATTCGACAGATTCGGCGGTAACGCCACCCGATACGCTACAGCACCAACTCTCGCAGATATCTGGTAAGGACCAATAAATCGAGGAGTAAGTTTCTTAGATTTCAAAGCACGACCAACACCCGTAACCGGCGTAACCCTCAGAAATACGTGATCACCCTCTTGAAACTCAAGATCCTTCCGTCTCTTATCATGATAACTCTTCTGCCTACTCTGAGAAGCCTTCATTTTCTCACGAATAAACTTTACCTTTTCCGTCGTCTGTTGCACCAATTCCGGTCCAACCACAGAACTCTCACCTGTTTCGTGCCAACACAACGGCGTTCGACATCTTCGCCCATATAAAGCCTCAAAAGGTGCCATTCCAATACTAGAATGGAAACTGTTATTGTACGTGAACTCAACCAAAGCAAGATAACTGTCCCACGTACCACCTTGTTCCAAAACACACGATCTCAACAAATCCTCCAAAGACTGAATAGTTCTTTCGGTCTGACCATCCGTCTGCGGATGATAAGCCGAACTCAACTTCAATCTAGAACCCAAAGCCTTCTGTAGACTCTCCCAAAATCTCGATGTAAACCTCGGATCTCTATCAGAAACAATGCTCAACGGGACACCATGCAATTTCACAACCACACCGACATAAATCTCAGCTAACCTCTCCAAAGAAAAACTGATGTCAATCGGAATGAAATGCGCCGATTTAGTCAGCCTATCCACAATCACCCAAATAGCATTATGCCCTCGCTGAGTATTCGGTAACCCCGTTACAAAATCCATCGAAATGCTATCCCATTTCCACTCAGGAATGTCTAATGGTTGCAACAAACCACTAGGCCTCAAATGTTCCACTTTCGATTTCTGACAAGTTAAACAAGCATAAACAAATTGAGCCACATCTCTTTTCAAACCAGACCACCAGAAAATCTTCCTCAAATCTTGGTACATTTTATTCGCTCCGGGATGAATACTTAAAATACTCCGGTGTCCTTCCTCCAAAATCATTCTTTTCAACTCCGCATCGTCAGGAATACAAATACGATCACGAAATCTCAAAACGCCAAACTTATCAACCTTGAAATCCTCATTCTCGTTCATCATCAAATCAACAAATTTCAAATCCAGCTTTTGTTTCTCACAAATCGACAACAAAAACTCATTCGTAACTTTCAACATACCAAGTCTCACACTCACCGATGTCACTTCGCAAACTAAACTCAAGTCTCTAAATGATTCCAAAAGTTCCCACTCTTTCGCCATCAATGCGGACATATGCAAAGACTTACGGCTCAATGCATCGGCTACCACATTAGCTTTACCAGGATGGTAATTCAAGCCAAAGTCGTAGTCTTTCAAGAATTCCAACCATCTCCGTTGCCTCATGTTCAACTCTTTCTGATCAAATAGATATTTCAAGCTTTTATGATCACTAAAGACTTCGAACCTCGCACCATAGAGATAGTGTCTCCAAATCTTTAACACAAAAACCACAGCAGCTAATTCAAGATCATGAGTAGGATAGTTTTTCTCATGAACTCTTAATTGCCTTGAAGCATAAGCTACAACTTTACCTTCCTGCATCAAAACACCACCCAAACCAATTAAAGAAGCATCACAATACACAACGAATGGTTCATTAGGATTAGGTAAAATAAGAATCGGAGCTGTCGTCAATCTTCTCTTCAGCTCACAAAAACTCTCTTCACACTGAATATCCCAAATGAACGCTTTGCCCTTACAAGTCAACTGCGTCAAAGGTAATGCTAGCTTGGAAAAACCTTCAATGAACCTCCGATAATAACCAGCCAAACCCAAAAAGCTTCGAATTTCAGTAACGGATCTAGGAGCCTCCCATTGTAGAACTGCTTCTACTTTAGATGGATCCACAGCAATACCATTACCTGAAATCACGTGCCCGAGAAAACTCACCTCCGACAACCAAAATTCACACTTGGACAATTTGGCAAAAAGCTTCCTTTCTCTCAAAACCTGCAAAACAATACGTAAATGCTCTGCATGTTCCTCACGAGACTTAGAATAGATTAAAATATCATCAATAAACACCACCACAAAACGATCCAAATGCTCGTGGAAAATCCGATTCATGTATTCCATGAACACACCAGGCGCATTAGAAACCCCGAACGGCATCACAGCAAACTCGTAATGCCCGTAGCGTGTCCTAAAGGCTGTCTTCTGAATATCTTCTTCTTTCACCCTTATCTGATGGTACCCCGATCTCAAGTCAATCTTACTAAATACACAAGCACCAACCAACTGATCCATCAGATCATCAATCCTTGGAAGCGGATATTTGTTCTTAATCGTCACTTTATTCAACTGGCGATAATCAATACATAATCGCATACTCCCATCTTTCTTTTTCACCAACAAAACTGGAGCACCCCAAGGAGAAACACTTGGTCTTACGAACCTCTTTTCCAGTAAGTCATTCAACTTCTTTTTCAACTCCACCAATTCAGATGCCGACATTCGATAAGGTGCCATAGAAACAGGTCTAGTACCAGGGACTAGATCTATCGAGAATTCCACCTCTCTCTCCGGCGGTACATCTGAAATATCTTCAGGAAATACCTCAGGAAAATCACACACAACAGGAAACACCTCAAGAGAAACTTTACTCTCCACCGACAACGATGCAAACACACCGAACAACTGAGCCTCATCCGCCAAAAGTCTCTTCAACTCTTTGGTAGATAAGAAACTCGAGTCTTCGTCTTCCTCCAGAGAAGGAAACCTTACTAGCTTATGATAACAAATTATGGTTAAACAACAACTCGTCCAACGTAACTCGCCCAATATGCCAGACACAACAACCACAACTGACACAAACTGACACAAACAGCTCTGATACCACTTAATGTGACGCCCCCAATCTAATACCCCCAATTAGCATGCATTTAAAGCAGTTAAAAGAAAAATTCAAAAATTGATCAGAGTACATTTGAAAACACGGCATAGAAAGGAGACATCCCATCAACGTAACCAAAATATACACATAACATGCAACACCTGCCCATAATGATATGCAACTGTGGGGTAGCAATCATACAGAGGAAACTTCGTTCCTTACACCCACTTTTCAGAAATTAGAAATAAAACGGAAAATCTAAAATCTGATTAACATATACACATATAAACAGTTTGTCATACATCAAGTAGCATATGTACAACCAAAATATAATATATCATCAGATATACAAAACAATAGCACGCGGCCACCCTAACTACCCGGAGTCACATATCAGAGCCGACCGACCAAAATAATGAAGATGCAAAGCTTCACAAAAAGAATACCTCCAGCAAACCTAATCTGCAACGCCTCATAGAGCGTTATAAAACAGCAGAAGGGTGAGAAAAACAACCATAATATAATTGCATAAAATTATATATATTAACACAAAAATACACAAGCAACACTTTCTCACCACAAATGCTCAACAGTCGCATATAATATCACACGGTACAATTCTCACTTATCGTATACCACATCACATCAATCATTCACAATACAATCAAACACGTTCCAAGCACAATTACTCATGATTTATGCAATGCACATAGACCGACACAACGACTCTATGCACATGCCATGCGGTACCGACTTCAATTCTTGTAATTCATTAGTCCCCCAGGAACTCTTGGAATCATCGCTCGTTACATAGAGTAACTCCCCGTCGGGCCTACGATGTTCCCCGTCGCTATAAACCAATATTTCAGGGCGAACGACGTTTATGGATTGCTTTCTACCAGTATTTCAGGGCGCACAATCAATTGGGATTAATCGCTTCTACCAATATTTCATGGCGTAAGACTATAAAACTGATTCATCTATGAATCTTCCCATGCAAGAATACATATCATGATACTTGACACATTAATGACTCATGCCAACATCAAATACTCATGCATCAACAATATTCATGTATTTCAAGTGTACACAAAGTAATGCACACAATTGCCCAAAATGGCCACAAACACCAATATACCACACTTAGCATTTTCTTGCCTCTCGGCCACAAATCGTCATCACAACAGCACATAAGGCATACACATCCAAAGCACAAACATATAACACAATACAAGTCAAATACGCACTATTAAAAACGACAAAAGTCGAGATTCGACACTATTCACATTTTCCGACCAAATTTAATCGGCTAACGATTCTCAAAACCTCATATTCACAAAGTACAGTTCGATACCTTTCCAACGACACCAAGAATGCAAAAATCGGATAATCGGAACCAAAGTTACGGACAAAACCGAAAACACATTTTGAAAAATCACATTTTTGACATTCTCCTGTCCATACGCGTATCACTCATGTCCATACGCGTACGGACAGAACCCATTTCCTTCACAAATTCCTCGTTCCAAAACCCATACGCGTATTGGCCCATGGCTCGCCCATGTTACGCGTAACGCCAAGATTCATACGCGTATTGGCCCAAAAACAAGCCAATGATACGCGTATCGCCTTGGCTCATACGCGTATGGACATGCCCCTTACGCGTATGGCCAGAGCATACCCAGAAAAATTCTGCAGAACAATTTCTGCGTTTTCCAACCCAACATCAACCAATTTCTTCACCTAAAACTCAGAAAAACAGCAATTTGAAGTGTAATAGCATACCACAAACATGTATGAACAATCAACAATGCATTCAACAAGACTTTTACCACAATCAAATTCATTTCTAATCAATTTTTACACAATCTAGGTTTTACTAATATTCTCCAAATCAATCCAAAAACAACAACAAAACACATACATAATCGTATACAATCATAGAATAATCGAGTTTCGCACCCTTACCCGATTAATCGATTCTTAAAACTTGTTCTTGTTGAATTTTTCCCACTTTCTTCTTCTTTCTCTCTTTTCTTCTCTTTCTCTCTTTTCTCTTACTATTTTTCTTTCTATTTTCTAACTTATCAAAAATAAGATGTGAAATGCCCAAAATACCCCTACACTCAATTATCTCGCAAATGTTCCCAAAACGCGATAAAATATATTCACGACTAAAAATAACACAATTTCGCACAAAAGCCGAAAACATAATAAAATAATAACAAAATAATCAAAAAGGACTCAACAAACAAAACTGGCAAAACTGGGGCGTTACAATGAGCATGGATTGTGTTGTTTTCTTTAGATGTGGCATCCTTGGTTCTGTCGGAAAAATAAAATTTTATTTACTCTGATTTATTTATGTATTATTTATTCGCGATGGGAATTGGGGTGTTACAATAGTGGTATCAGAGCAGGTCGGTCTGTCTGGCCAAGTTGTTGAGTCAGTTGGTGTGACAGTTGAATACTGTCGATGTTGTTTGTTCCTTAGTACGTGATATGTGTGTGAAACACTGTCAGTACTTTCTGGTTTTCTAATCCTTTGTCGTCAGGATTGAGAATGAAATAAGTGGGGGAGAAACTGGTGCTTCTCCAAGTTGCTTCAGGTGTGGAGCATTGGCTCAGTGTGTTGTAGATTGCAAGATTATAAGTGTTGTTTGGACAGCGTTGTTCCCGGTTTTGGGGGGAATGCGGAGGTAAGGTTTATGTCGACTAAGGATTTGTGCCTTAGGTAGTTTTGTGCATAAGATACAAGAAATGCTATTAAGTTTGGTAAAGACGGTTTATGCCCCATCATGATTGTTGGCTGTCTATTGACAAATTGAGGAACTGATCACCCTTAATCTCTTGTTGATAGTAGACGGGAATTATGTTGGATGGAAGAGACGTGTCTTTCAGGCTTTGATAGTGTGTGAAATGAATTGTTTGGAATTTAAGAAAATGATTACGGATTTTTTTGATGAGTCGATGAAGATTCTTATATCGGAAGATGAGGCAGATTCGAGGTTTTTGTATGTTGGTCAAGTTGGGAAGTCATTGAGAGAGAGAACGATTGGGTATTGTTAAAGGTTGTTCTCAGAGAGTAGAGTGTGAACTCAAATTTGAAGAAGGTGAGGATTTGAGGTTTAGATCTGCTAAGTAAGTAGAAGAACTTTTAGGAAGTGAAACTCAGATGTTCGTCTTGTTTGTGATAATAGTGTTCTGGAATTGACAGGAAAGCCACAGTGAAGGGCTGCCAGTTGTGCGTGATTTCTAGATGTGTTTCCGGATGGAATATTGGATGTTAGCATTAGAATTACTCAGATTGAAAGAGTGGTTGGGAGATTTACTAGAAAAGGGATTTGTGAGACTAAGTGTGTGGTCTTAGAGAGCTCCAGCTTTGTTAGTAGCAAAAAGGATGGATGATTGAACGAAATAACAAGCATGATGTGCGTAAGGGTATTGAGACTATGGATAGTAAAACTTAGAGTTTTGGTGAGTTTTGGAGTTTTTAAAGTTTTAGGGCATTAATGGAAATCTTGAGAAAACCCTAAGTATGGATGTAATATTTGAGAGTTCTTTTTGGTTGGTTGTTGCTACATGTTGGGATTTATGGAAGTTGGACTGTTAAGAGAAGAAATTGTGTATGGATTACTAACAGTTGAATAAGGTAACGATTGAGAATAAGTGTCCACTTTCATGAATAGATGACTGGAATGGTTTGGTTGAGTTTGAGTGAAATTACAACTATTTGGAATGTTTGATAAGAGTGGTGAATTGTGTGAGTTAAGGCTTTGATCGATTGAATGTGACTGGTTATGTTTGTTATCATCGGGATAGGTTGTTATTTACTCGGTTAAGCTTGTTTGTGAGTAACTAATTACCCAGTGAAAAGTTTTGCAGAACTTTAAGAATTTATATCTTTTGGAATTCAGTTGGGCATTATAAAGTGCAGTGATGTTGTTCGGTGAGAGTAATGCGTCTGGAATGTTGTGGAGTATATGAATCGTATCTTCCATATTTATTTGGATAAGTTCGTAATGGCTTTGATTGAGGATATTCAGATCTGTTATAAACTCAGAGGAAAAACAGGTAGAGTGTTTGAGATTTGAATTACAAGTGTTGAAAAGAGACGAAGTTCTATGCTAGGTTATTCAAGTGAGAATTTGGGTTGAAAAAGGTTATTTTCTTGGATATGTTATTTCAGATGAGAGTATGGTTAATGGATCCATCGGAAGTAGATGCAGTTCTACAATGAGAGGCTCCGAAGTTGGTTAAGGGGATTAGAATCTTTTTGGACTTTAGTTGGTTATTACCGGAGGTTATGAAAGGTTTTTCCAAGTTAGCATTTTCGTCATGACATATGACTTGTAAAAGGTGAGTCGTTTGTTTTGGATGTTCGTTGTAAGGAAAGTTTCAGAGAGCTAAAGTAGAAGTTGTCTATGGCTCCAGTTTTGATTCTGTGTGATCCGAATAAACCGTTTGTGAGGTATGGTGATGTGTCTTTGATGAGTTTAGTCTATGTGTTAATGCAAAAGGGTAAAGTCATGGCTTATGCTTTACGACAATTGAGGATTCATAAAAGGATCTATAATATTTTGGATTTGGGATTGGTTGCGGTTGTAATGTGTTGGAATATTTGGAGGTATTATCTTTATGGTTCTAGGTTCAAAGTGTTTAGTAATCACAAGAGTTTAGAGTACTTGTTTGGTCTGAAGGAATAGAGTATGAGACAACGAGGAGGGTTGAAATTCGTGACGAGTTATGAATTTGGCTTGGATTATCCTTAGGGAAAAGCTAAGGTTGTGCCTGAAAAGTTAAGTCGAAGGTTTTTATGCATGTCTGTTTTGATGGTCAGAGACTTAAAATTATTTGAGCAGTTCAGAGACTTGTGTCTGGTGTGTGAGATAACACAGGAGAGTGTGAGGTTGGGAATATTAAAGTGAACAGTGATTTTTGGCAGAGGTGAGAAAGAGTTAGAATCTGGACGTGAGATTGGTAGTTTTGATGGTTACGAGTAATCAGAGTGCGTAGCATTGTTGTAATATTGTTGTGTGACAAGGATGTTTGGTATTCTGGTTTTGACGAGGTTGTTGAAATGATGTTGGGTTGTGGAACTTTATGTTCTTGTTTGTGTGTTGCCTCATTTTCATCGTGTTGGGTCGAGTGCGAGTAACTAATTCCTTGTGGTGGATTAGAGGAGTGTTACATACGGTGATGGTAACGATCTTGTTGTGTTTCGGTTCAAGAGTGAACATGTGTGTTCGTAACTTGGGTATTCTTTAAGTTGTGAGTTGGTCATCAAGTGCATTGTATGGGCTTTGCATCTTGTCGTTGTAGTCGTTGTCTTTGTCGTGTCGTTGTTGTAGCTGTTGTTAGCAAGGTGGTTTGTCGGTTTGTGTTATTCGTGGTGTGCCGAGTGTTGGCATGTTATTTGGTTAGTCGGATGCGAGAGTCGTATCCAGAGTTGTTCGTCTCAGTTATATTTTCGAGGACGAAAACGTCTAAGTGGGGGAAAATTGTAACGCCCCGTTTTGTCTTATTTATTTAATCAAGTCGATTTAATTATTTTTATTTTTATATTATTTTATTCTTGACTTTTATTTGGCAATATATAAGTTTTCATCGTGATTAGGTTTTATCGCGTCTTGAGAGCGTTTGCGAGATTTTTGAGTGTAGGGGTATTTTGGTCTTTTGGCTTGGTTAAATATTATGTTTTTTCATAAAAATAGAAATAGAGAGATAAATAAGGAGAAAGAAAAAGAGAAGAAGGAAAAGAGAAAGAAAAGAAGAAAAGGGGAAAAACTTGGAGAGTAAGGAAACGATCCAACCGACTTTTGAAAACACGATTAATCGGGTAAGGGTGTGAAACTCGATTATTATATACTTGTGTATGATTAGGTATGTATGTATTTGTTTGATATTTGGTTGAAATTGGATATAGAACCAAAACCATTAATATGTTGAGATTGTTAGAATTTGATTCATATTGTGTCTGAAATCATGTTTTAATGTTCCTAATTGCCGAGACATGTTAGATAGATGTTGTTGTGCATTCAATGGGTAATTTGCTGGTGTTTAGATGAGATTTGGAGATAATTTTGGTTGATTTTCGTAGCAGAAATTCTGCAGGAAAAATTCTGGGTTTCGCTGCCCATACGCGTATCAGGCTTGGCATTATGCGTATTGGTTTGGGCAATACGCGTATGGCAAGGGGGAAATGAGGGCAATACGCTATGGAACACATTTTTCACGGCCTTCTGCTTATTTGCGTAATGGTACGCGTACTTGGCAAGGCATTACGCGTATGGAATTTTAGTGGAATTTTGGGGAGAAATCAGTCTCTGCCCATACGCATAGCACTTTGGGCATTACGCGTATGGAATGGGCGAGCGAGCTGGGCAGTACGTGTATGGCTTAAGGCAATACACGTATGACCAGAGAGGGTGTAGAATGGTTCCCGATTTTACGTCCGATGCCGTAACTTTTGATCCGTAACTTGGATTGAGGCGTTCTTGGTACCGTTAGAAAGCTATTGAGATGTTCTTTCTTATAAAAATGGTTTTGAGATTGTTGGCCGATTTAATTGTGTTGGGAATTTGGAAACGTGTCGTTTATCGACTTTTACCGTCGTAATTGTGTGCAATTGATGTGTTATCATGTGATATGGTTTTGATATATAACGTATGGCTTGTGTGCCGTTATATGATGTGAAGCATGTGATAAGTTGTAGTAATTGTTGTGGCCTTATGGAAAAATACCTTGTTGAATTGAATACAAATGTATGGTATTAATGTATGTTGTTGTGGATAGCCTTTGTGGCGTGAATCATAGTGTTGTGAGTATCATTGCATGATTGCAGGATTGTTGTGGTTGATGGTGAGTAATTCTTGATGTGAATTGATATGAGTGTATATGCTAAAATGCTAATTGTTGTGGTTTATGGATTATGATGAAATGAATTGTTTGAATTGATTTCCAATGCATGAATAATGATGATGAGATAATTCATATTATTGATTTTTGAAGATGCATTTGATTGTCATGAGTCCTTGTATGCCAAGCATCATGATATGCATCTTGTGATGTCATGTGCCCTTGTGGGGTGTGAGCGACGAAACGGTTCCAGAGGGAATCCGCTATAACATCGTGTGCCTTATACAAAGAGGTGTGAGCGATGATTATAGACGATCGTGTGCCTTATACAAAGAGGTATGGGCGATCGGGTCGTGTGCCTTATACAAAGAGGTGTGAGAGATCCATAAATGTCGTGTGCCTTATATAAAGAGGTGTGAGCGACGGGGAACATCGTTTGCCCGACAGGGAGTTACACTAAGTAACAAGAAATGATTCCAATAGTTCCTGAGTGAACTAATGATGAGAATGATGGATGGATGGTACCGCATTTGCATAGAGTCGTTGTGTCGATCTCTCTGCATTTGCATAAATCATGAATGAATTGATTATGTGTGGAAAATCATGAATGGATTGATTATGTGTGGAAAATCATGAATGGATTGATTATGTGTGGAAAATCATGAATGAATTGATTTTGTGTGGAATTGTGAATGGAATTGATGTTGTTGATATATATATATATATATATATATATATATATATATATATATATATATATATATATATATATATATATATATGTTGGTGATAAATGAATTGAGCATGGTTGATATACCTTGGTGATGGATATATGAGATATGCATTGTGTTGTTTTGTATTTGAATTATGGCGTAAATTGTGGTGAGAATGTTTTATATGTGTATTTTTGTGTTATTATATAATTGTATGCAATTATATTATAATTGTGTTTCTCACCCTTCTGTTGTGGTTTGTTGCTCTATGAGTAATTTCAGATTAGTTGTCTTGGAGGCTTTTGTGAAGATTAGTTCTCCATCCTTTTGTCGGTCTGTCTGCTCTGATACGTAACACGAGAGTCGGGGAATGCTCTTGTTATATATGTATACATTTGTTGAATATATTTTGTATTACCTTTATATGTATATTTTGATGTTATAAAACAATTTACTTTGTAAAACAATTCAGTTATGGATCTTTCCGCTTTATTCCATAATTGAACTCTCCTTTTGTATGGAAAAAGTTTCCCTTTTTTGTTTATTCCATTTCTTGTTATGTATCAAATTTATGAGCAGGGATTGTGTTGTTTTCTTTAGATGTGGCATCCTTGTTTCTGTCGGAAAAATAAAATTTTATTTACTCTGATTTATTTATGTATTATTTATTCGTGATGGAAATTGGGGTGTTACATTAACCAAGAATATGCGTCTCAATTATGGGCCCGTCAATCTTCAAAAGCAAGAAATTGTTGAATTCTTCAATTGGCAGTTGAAAATTGGGGAAGGTAAGTTGGGCGAACCAAATGACGGAACTATTAAGATCGAATTTCCCCCAAATATGTTGATTATGCAGTTTCATGATTTGGTTGTTGTCATTGTCAATAGTACATATCCTGATTTTCTCACAAATTGGCGAGATTACAACTACCTTAAAAGTAGGACTATCTTGGCTTCAACCATTAAAATGGTTGATAAAATCAATGAACATGTATTGGTCATAATGTCGGATATTATTTCTTCCTCCATAGTATTCATTTGAATTTTATATGTCCATTCATAGTTTATATATGTTTCACAACATTTGGTTGTAGGTGACATTAGGGATTACTATAGTTGTAACAAGGTGGATAGATCGGAGATTCACGGCCAGGACATGCTTGATGTTCTCATTCCTAAATTTCTTAGCTCTTTAAAAACTTCCGGCTTGCCTAACCATCACATAAAGCTAAAGATCGTGACACTTGTAATGTTAATGAGGAACATTGATCAATATGAAGGCTTGTGTAATGGTACACAACTAATTGTGACTAAAATGGCTTCGCATGTACTTGAGGCACAAGTTATGGGTGGCAAACACCATGGCAACGTCGTTTATATTCCCAAAATGGATATGTCCCCATCTCAATCTTCCTGGCCTTTCAAACTAAGTCGGTGACAATTCCCAATTATTGTTTCCTACTCAATGACGATTAACAAGTCACAAGGGCAATCTTTGGATTGGGTGGGGCTTTACATTCCACGGGACGTGTTTACACATGGCCAAATATACGTCGCACTATCAAGGGTTACCAGCAAGAATGGAATAAAAACATTAGTACACAACGAGAATAACAATCCCAAAATTACAACCACTAACATTGTATACAAGGAGGTTTTCAACCACCTTTAGACACTGCCCCATTCCTGAACATGTACTACCTTATATAGGTATACCCATTCTATTATTTATATAAGTTCCCTTACTGTTGCATGGGATTATAGAGTAGTAGGTATTTGTGTTAAAAGGGGAATATAACTTCCTTTTTGTATGTTTCCAGACTTAGTAACAGACACCCTTCTCTGTTACTGATGTTGTGGTTACACCTAACATACACTGAATATATTTTTTTCACCTTCTATATACTACCAATATATTATATGTTTCAAAGACTTTCATGATATACATATTTCATAATGTAATTGCATAATACACATCTCACAACAGAATTTCTAACTTTAATTAAACATATTTTAGTACATAATAAAACTTACCACCGAGTATTAGTTCATGAGAAAATTCATAAGTAAGCTATCAAAAAAATGCTTCACGGTTACATTTTAGATCTGACTTTGGGATAATGGATCTTATATATATGGCATTATTTTATAAGAGAATTTACATCCAATATGAATCGAATTCTATCTCCGACTTTGAACTGGTTTAACTCACAGAACTCGTCCCATTCGTATCCTAATTTTGCCCGATATGGGTCTTCAATGTTGAACAACAAAATTGTTTTAGTCTTTCCGTTGTCAATGCATAAAGTTTGATCTTCAATATCATTGTCTCTCAAAATTATTGCAAAATCAACCCGTAGTTTCTGCATATAAATTACATTTAAGTTCAATATATTCATTACTTATACATTGACATATTCATTACTTATACATTGACGATTATCTAATAAAAACAATCAATCTCTTTAAACTCAACTGATTTACGTAGAGCCACACTTATTGGTGTCAGATTGACATCAAATGCATATAAACCTTCGTGAAACAGATGTATGCTATGAAATTGCGGTAAATCCTCAAATTACGTAACCTATTTAAATCCATTTATTTCGAAGTGGTCACCCCCATAATAACCAACTGAAACAACTACATCTTCTGGGAAATTGTAGTAACTTTCCAAAACCTTCCAACCACTTATTACAAGAGGATGATCCTCAACTTTGTTATACAATAACGTATGATGGATACCTTGGTTGTTGAGTATGAGCCACATATTCGATCTCTGGAAATGACTCTAACAATTGAATAATATAAAGAAATATTTATTAGTTTTCCATATATATATATATATATATATATATATATATATATATATATATTCTTTGAATGGGTGTAAGACTTACTTGAGAAGATAATTTTGCAATTGAGAAAGAACCAATCAATGGGGAGGAAAGGGAAAGGGAAAGGTGGAAAGATGGTTGTCAAATTAAAGTTGGTATTGATATTTGAAGGTCATAACTTAAGTAGTACATATGACCAAGGCTTCCATGCAATTATCACTGCGCAACATTGATTGCCATGCCCGAAATATCACGTGTGTCCAACAATTTTAATCAATCCTTATAGCAATAGTAAAGGACCACGTGACCCCCATCATGTGAGGACGTTGCTTTGTTGCTGTCGTTTACATTTTCCAGATGAATTGATAATATTTTTTTCAGCCTTGCTATGTTGACACTGCACCATACACCTACACCGTATGTCCGTATGGTACGGACGACACTATTTACCGTCCGTACCGTACGGACGGTACTATTCATGTACGATCAAAACTGTTCCGTTACTATTCATAAACAGTAACTTTAAAGTAATGAAGCAAACTTGGTTAATACGATGTAAAAACTTGGTTAATGCAGTAATGAACTTGGTTAATGCAACGTCCAGGTATTAAAAATAATTTTTAGCAGTCACCAAACTTGGTTAATGCAGTGTAAAAAGTTGGTTAATGCAGTAATGAACTTGGTTAATGCAACGTCCAGGTATTAAAAATAATTTTTAACAGTCACCAAACTTGGTTAATGCAGTGTAAAAAATTGGTTAATGCAGTTATGAAGTTGGTTAATAACCATTCAGATATTAAAATTAATTTTTAAAATAAAAAAAAAAAAAATATTATAATATTTCACTGTTCACCGTATTGGTGAACAGTGAAATACGGTGTAGGTGTAGAGAGTGGTGTAGGAATATCATTTCTCTTGATACATTAAAGCCCAATTTCATTTGCATGTTTCATTTACAATTATTTCCACACAACACCCATAAGGATTTCAACATACGAAGTGCACAACAGTCATGCCACACACTCGGTCATGACTTCCTTTGGAAAGATGAACTCGGAAAGCAAGAATGTCACACCGAAATGATAAGCATAATTCAGAACTTTTCAATGTAGATCTGATTATTGATCACGACATTTAGTGAAAAAGTGAGACACTATGAGTTTTACAAAAACATTGATTGTTGCAACCACTTTTCTGGAAAACACGTGATATTCCATTCATACTGTCATACCCTTCATCCATATGTGTTTTTTGCATTTTGCATATTGATTTAAGGATCTTTTTTCACGTTATATCGTATTTGCAGTCCCAGTCCCGAGCAGCAGCAGCAGCGGGACGCCGCGTGGAGACAAATACAGATGGAATTTGATTACCTTGAGTTTGAGGAGTCTCAGGCTTTGAAGAAAGGAAAAAAGAGGTTTAGGTGCTAGGAAGATTACCAAAAAAGCAAACAAATCAACCACGAAGGAGAAGGTGTCAATAGTGTTGATGAATTTATAGTAGGGGTTACTGAAGAGAAGACAATAGGCAAAATAAACCAAGTGTGTGAAAGCGAAGATGCAGTACGTGAAGTAAACAAAGGGACAATCGAAGGCTCGGCGGTTCCAGAGCACATTTCGTCATCTTCGAATAGTGACAGATAAAACAATTATAATGATAATGTAATATTATTGTGAAGTTAAAATGTAATGCATATGTAATTGGTTTGTTGATGCTGTATTATGGTAATAGTTTGAGAGATAAAAATTTGCTATGCATTGATGTTAGCTAAAGTAGTATCTGGTGAATGTATATTAAATGCAGTGATGCAGATACCAGAATAATTGATGATGACACAGATGAACCATTTGGATTTGAATCCGAAGAGATCATGTGGGAAAGGATAGTTAAAGATGGGAAGGTTATGCCCAAAAATGTGCTGGTAAATTTTATAGTATTTGAATAGGTTGTAATTCTTGTAGTTAGCACTTAGCAACATAAAATGTAATTGTTTCTTGTTTTGAAAATGTGCAGCAAATACCAAGGGAAATAATTAGGAAATGCTTGTCAGAGCCATAGAGCTTCATTGAGCTACTGGACACCGACACTGGGGTATCGTACCAGTGTGAGTTAAAAGAGAGAACATGAAGCTTGAGAAATTTCTTGGACATGGCTAGTATGAGTTTTCTGAAGATAGAAAGCTTAATAGAGGTGATGTATTGAATTTTAGCCTTTAATATCCTCATGCAACTCGGCTGTTAGTGTTTATGGAGAACCGTTCTGTTGTACGTGGTTGATGTCGGGTTAAGTGTTTACCTAAATGTACTATTTGGACATGTTGTGTTGTATGACAATTAATTAGTTTGAAGTTATGAATTCGGACCTACTAATGTGTGATTATATTTTGTATGAAGTTTGAACACCTCAGTTTGAGGTATAAATGGTTATGTATTTATAGTATCTAATTATGTATTTTGGTATGTTCATGTACTTCAGTTGATGCATTTACTAATTATGTTGTATAGTATATAATTGTTTGAAAAATGGGTGTGGGGTTTGAAGCAGGTACGCGATCATCTATAATATAGGAACTTACATGGCTCTGGAAAATCACATTTTAGCCTTTGCAATTAGGCTGCCAACTCAGCAAATAAGGGGTATTTAGTGTCTAATTGTAACTATTTTCAACCAAATGATGGGTTGATTGAATTCCAACTACACTAATTGCAATACTTATACCTATTTGTGGTTAATTAGTAACTGAAAAAACACATACATAACCAAAGTCTGATTTACGGTACATGGCTATGTTTGCTTTTGGGTACCTTTTCCTGCTTTGTCAGATTGTTTTTTCCAACACCATCAAACATTGTTGAATCCTCTCTCTCTTCGTTCGTCCTCTTCTCTTCTGCCATCTTCCTCTTTTACAAATCGTCACGAGAGGTTATGGAGGATCATCAACAGCATGGCGAACTAAAGGGTGAACCGATGTTGGTGGACCATCTTCCTCTTGCTTTGTCCGATATTTTCGAGTCCATCAAAGACATCACGGACAAAAAATTGTTGTGGAAGATAGCTGTCAAGGTTGTACACAAATGGACGGTATTCTCCAACAACAAAAAACACACTGAAATGATTTTAATCGACAAAGATATTGTTTGCAGTTTTTTTATTTGTATTCTCGATTTATGTTTTTTATGAGTTTATGGCTGTGATTTTGAAATTTGACTGTCTATCATTACAGGGTACCGAGATTCAAGTCATAATCCCTACAAACCTCACTATTTTGTTGCTTGAATATCCGTTTTCGATCTGATAGGGTTTTTCAGGTTTGATGTTTGAATTTGTTGTTGCTTTATTTCAGTTTTGGTTATGCACACCATCTGTTTGATAAAATATTTTATACGAAAATGTTACTGATAATTGTGTGTCTGTATCTTAATTTTCATTATGTGAATCTGTAAACTTGAAACAATAGCGTTACATATTATTTTCTCTTCAATTTTTCAGACAAAAATGGTAACTATGTGCCTCTTCAAACAAGGTAACTTTTTTTCTTTGCACATGAAGTTAAATAGTCTTTCATATTCTAATAACATGACGTCCTGATGGCTGCATTCTGTGATGGTTTGCTCAAATTTTTTGATTACTCCCTCTGTAGGTAACACCTTTTCTGAGATGCTGGCAACTAGTTGTAACACCAATTCAATAAGTATCTAAACCCTTAAGGAACCCTTAAGGATCTTGCTTTGAAACCCTTAAACAGAGCATGTATATTAAAACCCTTGATTTGATGTTATTCTACTTATATCATTCAAACGTAATTGTGTGTTTATAACAGGTTCTTCAGATATCACTAAATCGAATGTCATGATTATGGTGTTTCTAAACTGTCAAACTGAAGCTTTTATTACAATTGTGTGTTTATGACAGGTTCTTGAGATATCACTTAAATCCATTTTTTATAAACTGAAGCTTTATGTTTATGGTGTTTCTACATGATTATGGCATTGACTTCGATGACCATGATCAACCTGTCAAACTGTTCGAGTGCGAATGCGGCAGTAACCTCTGCAGAAATATGAAGCGATCAAACGGTAGGTTCAATTCTCACCGATGGTTTCCTCCTACTCTTTGGGAACAACCTACAACATCTATATCTTCTATCAAGTGCATATGGTTTCGAATTTTTTGAACAAAAGAACTATAGGCGATTGAATATAACAACATGTGTTGGTTTTTTTTATGTAACATTGATCTTTCGTGACACAACCTGCTTCACAATGAAACGGGTTTATATTTGTTCGGATACAAGGTGGTTTTCACGAGATTCGGAATTCGGTGAGGTTATTGTTTCTGGTTTTGTATCGTATTATATATTTATCCGACATTCGGTGAGGTTTTGGTTCTGTTTCTGGTTCTTATATCATCTATGTTTACGATTTCTTTTCTCAACTATTTATATGCAGCTCTCTGTTCAAGAGTTTTGCGTACCTATATAACGAGGACCAATTTATGAGCTTTTAAAGTAAGATCTCATGTTTTTTTCAATTTGACGTGATTTTGCTGAGAATTGGAATTGAGTTCTGTCTTAGAGCCTGTGGGTGTATTTGAATGCCTTCCTAAAAGAACTTTTGAATGTTGTAATTCATTGATGACTTCTTTGTTTCATTGTGGTGCCACTGAAGATGTAGTGGAATTGTTTGGATACGAGGATACGAGGATACGTGACTGATTGGGTGATTGTTAATATACAATCGTGTCCTCATAAACCCAAACTAATAATTATTAAAATCATCAATGCTGCTTCTGCTTCCGTTTTCACTCCAGCTTCAGCTGCACTGAGTGTTACTCATGCTCACCAAGAAAACATCAACAACTTAGATATTGAGCAGTTACAAAGTCGTCTTAGACATGATTGGTTATATGCAGATTATACAACATATGGCTCCCCTCATTGGATTGGCAAAGGACTCACCTGTGTTTATTTCAAGCCTAAGGGATAAGATGCTGGAATCAGTTGGTATGTTTAATTGATGAACTTCAGTTCTTCTGACTTGGTTCATTCTTTTTCACTTCATATGATTTCTTGGTTTTCATTGTCTTCATTGTAATTTCTCATATCAGAGGTCAAAGACACTTTGTTAATTGTCAATGGTCTGCTACTGGATGCTGAGTGTAAGAAGGACCAAAAGCAAGGGCTGCGTGAGTGGATGAGACAGATTCACAACATCTGCTCTGATGCTGAAGATGTATTTGATGGATTTGAGTTCCAACACAAGAGGAAGCAAGTTGTCCAAGCTTCTAACAGCACTCGGACGAAGGTACGCCACTTCTTTTCTTCCTCTAACTCATTTGTTTTTCGTCCTATGATGGCACGCCAAATAAAAGAGATTAGAGAAATATTGGATAAGGTAGCAGCTGACGGGACCAAGTTTGGTCTAGCAAAATTTTATGTTGGTACTGAAATTATTTTGCAAAGGAGGGAATTGACTCATTCTCATGTTGATGTTTCAAGTGTAATTGGGAGGGAGAATGATAGGGAGGAAATTATCAAGCTTTTGAGGCAACCGCATTGTCACGGTGATGGTGATGGTGATGGTGATAGAAGTTTGTGTGTTACTCCCATAGTAGGAATTGGAGGCTTGGGAAAGACGACACTTGCAAAGTTGGTGTTTAATGATAAGAGGATGAATGAACTTTTTCAGTTGAAGATGTGGGCATGTATCTCTCACTTAGACGATTTTGACATTAAACTAATAATTATTAAAATCATCAATGCTGCTTCTGCTTCCATTTTCACTCCAGCTTCAGCTGCACTGACTGTTACTCATGCTCACCAAGAAAACATCAACAACTTAGATATTGAGCAGTTACAAAGTCGTCTTAGACATGAGCTTTCTGGTAAGAATTTTTTGCTTGTGCTAGATGATATATGGAAAGATGATCGGGCAAAATGGATTGAGTTGATAGATTTGATAAAAGTTGGTGCAAGAGGAAGCCATATCATAGTGACAACGCGGAGCAACTCAAATGCTTCAATGACAGGTACACTTCCCTCTTATGTTTTAAAAGGACTTTCTCAAGATGATTGTTTATCTTTGTTTGTCAAATGGGCATTTAAGGAAGGTGAAGTAATTAAGTATCCAGATCTCGTGGAAATTGGAAAAGAAATTGTGAAAAAATGTGCAGGGATTCCACTTGCTGTCAAAACATTAGGAAGTTCATTATTTTCAAAATATGATTTAAATAAGTGGATATTTGTGAGAGATTCAGAGATATGGAACATAGAACAAAATAGAGATGATATTTTACCTGCACTGAAGTTAAGCTATGCTCAAATGTCATCTTATTTGAGACAATGTTTTGTTTACTTTTCTCTTTATCCCAAAGGTTATACCTTCTTTAGGAATGATATAACTAGGCTTTGGGTAGCTCTTAGATTAGTTCAGTCTAGAAATGGAAGTGAACAATTAATGGATATTGCAAGAGAATATATCGACGAGTTAAATTCTAGATCATTTCTTCAAGATTTCAAAATCTTAGGCTATTTTGGCACGTTCAAAGTACATGATTTGATACATGATCTTGCTCGATATGTTGCAAAAAATGAGTGTGTAGCAGTGGACTTGCTTACTAAGATCCAACTGATAATGTGTAATTAGCATATCGAAGGATGAATTGTTTATTACAGGTTTTGCCTTAGGATGCAATGACACATTTGATCTTCATTGCTTAAAATCACCGACTGGTATTATTTTCCATGACTCATTATTATGTCACGATTTCAAATTCACATGCTGAGTCAAATGACTTATGTTTTTCATGCTGTTACATGTATACAACAGGTGTTTTCAATATTTGAAGATTTAGGCATATCAGTTGGTAATGTTTCGAATTTCTGATCTGAACTGATATTTATATTTAGATAGTTTTATGTTTCGAATTTGGTAATGTACCTCAAATTAACAGTCATTTATTTTATATTAGTTTTATAAATTCATAGATGGATATTTTCATGCAACTTAACATGTTTTTCATGGTTTCAGGCAGGTGTCTAATCGCGAATCTGCAAGAAGGTCCAGAAAAAGAAAACAATCACATTTGGCAGGTTTGGAGGTTCAGGTACTATAACCAGGCTGTAAATTCCTCTCTCAACTATTTGTATAGTGAGTATAATCAGGCTGCTCATTATAGATCACAGGGTACTGGTAGTCAGGCTTACTTGAGTGTGTTTCATATTTCTTTGAGACAGGTTTACAACATGTTTTGGATTTTTTTTTTGAATTTGTCTTGAGATTTGATGAACTTTACTGCTTGATTTCAATTTTGACAGGTCTTGGATATCACTTAGAATAAAGATACTCTTCTTCCTTATCCTTTATGTGAATAAGCACTAGGCATTGAGGTTTTGCAAGAATGCTTTGGAAATGGGGAACAAGTTGGTTCAGGTAGTAGTGATGAATTTGTGCAGTACGATTTCATTTTGCACAACTCTGCTTTAATTCCAGTTTTATTGCAAATTTGACAAGATTGAACATCATTACTTGGAAACCAACTGTGGAGATCGAGGAATGGTTTTTCACCAAGTCTAACATCATCGTCTGTTAGTGTTGAATTTGATTGATTGCCTTTCTTTTTTATATCAGATTATAGTTGACAAGGATGTCCAAGACACCTCTTAAGGACCTCAATACCATTCCTGTAACTGAAACGAAGAGCGAGGGCTCTGGTAAGACGTGTTTGACTAAGCCTCCGGTTGACAATGCTAATGAAAATATTGAAGAATGTCAGAAGAAGAAAAATTGTCCTGCTTTGGTTTCCCCACATGTTAATGGAAATCAGGCTGTCCCTGTGGATTCTGTTGTAGAGGTTGGAATTGTAGATATAGAATACATTGAATCTGAGAGCTTGAATGATGTAGACGATATTGATACTTGTCTCAAGGTATTATCTTATTCATATTTTTTGGGTATGGGGCTAGATGGGTTTGAATAGGTGATAACTGTTAAAATTATTATACCATGGGTGTATGATTTTTTCCAATTCTTTTTATTCATTCAACTTGATTTTTAGCTTTATATAACATAAATTCAACACCTACGTTAGTTATTAGTTATTTGGTTTATTGCCGACCCTCTTAGCCGCACTTGCCTCAAAGGATTGGGTCCTGGTCTGTGATACTCTAAATAATGTACATCGGTTGTCTATATTTCATAAGGAAGCAATGCTTGATATTCTGTAAGTACTGAACTTTTTTCTTTAATGCTTTTTGAGTGAAAGATGGTTTTTAAATTGTAATATATTGCTTAATACACTATGATTTTTGTTTGGTTTTATTAAATATTAAATTGTTCATATGCTATTTGATAAACAGGGGGAGTGTGATTACACATATTGCTAAGGCCCTGAAAAGTCCTAGGAGTGCTATTATCAAAACGGCCGTTATGACATCTGCTGACATTTTCTGTGCATATAGTGATCTTATAATAGATTCACTGGATCCTCTGGTAAGTTAGAATTCCTTATGCGTACTCTTAAATTTACTCCCTTAAGCATTCTGGAATCTCATCATACACTTGTGATAGTAAATTGACATGTTCCATATGGTGGATGCAGCTATTACAGCTTCTTCTCAAGTCTTCAAAGGACAAACGCTTTGTATGCGAAGCAGCAGAAAAAGCCTTGATATCAATGACTACTTGGATATCCCCTACTTCATTGTTGCCAAAATTGCAACCATACCTTAAGCACAAGCATCCCCGTGTTCGTGCAAAGGCATCAATGTCCTTTTCTCAAAGTGTTCCACGACTGGTACGAGTAACCTTTATGACTTTTACTCATATTGATGACTGTTCATATTGACCTTTTTGACTTCAAAACTATTTCTAGAATTTTGTCCTATGAAATGATTTTCTTTGCTGCAAAAAGAAAAGTAACTAAACCAAGATTTTAGGTAGCAAATTAATGATGCAGGGAGAGAACATTGGGCATCATTAATGTTGAAATTCCTTAAATTTTTACGTTTGTTTTGAACATCTGACTGAATTTATAAAAGTTGTTTCAGTCCTGAATTATGTAAGAAAACTATTTAATTTGGGAATGGTTTATCATGATCATATATGTACAACTCTACTTTAATTCCAGTTTTATTGCAAATTTGACAAGATTGAACATCATTACTTGGAAACCAACTGTGGAGATCGAGGACATTGATCAACAGCTGGGGGAACATTGATCAACAATATCATATTCTCACTAGATAGATTTTGTCACAAAATTAAGTATTACTGTCTATTTACTGCATAAATTAATGCCAATCCATAACAGCTTTATGACAAACGAGTTATATAAGTTAAAAAACAAAATGTTTCATGTGCTTATATACTCAGTGGCTTCAATACTTCTGTGGCAGGTTTTGAAGGTTTAGGAAAGGATTCAAGATAGTATATGTTAACGGGGGACGTTTGAAGAGAACCAAATTGGGAGAAAAATGCACCAAAGGAATTTTCATTTCAGTTTTATTATTTTGCAGTTGCATTCTGGCAATACAATTTATGTGCCAAACAAATGAGTCTCTTGTATCCTTAATTGTTATTAAACAATAGTTTAGGGGCATATAAATGACACAGTGAATCTATTAGATTCTATATGAGACGCCATTTGAACAAAAGATCATCTTCAAGGGTAAGAGGACTTATATGAGATGCCATTTGAACAAAAGTTCATCTTCAAGGGTGACAGGACTTATATGAAAAGCCATTCGAACAAAAGATCATCTTCAAGAATCTCTCTATTGTCTCCACCATGATTGTGTCCACCATGGAGCCGGTTTTTGTGCTCTCTCCTCTGTCCATTAACTGTCATTATAAGTATGGTTGCTCTTCATCTGTAATATAGCAAAAAATAGTTACATAAATGCAACCATAATAATCATGTGAATCATACATTATAAACCTACTGTGACTATTTTTCACCAACATAATATACACCACTACTTGATTCTCAAATATGCACACAGCGTTTGTTTGGTTGGCAATAAATTATAAATTGTGAGAAATCAATTTTTTTCTTCTACACAACAATACAATCATTAATTATAATGAGCCAATCATTATCTATAATGAGTCAGGTTAAAGAATTACTATAATCTATTTAGGTGAACAACATAGTAAAATGGTACATTTTATTTAATTACAAATAGTAAAGTTTTGTTAAATTATCCTAACAGGGAAGTTGAGTTTCAATATACAATACATATATTGCGTTCATCTGCTTTAATTCCAGTTTTATTGCAAATTTGACACGATTGAACATCATTACTTGGAAACTAACTGTGAACATCATTACTTTGAGATTCAGAATCGGTCCCAATTGTAACCTGGCTATCCATATTAAGATTTCAGGGTACCAATGGTGGAGATAAAACCAGTTGTAGTTCCATCTAGAACTATTGCTTCAATTATGGCCTTATAAAAAGCAAATTGTACTTCGTCCAGACTTTTGAGCTTTGATTGTTCATTGGAAACAATATTAACAACTCCCTAATAAACATGGCCACCATATTGATCTATGTAGGCACACATAGCTGCATCTTACACATGCTTACTCTCTAATTAATCTAAATTAATATCTATCATCATATTGAGTATATTTCTGTTTGGAACTTTGATTATTATGGTTTGTGGTGTTGATAAGCCAAAAGGTAGTATGATTGGAACAGGAACTTTGTGTCATGCGAATCAAGTTATACGATTGTGTCAAAGATTTTTTTTTTGTCAACTGTGTCAATGATTCAAATTTTTTTATAAATAATTTCAAATCATAAATAATATTTATATACATAAAAAAATACATTGTTAATTCAACAAATTTTATCTACGATAAAAAGCTATTGTTATAAACGAACACAACTTTATTTTTGATTCAGATAGTTTTATATACAGATACAACTTTACTATTTTTCTACTTTTTTATAAATAGTGTCAAATACAAATTAATATTTATATACGGGAAAAAAATACATTGTTGATTAAAATGTTTTTATATCGGGTAAATATAAAACTATTTTTATAAACGGAAACAACTTTACTATTGATTTAAATATATTTATAAATAATGGCAAAACAAATATAATATTTTTATTTAAATATTTTTATAAACAGGAAAATCTATGCTATTCATTCAAATATATTTATATATGATGTCAAAACAAAAATAATATTTATATACAGAAATAAATACATTGTTGATTAAAATATTTTCATATACGAAGACAAACACTATTGTCATAAAAGGGATCAACTTTATTACTGATTCAAATATTGAATAACAGAAATTTATCTATCATTGTATTGTCTCTTATAACATAATTGTCTTATTTGTTAAAAAAACTTAAACATTTCATTTATCTAATACAAGTTTCAATGTTTTTTAAATCTTATTTTTATATTAATTTATTTTTTGATATATAATTTTATTTATATATTTTATGGGACAATTTTTTGTCATTCATAAATTTTAAAAAATACTACAAAAATACTTTATTGATTCAAATATTTTTATATAGATACAAATATATAAATAATGTCAAAACAAATTTCATATTTATGAAGCAAATTCGTTGTTGATTATAGGCACAAATTTATTTTATCTTTTAAAAATATTAATTTTTTTATCGAATATTTACATTTTTTTAATTTTATTTTTATTATAATTTTAAAAAAAATATGTGTACCATACCAGTACTCGTGCGAATGTACGGGACTCCAAATAATTTATGCCCAAAATGTAAGTAATCTGCGAACACACGTGGTGTCGTATATAGGAACGCGTATTCTAAGATATAATAATAATTCACAATTGTGGCAAAAAAAATAGAGAAATGCTAAGTTTACACCCAAAATTACATTAACACCGTATATAAATATTGTCATATGTATGTTTTGTTTCTTATAATAATTTTTTCCATGCCTTGGTTTTTGTGTCAGAGTTTAAATGCTTTGAAAATTTTAGGGTGTAGATACGGTGTAAATTAATCAGGTGTAAATTAATCAGGTGTAAACATAGCTTAACACTAGGGATGAGAATAGACTGGGGCGAGCTAGGCTTTGCCAAGCCTGAGCCTGGCCTTCTAAAAAATTCAAAGCCTAAGTCTGACCTGCAGTCTATCATAGGCTTATTTTTAGGCCTAAACTTGACCTTTTCGATGGCCTGATTGACCTACTAGCCTATTTAAAAACCTACTTTATTTGAACATCTGTAAATAAGAAATTCAACTAATGTTAAATAGACTAACAAGTTAAAAGATCAATGAGTTTAAATGTTTATTTTTATTGTCTCGTTCAAGTTTTCTTACTAGCATAAGTTTGGTGATACTATTTGTTAAAGAGAACTTATGAGAAAAACTTATGACAATAGCTTATGACATTGTTTATAATGTTTGTTCAACTTATTTTCATAGATTCTTCACGATAACTAAGTTTTATTTTAGTATTTTAATTAAAAGTACAAAATAAAATATAATAATAATAATAAATTTATTGATTTTTTCTTAAATAGGACAGCCTGATAGACTTAAAAGGTTTTTCTTACAGCCTGTGGCCTAGCCTCTTTAGCTAAATAGACTTATAAAAAAGCTTATGCATTTTCTATTTAAGAAAAAGCCTGGCCTGACCTGAGCCTATGTAGGCTAGGGCGTAGACCCCTGTTAGTTGTTCTGGCCTATTCCCACCCCTACTTAGCACCACTCTACATATTAAAATCTTGCCATTTCAAAAATAGTAAACGTACCCGTTATTTTGGAATTGTTATTCAAATATATGTGTTTAGTTTTTTCTTAATACAATTTTTACACTAATTTATAATATACATTTTCTTTTGTTCATTTTTCTATTGGAGTTTTTTTATTTACATTTTGTTTTGTAAATTTTGCTAACTTTTCAATTATTTCATCCTTTTTTTTTTTCATATTATACATTATTAATATCTTTTAATTTTTTTTAAAACAAGTGTGAAACATACTGGGATATGTGCGAACGCATGAGTATCCCACTAGTTTATAATAAACAAATCAATCAGCTTGTTTCCACTACTACCCTGTACCATATGCAAGTTTCCTATAATACTTACACGTGCAAATCACCTTTCATTTACAATATCAAATGTATTTCAGTTTATGTTCTCATTTTGTTCACTTTTTATTTTCAGGAACCTGGAAAATGCGAAAAACAAAGAATCATAAATGGTACGAGCAGGAGGGAAAAAATGATAGTTTTCAACAATCTAATGTCATCCTCGACGACAAAGTGCACCCTAAAGTGATAAAATGAAAATGAAACGAAACGGACGAAATGAAAATGTAACTACATGAATAAGATGAAAACGCAACAAAACATAATCAAACTGGAATGAAATATGCAAAACAGAATATCGCACACAAACTGAAACGACCAAATAGGTTATTCATAAACAAAATAAATCCACACAAGTGTGATAATGACACAATGAAAACTTAACAAACCAGAACATCATTTTTACAACTTAGGCTTAATCACATGAAAATAGCTGACTCATTGAGCGTTTAGACCATTATATCTGCAAACCAGAATCACCGCAACGAAAAAAGAAGTTGCTGCAAAATTGAACCCTTTCTGAATGGAGTTTGGAAAAATCATGCCGTTTGTCGGATCTGAGTGAGAGATTGTGAGGGATTCCCATCGCCAATGGTGTTGTGGTAGAGGTGCTGCTGAGGTGCTATTCGCTGAGATCGAGTTGCACATGGTGGCGAAGGAAATCGTTGTTGGGTGTTTGGTCTTTTGTTGTTAGAAGATGATTTCACAGAGGTGGTGAAAGGAAGTGGTCGATAGAGGAATTATGGTTTATGGTGGAAATAATCGCGTTTGGAAAGGAGAGACGGAGGGTTAGTGTTGTTAGAACAAGATTTGGTTATGCATTGGCCTAATGTTTTGATGATAACAATACAAAGTGTTTTAGAGAACAATTTTGTACCTTAATAATTTGCTCAGTGTGCATATTTTATATTCAAGTTCTGACTCTGACTAAATAACGTATGACGTCATCAAACTCTGATACTAGTGCACTCTAACTTTGAATTATGTGTGTTACAAAGCTGATCAAGCTCTGGATTCTGTACTCAATGCTTCTGACATCTAATTATCCAAGGCTTTGATACTCTGAAGCTTCTGAAGTTGTTACGCTCTGAAGCTTTGTTCTCAACTCACCTATGAAACGTGTCAATAGATTCTGAAGACCAGTTTCTGAGGAACTGGATCAAGACTCTAAAGACCAAGTTTCTGAAGATTCTCTAAACCATACTCTTATTTTCTCTTATGCATGCTTCATCATCAACTTATTAGAAGCCTCTGAATATTGAAGATAGGATCAAAAGGTTTTACATGAGAAAAATAATACACAGTACAAGATCAAATATTCCTTCCACTACACTGATTTTATGGGCTAATGACTGTACTATTGTACCATTTTGTCTCCCACTTTCACAAACCGTTATGCAAGGATACAACTTCATTTTGGTATTCCAATTCTACCATCTAGCGGATCGCTTCATTGCCTATATAAAGAAGACTTAGAAGAATTGAAAAGCACGAACTCTTACAACGCTATTATCATACGTGAACAACGTTATTTATGAATATTTTGATAGAAAATAAACACTAACACAAAATTTTTTGTTCATACTATTCATTGTAAATCTTTTGTGTGACACTTGTATTTCATTTGTGTATTATGCTTTTTTAGAAGCAACTTGTAAACACACCTTTGTATCAATTTGTTTAATTGTATTTTATGTTTCTTGAGTGACTAGAGTTTAGTCTGTATACTCAAGAAGACATTGACTATTGGTATTTATGTTGTAATCAAGTTTGATTATAGTGGATTAAGTCCTTATTGATAAGGCAAAACCACCTTGTGGGGTGGATTGGAGGTAGCTTGTGTTATAGCAAACCAGTATAAAAATAATTGTGTCAGTATTTTTATTTTTCGTTCTCTATTTCTTGTGATGGGATAAAAGTTTTCATTTTTAGAAACCCAATTTAACCCCCCCTTTCTTGTGTTTTCCTTCACCTTCAATTGGCATCAGAGCTCTGGTTCTGGTACTGATTATGTATCAAACACTTCACCGTGTCAGATAAAGATCCAGTTTTTGAAACACAATGGCAAGAGTCCCTCCACCTGCTGCACCCACTGATAGAGATTACTATAGTGCAAAATTTCCAGTTTTTAATGGAGAAAATTTTGATTACTGGAAAGATATAATATAAAGTTTTTCCTTGGTCATGATGTATATCTATAAGATATGGTAGTTGATGGCTACATTTGTCCTGTACATGCTAGTGGTAACAAGGTGGAAAAAAGAGTGATGACTGATCAACAAAAAAAGACTATGAGAATCATCACAAAGCAAGAACCATATTGTTGAATGTTATTTCATACATTGGGTATGAAAAGATCCCAAACAGAGATACATCAAAGTCTATATTTGATTCTCTGAGAATGACTCATGAAGGAAACACTCAAGTTAAAGAAACTAAGACACTTGCCTTGATTCAGAAGTATGAAGCCTTCAAGATGGTAGAAAATGAAACTGTCGAGAACATGTTCTCAAGGTTTCAAACTCTTGTTGTAGGACTGAAGGTTCTAGATAAAGGTTACTAAACTACAGATCATGTTAAGAAAATGATCAGAAACTTACCAAAGAGATGAAGGCCTATGGTAACTGCGTTAAAACTATCTAAGGATCTGAATAACACAACTCTTTAAGAACTTGTGAGTTCTTCGAGAAGTCATGAGATAGAACTTGAATAGGATGAGCCTCAAAGAAAAGTCAAGTTTGTGGCTCTGAAATCCATGGGAAAGTATGAGAAGAACAAAGCCTTTCAAGCTGAAGAAGAAGAGGACTCTGAAGAAGATTAAGAAGAAGAAGATGAATTGTATCTTCTGTCCAAATGTGTTTATCAACCCTAGAAGAAAAGACAAGGCAAGTTCAGAGGTTCTAGATGGACATGAGGTCGCTATGAGTCTACATCTGGACCGAAGAAGTTAGGTTCTGGCAAGGACGTCATTTGCTTCGAGTGCAAGGAGCCAGGCCACTACAAGAATGAGTGTCATAAGCTGAAGAAAGACAGACCAAAGAAGAAATACCTCATAGGAAAGAAGAAAGGTCTGATGGATACTTAGGATGACTTTGAATCATTAGGAGATGACTATGAGGAAGAGCAGGTTAACGTGGTGTTGATGGCAAGCATAGAAGCACCGATGAAAAGATTAAATTAGAATCAAAATCTGAGTCAGACTCTGAAGAGGTATTCCCTAACTTATCTTGCTCTAAATTAGAATCTTGTCTCTTTGAAATTATGGAAAAGTATCAAAAGCTTCCGAGCAAATACAATGATCTGAAACAAGTCCATGTATTTGAATCTGAATCACATAGTAAGCTTAAGAAATATTTTTCCACTTTGAATGAAGAGAATTTTATTTTGAAGAATGAAAACTCTACTCTTCAAAGTAAAAGTTCTAAACTTGAGAAAGAAATCCTTTCAGAAGCTTATTTGGATTCTGAAACTGTCATAAAGAAGTATGAAAAATATTTTCAGACATTTCTAGATAGAAACATAGATAGAAGCAAGATGGCTTCAATGATCTATGGAGTTAGCAGAAATGGAAGAAGATGAATTGGTTATGTGCCTAAAGAAAAACCTATTTCAAAACCTAAGGCAAAACCAAAAGCTATGAACTCCCATTTCTCTTATGCCTACACACAAAATGATTATTCTACACACAAACCTAAGTTCTCTAAGAACTCTAGGAGAACTAACAAGAAAGGACCCAAAAAATGTAGGTGTTGTCGCGACACGAAAAATACCTGAGCGCATCACACGCTCAATGATACAACAAAGTCGCCACCGAACTATATTTATTCTAAAAGGAAAGAGAAAATAACGATAAAACCCAAGGGAAAAGAGAAACGGATAAGGGAGTCAGTTACGCGAGGGGAAGGTATTAGCATTCCTCACATCCGTTGTACTCGACGGGAACTATTTTGTTTGTTCTTTGCTTGAATGGGTGTTACTATCTAAAGGTTACTTGCGAAGGGGAAAAAAGATTTTAAATTAGTGTGCTCGCGGAGGATTGGGGCCATCGTGCCTATGTATCCTCATGGTGTAATGAGGAAATCAGAGCTCCATAGTTCGGAGAACTAGGGGTGAGAATGAATGAAGGTTGAAAGAAGGTTGAAAGAATGTTGACAAAAAGGTTGGAAGAAGGTTCAAAACGAAGTAAGGTTGCTCGCCAAGATCTCGCAATCTTGTGCCTACATATCCTCATAGTGCAATGAAGAAATCAGAGCTTCGTAACTCATGGAACTAAAGATGAAGGAAAAAGATTTTGGTGTTTAAACCACAGAAGAAAAAAAGAGTGGTGTTTAAACCAAGCGAAGGAAAGAAAGAGCCGATTAATTAAAGTGCGAAAGAATGCGGCATTAACCACTATATGGTGATTTAGCCAAAGAGAAAGACAAAAGTGTGGTGTTGACTAATAAATGGTGTGACCAAAGGAGAAACAAAGGAGTATTGTTCGAATAGTGAGAGTATGGTCTGAACCATAGGACAGGAAATTATCAGAGTATACAACTCTATGGGCATAAAGGGATGCCAGGGCTTATAACCCTACAAAGTAGATAAATGATTGCCAAGGTCTATGACCTTATAGGCAAAGAACTGAATTGCCAGGGTCTATAACCCTGTGAGACAGGAGAGATTGCCAAGGTCTATAATCTTATAGAAAAAGAACGAGGTTACCATGGTCTATAACCCTGTGAGGCAGGAGAGATTGCCAAGGTCTATAACCTTATAAGCAAAGAACTGAATTGCCAGGGTCTATAACCCTATGGGCAAGAGAGATTTCCAAGGTCTATAACCTTATAGGCAAAGAACTAAATTGCCAGGGTTTATAACCCTACAAGGCAGAGAAAGAGGTTGTCATGGTCTATAACCATATGGGCAAAATGAAAGAAATTAATTAAGGTGAGTGTACAACCACTGAGATTAATCCACGGGATGTAGAGTATCAAGGAGAATATGACACTTGACCCAAAGAGAGGGTGCATTGTTGATGAAGCAATGTTGCAATGTTGTCTATTGAAGAAGACTTTGTCAATCGCTGATTCAAATTGCACTAAAGTCTATGATTATAGATGAATACTCTGGGCACTGGGTCATTCGTCTTATACCCAAATATATTCAGAATGAGGGTAGGAATTCTCCATTCTCATTCCTTCTCTACCACTTAAGACTCGCGACGCACAATTTAAATAGTGACTGACAAGTGTTGAACAATGCTCTAATCTTGTCTAGAGTCCTGAGCTTCGGATATGTCTTGTCGACGTTTGATTATTGCAGTGCTGTCATGGAAGAAAACTTTGTTAATTGTCGATTCAAATCACACTAAAGCCTATGAGTAGAGGTGAATACTCTGGGCACTAGGTCATTCATCCCATACCCAAAGATATTCAGAATGAGGGTAGGAATTCTCCATTCTCATTCCTTCTCTACCACTCAAGGCTCGTGGCGCGCCATTTGAACTATAATTGACAAGTGTTGAGGAGCCTCTTTGTCGCTGTGCTTTGTACAGTGTTCCAGCCTCGTGTGATGGCTTGAACTTGTGCTTAATTGATCTAGTGCATGTACAGAGGTCTAATCCAATCAAGTGATCAAAGGACTTATGATCACTTAACTGGATAGGAAAATCAGACAATGATTTAGGACAAGTCTAAGACAAGGTCCAATATCAAGTGTAATTAATTGATCAAGTGTGAACTTGATAAACTAATCAAAGAAAACTGATCAGATTGAGAATCAAGTACTAAACATATGGAATTAACTTTAAAACATGAATTAATATGAATACTCTAATTTCTAATGAATTTAAATTGAAAATTAAAAGAACTAATTCTATTTAATTCTTAATTAAAATCTAACACTAACATGAATTATACATTTTGATCTGTATTTTTAACTAGGTAACTAATGTATATTTTTCTAAGAAACAAAAACAAATGTATAAATTTTCTAAGCTTAAGACTATTGTATTGTACTTATTTTCCAAACTAAGTTATGATAATAGTTTCTAAACTAAAATAACTGAGTTGTTTTTCTAAGCTAAAACTATGTATTGTCTAACTAAAATTAAAGGTAAATATCTAACTAAAACTAGAATATATTTCTAACGTATATACTTTCTAAGTGGCTACTGATATATTGTTTTCTAATCATTGACTAAAATATGGTTTCTACTAAAGGCTAGTGTATTAATTGATTAAACATAGACAAGTGTAATTTCTAGGCTAATGCTACCGAATGTTTTTTTTTTTACTAAAACTAGTGAGATATTCGTGCGAATTTTTTCAAATTAAAAAAAGAAATAAAAATATAAAATAAAATATTGGAACAAAAAAGTTAATATTTTTAAAAGAAATAATAATTTAGTGGCTTTAATCAACAACAAAATTTACCCCGTATATTCATTTTAAAATTGTTTTAAGATGACTTATATATTAGAATTATATAATAATAATTGAATCAACAAAGTATGTTTTAAGAATTTGTGTTTTTTTATTGAAGTGATATACAATTTTACTTGTGTAGTGCAATTGGTTGTAATTATTAGTTTGGTCCTCCCAAGTACAATGTAAATTTAAATTGAAGAAGACAGTGTAAAAAGTAAATGTAATAAAGCAATCCAAGTTGTAGAAGTCAAAAAGTTGATTTCAAGAAACATTGCAAAGACACAATACATAATAAATGACTGAATGGAAATAGAAATAAATGTTGCATAGTTAATCACTAAATCTAAAACTCCTTCCAGACATATAGTTCTCCCAGGTATAGTCCCGCTCATCGTCATCATCAGAATCAACTGGTTCGTAGTCCCGTTCTTCGTCTTCATCTGAATCCAAAAATTTGACCTTCCTCACGTTTCTTGCTGATTTCGTTTTTCTTTTCCTCTTTCTTCTCTGTAGAAGTGCAGGAGCGTCGCGTACCTTAAGAAGAAAACTAGTTAATCAAAATTGTCAACATGAAAATATAAGCGACTGTGGCAGGACATATGCCATGATGTATTGTGGGATAATGTATAACCCACTTCATCCGTATGAGGAGACTGTGTGTGTTAACATCAACTGAATACATAAACAGACAGTGACATCAAAATAAAATGGGGAGCTGTTGATGTAACCCAGCCTAAGGGTGTTTTCTACTTGGCATTGACAAAGCCAACAAAGGTGATGCAATATAATAACGGGCTAAAACATGCAGGGAAAACGAAATTGTACAGGGGGGAGCTGCATATGTGGTTGAAACTGGGGAGCCTGTTGGTGCGGTTCACCGCGCTCGAAATCCGTAGGTGGTTGCACCTCTGTAGGTGGTTGGTTGTCAGCAGCAGGTTCATTCTGGACAGCAGCTTCGAGTTGTTGTTGGGTCTGTTGATGTTATGAACATTATAATTTTTAATCACAATGAAACAATAAGGCAGAGAATTTTGTAGTGATTAACAAATGCAGCAGTAAATGTATAGGGCAAACCTGTAGAAGTAGTTGGCCGTCGACAGGATGATGAGGACCCTCTGCTCGTTGCAATTCCAGATAAGGTTGCATGTCAGGCGGTGTCTGGACATCAATAGGGTCTGCAGCATTGCGTTTTTCGTTGGATGCCATAGAAAAACTTTTGTGTTTCTGAAGTTTGGTGTCTGTTGTAGAGAATAGGAGGCATGATTAAATAATGAGGCTTATGACTCTGCAGCTTCCCCCTACATTGGAAATGGAAATGCATTAATACTTTAGAAACTGTAAAGTTGGAATATTGAGAGGCAAAATAATAATGAGTGGTGATGGTTAAGTGTACCATTTAGTTGCAAATATGGTGTATAATGTTATTGCTCATTAAAGGAAATGAGAAGTATCCATGAGAAATAATTTGGATACAAAATATGAGATATAAATAACAATTGAGAAAACAAAATAAAAACATTTTCGTTGACTTACATGTAGAGGATAATTTCCAAGTACTCAATTGAATATGGAATTGGACCAGTCAGACTATTGGAGCTCAACTATCTGGAAAAAAAAGATGAGGATTATTATGATAAAGAAACTATAGACTATGATGATTTTGTATTATTCCATTTGTAACTATTTTAGTTCAAATGGTAATTTGCTTGTTGTGTTGGTGCTGATATGTCTGTATTCAGAAACAAAAATCGTAATGCAATTATTCTGAACAACAGGATAAATCACTTAAAAGAAGAAGTCTACAAATGATACAGTCCATGGGTTAGAGTATATGAAAAGGTGAGGATAGGTAATGGCAGAAACAGATTGATAAGAGGAGTAAATACCTTCACATGGGCAAAAAGTATTTCTACTACAGGGAATGCTTCTTCAAACTTAAAAGACTAAAAGAAAGAGATCTTACAAATCCTCCAAGTCTTTTGAATTTCCAAGGCTGGGAGGAAGACATCGTTGAAGTCGAGTATCCTGTAAGGTCCTACAAAAATTGGATCATAAACATGATTATACCACTTTCAATGTCAATGAATATGAATTCAAAATATCCTCGAGGATCACTGAAGGTGAAAATATTTCCAGCGTGAAGATTTAAAAATAATACCATACCATTCACGAAATACCAAATAACATAACAAAACTTAAGTAAGTCAAGTCTTCTTGACTGCTTGTGCTGCTAAATTTCTGTATCTGAAAAGGGCAAACTGCGAATACCAGGTAATGTCAGTCTAAGTTGTGGAAAATCCATCAAAACATGAACAATAAAAATTAAAAAGGAAGCATACCAGGAAGCACAAATAACAAATGTAAATAACCAATGTAAAAGGAAGTATACCAAATCTATTTCATTTCGACATTGTCTACAACCAATGTAAATAACATCATCAGAATTTTAATACTGTCAAAGAGGCAAAATTAGTGAACTCCAAACATTTTTAGCAATAGTAATTATATTCAAACAATATATAATGCCATAATCAGATTTTCATCATCTTCATTATCTTCTACCATAACCTCTGGGTTATCACATCTCATCCTTTGTCTTTCATCCCATCCTGAAAAGTTATTCGGGAAAATTAGCAACCCTAACTTTAGCAAATAACCCAAAACACATAAAACCCTAAAAACACAATTGCAGAAATGGAAATCGGAAACTATTATGAAGTCTAAAAACAACCAAGTCTAACATAAACTTTGTAACAACAATTTAATCATATTGACATCCAAACCTTTCACCTGCAAGTAGAAATTCAATAGTTTAAATATCAAGTTCAGTTAAAAAACCAGCAAGAATTGAGGGCTTCGACGGAGATCTATGTGAATCTAAGTATTACCTTTTGCAATTGGTATAAAAGATGTATTTGGTTCTTCACAAGTAACAGTGGTAGTTTCTTCAGCAACACCAACACCAAACCTTTTTGAATCGGTTTTGGATCTTGACGGAAGAGAAAGAAAGACCTACATTGGGAGAACATTAAGAAGAATACGGATAACAGGTTTTCTTTGCGTTTGGATGCTTGCGTTTTCTTCAGGTGAAGTTTTTGTTGAAAGAGAAAAGTTTTGTGAAGACAATAGGTAGCTGAATGTTTCAGACAAGCTTTTCAAATTTTTTTTCTTTCGGATCCAGCTTTGCAAACTTTGGGAAATGAAACACCCATCAATGTCAACACTTTCCCCTTACCAACCAATTCCAGGCTGTTCTAAAAAGTTTTTCTTTAACCAACTTGTTTAACATTAAATGTACTTCCGGTTACATTTGCAACATAGTAATACTTGTTTTTCCATCTAAGTACTTGTTGGTATCTAAATAGGAATGAATTTAGTTCAAATTAGTTTGTTTTAGACACATAATGCCCCTGAATTAGTGATGTGGAGCCAAATTAAGAAAGGTTAAGTTTGTATTAACCAGAACAAATTATCTTCTTATATTATAGATTACACTATATAGATTTCTAACTAAGGCTACTATATATAATAAAGCTATTAACCCTATGGATTGGTGGGGGTTTGAGTCTTGAGGGCGTGCTCTTCTCAAGGTCTTAGATTTGAATTCTACTAGATACAATCAATCTTTATGTGGGTCAGTCTATACGGAGCTTTACTCTGACTTTAAACAAAGTCTCCGCTAGTGAACAGTGAGATTGGTCCTTGAGATTGATCCCTCTTGAATTAGTAGGTCGCAAGACCGTATACCAAGATTTTAAAAAAATAAAATAAAGCTATTATTATATCTAGTTAAGCTACCAAAGTATTAATAAAAAACATGAAAGCTTTAGTGGACATGTGGTAAGTTAAATTAAATAGTAAAAGTAGAAATTCATATGATAATAAGAATAACAGGAGTAGAAAACAATACATGGTTAATTGGAATAATAATAAGAATCTAATTGATACGTACAGTTAATCATAATTATTGATTTATTTGAAAAATTTGACTTTTATTTTAACCACTTGAAAAATAATACAAATGAATAGTTGTAATGCATTGACACTGTAAAATTTTTTACACTGACAATGCATAATAATTAATCTCTAATAATAATAGTAGTACCAAAATAAGTACAGTAGGGGAAAAAAAACTAAACTGCAGCACGATTGAGCATCACGAGCGGAAACGAAACGCGAAGCAAACTGTAAGAACTCTGAACTGCGATAAATCTTGGCCGGAGACGATGCAGATACTCCACTTCCCAGTGATCGGAGCAGCCTCGACGGCAAAGCAGTGCTAAAGGTGACAGTTGCGGGATGTTCTGCGTGCGGATTCACGGCGGGAATTTTCTGACGAATTTGTTTTCTCCTAGGTTTTTTGGTTTGATTATTGTTTGGATTCGACTCTGAATTGGCTTGCGTTTAGAATTGAGGTTTGGATGTTTTGAATTCGGAGTTATGGTACGTGCCTCGGTTCAGATTTTTTGAGTCGGAATATTTGTGTTGTGAATTCTTTTCCTCTTTTGTTTCAATTTCTGTTATAAACTTGTTGCAACATTGTTATTTGTTTTTATTGCGGATTGGAAATTCATTTTTCATTGTGAATTGGTTAACTTTTTTAATGTTTCGCAACTGCACACCAAGTGTTCGGTAAAACGCTTGAACCAAATTTCTTCTCCTTTTTAACTCGTTTCGGATGCGTTACGGATTCTATTTTCTCACTGTTTTGGATTATGAATCGATTGTCTAATGGTTATGACTTTTTAATTGGATTTTGGTGAGGTATCAGTGTAGTAACGAATTTTTGGCGGTTTCTTGCAGTTCATGGTGGATTTTCGATGTAGGTTGAAATTGATGATGAAGGAAGTCAAGTTTTGGTGCTAAATTTTCTACGGCTTGTGTTCATGGCAAGGTTCGAATTCTCATGGTGATCGTCTATTCAAGATGAAAAGCAAGACAAATTCATAAACAAGTATGCAAAGAAAACTCAAACAAGAAAGCAAGCATAGAAGGCACAAGCAAGCAAGCATTCATGAAGTGATAAATAGAGTTTGAGGCTTATCGACTGGAGACCTCCGATGGTTCTTCAATGGCGGCACGAATTCAATCCGGTAAGCCATTCTTTGCATTCACTTGTTAATTCTTCCGATTCAATCTTTCTTCCTCTCTTCTTCATCCTCTTTCTTTTCTTCATTTTGGTTTTTGGTTGTTATTGTTGTTGATTATTTTGATGCTTGAATCATGAAAAATTAGGATGTGGAGTGTGATGAAGGTTTATGCTCAAGTTGATTGAAGCTTCAATGTGAAGCTTCAACAACCATGGATTTGAGCTTTAGTGAGGGAAGGTTGAAGATGAAGAATGGAGAATATGGAGTGAAAACTTGAGAGAAAAGTGAAGAATGAGTGAAATCAAAAAGTGAGGAAGGGTCCCTTAATGTGTGAGTGATGAATTAATATATAGAGCTAAGTGAGGGATGATTAGAGGCTGAAAGTTAGTTAGAAGTTAGTTGGTGTAGCGAGCGATTTTTGGACGTGGTTCTTAAGCACTGCCGCTCTGAGGTACTACAGGTCGATTCATTTTTTATCCTATTGAAGTTGATGAAGGAAGGGAAATAGATGTCTCCAATTAACCCTGTTTGCATACTGAGGTTAAACAGTCAAAACTGTTGGTTTACAGATGCGGTTTAGATTGTGGGCCTCTCTCTGCTTATTTTGCTAAGTATGACGGGATCATGCTATGGTAGGATGTTAGGATTGATGCTTTTCGATTGATGTATGAAGGTATGGGATTTTGGGTTTTTTTTATTAGTGTGCTCGCTAAGATTTTTCAAATCTTATGCCTACGTATTCCCGTTTGACAAAACAGGGAAATCAGAGCGATCGTAGTTCCTCCTATTCTATGGGAGGAAAGGGATTATTTTGGTGTCTTGTTCAAAGCCCAAGACGTGAAGCTAAATGTGGTTTGTATCTTGTTCACAGCCCAAGATGTGAAGCTGAAGGGTCTATTTGTATCTGTTCGAAGCCCAAGATGTGAAGCTAAAGGGTTTTGACTTTGGAGAGAATTTGTCATCTCTAAAGGGGAGTTGTTGATGTTTGTATGCTATGAACAAGGCACAGCTTTGATGCTAGGAGGTTGATTGACTCAACCGGGGTCTTCTTTATACAAAGCCTAAGAGGAGGCTATTGACCCAACGAGAGGGTGTTTTTATGTGTCTCGTACGAAGCCCGAGAGAGAGGCTAAAAGGGTTGACTCAACAAGAGAGTCTTTTTGCATGTGTCTTGTACGAAGCCCAAGACGGAGGCTAAAAGGGATTGACTCAACAAGAGAGTCTTTTATACTCAACAAGAGAGTGTTTTATATGTGTCTTGTACAAAGCCCAAGACTGAGGCTAAAAGGGTGATTGACTCAACAAGAGAGTCTTTTATACTCAACAAGAGAGTAATTTTTATCTCGTACGAAGCCCGAGATGGAGGCTGAAAATGGGTTTGACTCAACAAGAGAGTCTTTTATACTTAACAAGAGAGTTTTTTGGTATCTCGTACAATGCCCGAGATGGAGGCTAAAAGGAGATTGGCTCAACAAGAGAGTCTTTTATACTCAACAAGAGAGTGTTTTAGTATCTCGTACAAAGCTCGAGATGGAGGCTAAAAGGTTAGCTCCTCTGGGGAGAATCATTTGTACAAAGCCCAAGAGGAGGCTAACTTTCCTGTGGAAAGGATCATTATACAAATCCTAAGAGGAGGCTATCCGTTGGCGACTATTTCAGTTTAGTGACAGGTCCAGTATGTTGGATAAAAGAGAAAATCAGTTCTTATGAAGGGAAGGATTAAAGGTATTGCTGTGCTTTGGTACTGATCAGAGGATCAGGGTTATTTCCTGTTCTTTAAGGAAAGAGGAAATCCAAAGGGTATTGAGAGTGTCCAAGTCTACAGGTGTTTTGAGAAATTGATTCTCAGGTAGTGAATAATCTTTGTATAATGCCCAAGAGAAGGCTGGTATGTTAAGGGATGAAGGTCAACCCATTAACTGGTCTGATACTTGACTCAGAAAGACAGCTCTAGCAAATTGATGACTAGGTTCTGTTTCTATACCTGTAGAGGTCTCTGGGTCCTTGTACTAAGCCCAAGAGAAGGCATGAGAGATTTTAAGAAGTCGAAGGGTCCTTGTACAACGTCCAAGAGGAGGCGGGGATGCTTTTAGGAAGCCTGTGGGTCCCCAAACCCTGAGAAGTTCAAGACATGCTATTCACAGAGAATAGATCAAGCCAGGAAAGTCCGAGAATTTGGAAGAAACTCAAGAGATGCCATTCACGGAGAAAAGATCATCTCTGGGGAGTAGAGTTTCTTTGACAATTTCTAAGAGTGACAGTCTGAGAAAGGGTTCACCGAGAATGCTGCCTTTCACGTCTCCATATTGTTTAACCCCAATAGGAGGGAAGACTGTGTCTAGTAATCCTATGGGGATCTAGTTTTGTTTGTATTTAAGAGTGACCAACAGGGCTTTACCTAGTGCTAGACGTAGTTATCGGGGAAAACTCTAAATAACTATACTAGCATTACACAGTGGATATTTGACAGGTATATAAGAGTTTGTGAAAGAAGACTTACAGTGAGCAGCCCCACAATACAATTATATATATATGAAAACGGATAAAGAAAGCGGGTAAACACTTACTCGGTTGTAGAGCTTCCATGTTGTTTGGTTAGTTGTTCAACAAAGAAAGCTTTGATAACAATATTATATTATAAATCAAAGGATAAAGTGCTTTGAAAAGAATTGTTGGGGCTTACAGCTCAAGGAGAGGCCCAAGGTTTTATCAGTGATTGCACTGTTGTTTTGAATTTGTACAGAGACTTATACAAGTGACTGAGGCCCAAAAAGGTTTTCTGTACAAAGGGATGGGTCTTACACTCTCTCAAGAGGCCCAAAGGTTTATTTTCATACAAGTGGTGGGGCTTACAGCTCAAGGAGAGGCCCGAAGGGTTTGATTTTTGAACTGGCGATCGCGCCGAGGTTTTCTTTTAACGCAGAGGGACTTATACAATGTCTGAGGCCCAAAATTGTTTTGGTTAAAAGGGGATTGGGTCTTACACTCTATTAGAGGCCCCAAAAGTTTTAAAGAAAAGAAATGGGCTTATAACGCGAGGGTAGGCCCAGATAATTTTTGTTTGAAAACGGTGATTATGCCGAGGTTTTTTGAAAACGCAGTGGGTCTTATACAATTATTGAGGCCCAAAATATTTTGGTTTTCAAAGGGGATTGAGTCTTACACTCTATTAGAGGCCCAAAGGTTTTGAAAAAGTTTGATGAGGGTTGAATTAATCAAAAACCCTAATTTGTTTTCAAAATGTATTTTAATTGAATAAAAAATTTAATTAAAATGATCAAAATTGTTAAACATGTGGAAAACAAATTGTGATCTTGGATTAATGTTTCAAAAATCAGGTTTTGATCCACAACATGATTGGAAATCACTAAAATTTGAAAAATCAAGAGGGAGAAAATATTTTAAATGTAAAAAACAATTAAAATATTAATTCTTTACAAAAATATCAAGTATATGAAATAAATAATATTTTGGGGATTTTTTTTGGAAAATAAAATATTTTAACATTTTTGTGAATTATTAAAAAAAGAATCAACTTAAAATCATTAAAACTCAGAGAGAAATTAATTTTTGAATCAATTAAATAAAATCACAAAATTCAAATATTCAAATGTTTGAAAATGGCGCCAAGAACATGGCAAGAACACGCGCCACCCTTTGTTTCTGCAGATTTACATTTTATATCCAATCTCACTAAATACTTGATTATATCATGCAATCTACATATCAATCTACTCTTTTCACCTCACGATCATGTCTATGGTATTTAATTTCATTTATTTTAAACATGGAATAAGAAATCAAAGAGAAACCTCAAGAACCCTAAAATTTGCATGAAGGTTCAGAAATTCCATACACGATTCAAACAAAGCAATTGATTGAGGAAAAACACTCTATGCATGATTATGAACATATGGCCAAATTATTGTGCAGCAAAAAATGAATGAATCATAGAGTTAGAAGAGCTCATGCTTACCTCTTGCAGCTGGTGATCGTGTTTTGTGTTAGAGGTGTTACAGCTTGGTTTCAAGGATATGGACAGCTTCCCTAGGTGCTATGGAGTGTGTCTGGATGCTTGGAGTGGATTGAATTGAGTTGGAACTTGATTTGGCACCCCAACTGCAAATCTGTTAAAGGCTTGAGCAGTTGGCTAGTGATTTTGTGATTTTGGTGTTCCAGATGTTATATGAGTGTTTGTGCAACACCCCTTTCTATACCCCCAAATAATCAATTAAATCATTTAGGCACGTATTGAAAATTTTATCAGAGTATAATTGCAACCACGGCATAAAAGGAGAATGTCACATTATACATGAAATTAAAAACATACAACACCTGCTCACACGATATGCAACAGTGGGGTAACTAATCAATTAAGGATCTGAGTCCTTTCACCCACATCTCAAATGTTTAGAATAAAAGCGGAACATCTAAACACTGATAAACATCAAACATATATATAAATCATATATAGATATATTCATATACCAAACAGTATAGTTCATCAACATCGGTCACGTTATATACACAAAATCTTCAGCCAGATACATAAGCAAATGCATCACCAAAAAGGAAAACAAAAGCATCCTAGCTACCCGACGCTACATATCAGAGCCAGACGACCAAAAAGAAATGAAGACACGCTTCACCAAAGACCACCAGCATACCTAATCTGCAATGCCTCATAGAGCATTATAAAACAGCAGAAGGGTGAGAAATATTATCATAATAACTTTGCATATAATTATATATCTCAACATATAATACACATATATCACATTCTCACCACAACTCATCACTATGCATGTATATATGCATATAACACCAAGCATATACCATAAATCAAATACACGGCATAACAATCCGTAATTAACGCATCTATCACCTAGGCATATCCATTCATGCTCAAATACATGTATCACCAATACATATTAATTCATCACCATTTATCCAACATAAACACCATACAGGTTTATTCACCAATGTATCATTACAAAGATACAATTATCATTATTTCACATAAACATACATATTATGCTTATCCAACAATGCACACCTGTACAATTCTATTCATTCCACTTCACGTATACATATATATGTTCATTCATCAAAGCACAAATACAATGATGACAAATGCAACTCATAGAGACCGAATCACGACTCTATGCAGATGCAATGCGATACCGACTCATTATCTCAAGTTCAATTGAAGAACTTGTTGGAACCTTCGCTCACACCGTAACAAGGCACACGAAGTTCACCCATTGCTCATACTGTAAAAAGGCACACAATGTTTCTGGATTGCTCACACCGTAAGAAGGCACACAATCTGATTGCTCACACCGTAAACAGGCACACAATCGTTCGTAATCATCGCTCACACCGTAAAAAGGCACACAATGTTTATGGATTGCTCACACTGTAAGAAGGCACACAATCCGATTGCTCACACCGTAAACAGGCACACAATCACATTTAACATGCATTATCACTTAATTCAAACAATGCATACATTCACTAAAGATCCACCATTCACAAAGCATTCTCAAATCAAGGGTTCACTCTACAAACATATCCACAACACATTCATATCATTCATAATTAACATACTTAACATTTTCTACAAAATCACTATTCACAAACAGTCGGAAAAGTCGGCCAAAAGTCAGCTAAAAATATAATTTCTTATCACCATCAAATAGTACATATCAATACCTTCAATTCGATATAAAGAACTCTCAAATCCGATAAACAACGAACAAGTTATGAATATTTCAAAATAACGCAAAAAAAAACATAAACCGGAGGGTCGACACGACGATACGGTTTGAAAATACTGTTCTAATTGGACCAGGTTCAGACCTCCAAACCATTTTTCCTAGAAAGAACATCTCGTTAGCTTCCCAACGCTTCGAACGGGGGTCAAAACCGACTTACGGTTCAAGAGATATGAATTTCCGAAGTTTCCTCGACAAAATAGAATTTTATGGTTCAGCACAGTATGTATCAATACATAGGCCTATGTATCGATACAAAAAGGCCACATGTATCGATACATAGCACGCATGTGTCGACACATGCTGTAGTGAAAATGCTGGTTTCTCCAATTTCTACAGTATGTATCGATACATAAGGGTTATGTATCGATACATAAACCATTTCGTATCGATACATAGCTGTTATGTATCGATTCATAACTCTGTTTTTCTCAAAAACCAGATTTCTCAACTTACACCTTTGCTGTCCTTTTCCCGAATGCCCGAAAACTCGACTAAATCGAACATTTTCACCGTAACAAACATATACGCGCAACCACCAAATACATAAGAACAATTTAGAACACATAAACGCAATTTCTACGACGTTCGATTTTTCGATTAAATTTCAACCTTTCAAATACCAGAATTTTCGAACATCACCAAATCGAATAAAAAGCACGCTATACGACGATCTAACCTTCCTCGATACAACTACGTAATTTATTTCGAATTCTAACCGTGAAAACATCGGTTTCTATCGATTTCCTACAATTCGACCTAAACGGAAACAACAACGGAAACATACCGAAAACTAACCAAAACATAACCAAACTTCATGAAACTTTAAACAGCAGCTCATATACATATAACCAACCAACACATGTATTTATACGACTTTTCGACCGTAGAAACATCGGTTTCTATCGATTTCGTCCATTACGGCATAAACGGAAACATATGGAAACCAACCAAAACATCCACACAAAACACATACATAATCATACACAAGGTTAGGATAACAATATTTCACACCCTTACCCGATTAAACCGATTCCTAGAAGTTGTTTTCTTTGATTCCTAGCTTTCCTCTTTTTTTTCTTCTCTTTCTCTTCTTTCTCTTCTATTTCCTTCCATTTCTCTTACTATCTCATTCTATATATAGTTTTCTCTCTTTTTCTTTCTTTTCTAATTCTATCCCTTCTATTACTTTTCTCACAAACACAAAAATATTTACTTAACATAAATATCTCAAAATATCTATTATATCATTAATTAAATATTATCTAATGTGAAAAGTCTAAAATACCCTATATTCCAATTTTCCCCGCAAACTCTCAAAAACGGTAAAAATGCTTAATATGAAAACATAACATATTAAAACACCAATTTCACAAATAACATAATCTTGTCAAATTAAAGTAAAATACTCCACAAAATAATATAATTAACACCCAAAAAATAGAGATAATTAAAATCGGGTCGTTACAACTCTCCCCCACTTAGACATTTTCGTCCTCGAAAATATGCTAAGTACACACAACCACGAATACTACTCTCGCATCCGACCAGCCAACTATCCTGCCAACAAAAGGCACACCACGAATAACACAAACAACAAACCAACACACTAACAGCAACAACAACGACGCGACAACGACCACGACAACCACGACAAGATGCAATGCCCATACAATGCACTTGGCGACAAACTCACAACTCAAAGGATAACCAAGATTCACTCTTGAACCGGAACACAATAAGATCGTTACCACTACCATAGGTAACACCCTCCTAATCCCCAAATATAGGAATTAGCCACTCGCACTCGAACCATCACAATGGAAACGAAACAACAACACGGACAAGAACATAACGTTCCATGACACAACATTACCTCAGCAACATTCGCAAAACCAGAATACCTGCATCCTTGCCTCACAACAACCAATACAACAATTCCACACTTCCGCTGCGCACTCTAATTACTCGCAACCAACAAAACCACCAATTCCCTAATCAACATTCGACTTTTTCTATTATTCTCCAGAAAATCCTAGTTCACTTGTTATATCCACCACTTCACTCTATGCTGCTTTAGCTTACACACCATACACAAGCATCTGAACTACTCAAACAGTTCTACTTCTCTGACCATCCGAACATACACATGCAAAGGCTTCCAACTTAACTCGTCAGGCAAGACATTAATCCTTCCCAAAGAATAATCCAATTATGAATAGCATAAATCCTTGGATGAATCCTCAATTATCGTAAAGCATAAACTACGACTTAACCATATTGCATTAACCCACCGACTAAACTCATCAAGACATAACTCAATACTCCTCAAACCGTTCATTAAGATCAGGCAAAAATCAAAACTGGAGCTGTAGACAACTCCTACTTTTAGCTCTTTGAAACTTATTCGCACTGAACATCCACACTTGGATAACTTATCTTAAAACTTCATCTCTTTTCTAAACTTGCTACTCATACATAATGGTTTCCTTAAAATTCTTACATTGATACCTTAAGCTCAAAACTCCTTAACTCATTGTAACTCTGTGTTTTGCTTTCCATAGCATCCATACGAGTATACACCACATGCTGACTATACGAATCAATCATCCATTCTCTTGGCTTTACTTTTAATATCTAGAACACTAGCACCACCAACATGCCATCTAAGCTGGAAAAACACGTCTACTCCCACCAACACAATTTCCGTCTGCTATCAACAAGAGATTAAGGGTGATCAGTTCCTCAATTTGCCAATAGACAGTCGACAATCATGATGGGGTATAAACCATCTTTACAAAGCCATAACAACCTTCCTTGCCTCTTGTGCACAAAACCACCTAAGGTACAAATCCTTAATTAACATATCCTTACTTCCGCATTCCCTTCGGAATCGGGAATAACACTGCCCAAACAACACTTACAATCGGGCAACCAACAGCACACTGAGCCAACGCTCCATACCTGGAGTCACTTGGAGAAGTACCAGTTTCTCCCCCACTTATCTCGTTCTCAATCCTGAAGACAAAGACTAGAAAAACCAGAGAGCACTGATAGTGTTCCTCACACCTATCACGTACTAAGGAATCAACAACATCGACAAATACCCAAAATCCATAATGAAGACTTTATCATACATGGTCAAAAGACAACTTACACGCCAAAAACGTAGTTACCGACCCAGAAGCAGTCATAAACAAATTCAAACACTTTGTACACTCATAGGAAATAAACAAATGAGTCTCTTTCAAAACAACATCAGCAACAAAAAGGTACTATTAATAAAACTTATACCTTTAATCAACGATCTGCACTAGTAGTGTCTGACCCTGCCAATGCAAACACCTTTCCGCTCGTTTGAGCTTGTTTCGGCTTAGCACACTTGTGACTAAGGTGTCCCGTTTCTCCACAATTATAACACTTCACCGTAGTCCTTCTACAGTCCACAGCAGAATACCCCGTACCTCCACAGTTAGAACACTTCAATGCAGTATTCCTGCACTCCACGGATTTATGTTCGACTTCACCACAGTCATAACACTTAATGGAACCGGAACCTCCTCCGCCAGCTTTCCTATCAAAGTTTCCCTTATGCTTGCCCTTATCAGCGGGTGCCACATAAGGTCCACTCCTCGCTTGTTGCTTACTCTTACTCTCATTCACACTCTTGTAATATGTAGAACGAGCCTTGCTGTCTTCCTCGAAGATTCTGCAACATTCAGTCAAATCAGAAAACGTTCTAATCCTCTGATATCCCACAGCTTGCTTAATCTCAGGACGCAAACCATTCTCATACTTAATGCACTTTGAGAACTCAGCAGTAACGGCAGCATAATGAGGATAAAACTGAACCAACTCAACAAATCTAGCAGTATATTCCACCACGGACATACTACCTTGTTTCAATTCCAGAAATTCAATCTCTTTCTTTCCTTTAACACTCTCCGGGTAATACTTCACCAAAAACTCAGTACGAAACAATTCCCAAGTTATCTCCTCATGATCCACTTCAAGAATTTGACGCCTATCGACCCACCAATCGTCGGCTTCTTCCTTCAGCATGTGAGATCCAAGCCTCACCTTATTCTCTTCAGTACAATCCATAACCCTGAAAATTCTTTCAATTTCTTTCAACCAGAGTTGAGCACCATCGGGATCGAATCTTCCTTTGAAGACCGGTGGTTGATTCTTTCTGAACTCATCGTTCGCATTCACATTCGGTGCACCCTGCACCGCCCTAGCCATTGCTTCCATAGCAGCAGCCATAGCAACATCATTTCTACCAGCCATATTCTGATGGTTTCCAAAAACAACAACAAGTTAAACCACAGTTTAACCAACACAACCACAAGACAGACACAACAGACTCAACACTGGCTCTGATACCACTTAATGTAACACCCCTTTCTATACCCCCAAATAATCAATTAAATCATTTAGGCACGTATTGAAAATTTTATCAGAGTATAATTGCAACCACGGCATAAAAGGAGAATGTCACATTATACATGAAATTAAAAACATACAACACCTGCTCACACGATATGCAACAGTGGGGTAACTAATCAATTAAGGATCTGAGTCCTTTCACCCACATCTCAAATGTTTAGAATAAAAGCGGAACATCTAAACACTGATAAACATCAAACATATATATAAATCATATATAGATATATTCATATACCAAACAGTATAGTTCATCAACATCGGTCACGTTATATACACAAAATCTTCAGCCAGATACATAAGCAAATGCATCACCAAAAAGGAAAACAAAAGCATCCTAGCTACCCGACGCTACATATCAGAGCCAGACGACCAAAAAGAAATGAAGACACGCTTCACCAAAGACCACCAGCATACCTAATCTGCAATGCCTCATAGAGCATTATAAAACAGCAGAAGGGTGAGAAATATTATCATAATAACTTTGCATATAATTATATATCTCAACATATAATACACATATATCACATTCTCACCACAACTCATCACTATGCATGTATATATGCATATAACACCAAGCATATACCATAAATCAAATACACGGCATAACAATCCGTAATTAACGCATCTATCACCTAGGCATATCCATTCATGCTCAAATACATGTATCACCAATACATATTAATTCATCACCATTTATCCAACATAAACACCATACAGGTTTATTCACCAATGTATCATTACAAAGATACAATTATCATTATTTCACATAAACATACATATTATGCTTATCCAACAATGCACACCTGTACAATTCTATTCATTCCACTTCACGTATACATATATATGTTCATTCATCAAAGCACAAATACAATGATGACAAATGTAACTCATAGAGACCGACTCACGACTCTATGCAGATGCAATGCGGTACCGACTCATTATCTCAAGTTCAATTGAAGAACTTGTTGGAACCTTCGCTCACACCGTAACAAGGCACACGAAGTTCACCCATTGCTCACACCGTAAAAAGGCACACAATGTTTCTGGATTGCTCACACTGTAAGAAGGCACACAATCCGATTGCTCACACCGTAAACAGGCACACAATCGTTCGTAATCATCGCTCACACCGTAAAAAGGCACACAATGTTTATGGATTGCTCACACTGTAAGAAGGCACACAATCCGATTGCTCACACCGTAAACAGGCACACAATCACATTTAACATGCATTATCACTTAATTCAAACAATGCATACATTCACTAAAGATCCACCATTCACAAAGCATTCTCAAATCAAGGGTTCACTCTACAAACATATCCACAACACATTCATATCATTCATAATTAACATCCTTAACATTTTCTACAAAATCACTATTCACAAACAGTCGGAAAAGTCGGCCAAAAGTCGGCTAAAAATATAATTTCTTATCACCATCAAATAGTACATATCAATACCTTCAATTCGATATAAAGAACTCTCAAATCCGATAAACAACGAACAAGTTATGGATATTTCAAAATAACGCAAAAAAAAACATAAACCGGAGGATCGACACGACGACACGGTTTGAAAATACTGTTCTAATTGGACCAGGTTCAGACCTCCAAACCATTTTTCCTAGAAAGAACATCTCGTTAGCTTCCCAACGCTTCGAACGGGGGTCAAAACCGACTTACGGTTCAAGAGATATGAATTTCCGAAGTTTCCCCGACAAACCAGAATTTTATGGTTCAGCACAGTATGTATCAATACATAGGCCTATGTATCGATACAAAAAGGCCACATGTATCGATACATAGCACGCATGTGTCGACACATGCTGTAGTGAAAATGCTGGTTTCTCCAATTTCTACAGTATGTATCGATACATAAGGGTTATGCATCGATACATAAACCATTTCGTATCGATACATAGCTGTTATGTATCGATTCATAACTCTGTTTTTCTCAAAAATCAGATTTCTCAAATTACACCTTTGCTGTCCTTTTCCCGAATGCCCGAAAACTCGACTAAATCGAACATTTTCACCGTAACAAACATATACGCGCAACCACCAAATACATAAGAATAATTTAGAACACATAAACGCAATTTCTACGACGTTCGATTTTTCGATTAAATTTCAACCTTTCAAAAACCAGAATTTTCGAACATCACCAAATCGAATAAAAAGCACGCTATACGACGATCTAACCTTCCTCGATACAACTACGTAATTTATTTCAAATTCTAACCATGAAAACATCGGTTTCTATCGATTTCCTACAATTCGACCTAAACGGAAACAACAACAGAAACATACCGAAAACTAACCGAAACATAACAAAACTTCATGAAACTTTAAACAGCAGCTCATATACATATAACCAACCAACACATGTATTTATACGACTTTTCGACCGTAGAAACATCAGTTTCTATCGATTTCGTCCATTACGGCATAAACGGAAACATATGGAAACCAACTAAAACATCCACACAAAACACATACATAATCATACACAAGGTTAGGATAACAATATTTCACACCCTTACCCGATTAAACCGATTCCTAGAAGTTGTTTTCTTTGATTCCTAGCTTTCCTCTTTTTTTTCTTCTCTTTCTCTTCTTTCTCTTCTATTTCCTTCCATTTCTCTTACTATCTCATTCTATATATAGTTTTCTCTCTTTTTCTTTCTTTTCTAATTCTATCCCTTCTATTACTTTTCTCACAAACACAAAAATATTTACTTAACATAAATATCTCAAAATATCTATTATATCATTAATTAAATATTATCTAATGTGAAAAGTCTAAAATACCCTCTATTCCAATTTTCCCCGCAAACTCTCAAAAACGGTAAAAATGCTTAATATGAAAACATAACATATTAAAACACCAATTTCACAAATAACATAATCTTGTCAAATTAAAGTAAAATACTCCACAAAATAATATAATTAACACCCAAAAAATAGAGATAATTAAAATCGGGCCGTTACAGTTTGGATCACTTCTATATGATGTTTATGAGGTGTGTGTGTGATTGGTTTGGTTGGAATAGCTCTCAAACTCAAAACCCGATAGTGACTTGCCTTAGAAGGCAAAATTGGAGTGAAGAAGGAGATTTTGAGGAAAGCATCTGTCTGATGGCTTTGGTGTACTCAAACTGATCATAATTGAGCTCTATTTATAGTAGAGCAAGTTTGTTTTGCAAGGAATAGTGAATGGCAACTGCTGCATAGGTTTGGCCAATGTTGAGCAATGAGAATCTAAGTCTCCTCTAGCCATTAACTAGAGGTTAGGGCACAGGCTGCTGGTCCCCTTGGTCTTGGATAAGTATTGACTGAATTCAGTTGGGAATGGCTCAGTCCATGCCACCTTGGTGTATGCATTGAATGCTCCAATCCAAAATTGGAGTCTTGTCCCTCTTTTAGGGATTTCTAGGTTTGGCATGCTATTTTTGGTTCCAAAGACTTGGGAGGCTTGTGATCAGAGTTCGTTCCTCCTTGGTCCCCCCTTGAGGTGTTCAGATGGATAGAGTTGCTTGCCCTTTGCAAAATTTGGGCAATTCGAGTAAAACTCCAAAATCTGCCTTTCCATGACAGTTTGCAGCAAGGCATATTGACATTGTCATATCTCATGGCTCAAGTGGAATTTGATGGAGTTCTTGGCAATTTTGGAAAGCCCTTATAGGATACAAAAACTGTTTGATCATAATTGGTTTTGATACTTTTTGAATCCAAGTGAAAAATGCCCCTACATTTAGAAAAAAGTGAAGGCAGATTCTGACTTAGTGAAAATTTCACTAAGTGTTGGAAAAAATGACATTTCATGTTTTCAGCCATTTTGATCATTCCATAACTCAAAATCCATGAGGAATTGGAATGAAGTGTAGTTGAAGCTTTTGTAGAGGGCCATGAGGGCTACAAATCCAGCTTTGGATGGGGAAAAATGGCCTTGTGGTTTAGGAGTTATGATCCTCCAAGGTTGGTACCCTAGCCACTTTATTCCATAACTTAGAAAATTTCTAAGTTTTTTATGGTTACCCCTTTTACAAGTTATCCCACTTTTCTTGATTTTTATTGATGAATGATGATCCAAATCACACATTAACATCATTTTAGGGTCAAAGAACCATATTTGTGAAAAATCTCAAAAAGTCAAAGTTGACTTTTGTGCACAGTTGACTTTTTGTCAGATGAATTCCAAAATGTACGATCCTCTATGAAATCAAGTCCTTGACCTAAATAAAACTTGATGGATTAATTTCATAGGTGTTATAGGGTGTATTGAATCATGTCCTAGGGTTTGGGAGCATGTCTTGGTCAAAAGTCAAAAGCACAATTGACTTTTCCCGCGAAACCCTAATTGTGGTTCTGATGAATTTGAAACTTGTGAATCAAGCTTCTTGGATCAATCCATTGTTGAAAATGGATAAATTTAGTATGTTAGAGACCCTCAAACCATCTCTTGAGGTCTTGGCTCATGTTTTGTCCCAAAAGTCAACTTAGGGGTGAATTAGGTCAAGAAACCCTAATTCCTGATTTTTGATGAATGCATCCCCTGAGGCTAAATTGACTTGATGATTGGGTTTATGATGTCCCATGGAGCATCTTAGGTTATGCTTTGAAGCACTGGCTCATGCCTAGAGGAAAATTTCCATCTGGAGGCCTTGGTCGACTAAAACCCTAATTTGGTGACACTGGCGATCTTGAGGCTTAATCCACCTAGCAGGGAGCAACCTTGTGCTTAATCCTTGAAGTGGGAGTCCTCTTGATCCATTGGGGATGTTTGAGAGGCTAGACAAGTTGAAGATCATGTCAATTCTTGATTGATCCTTTGTCTAAGGCTCAGAGAGGGCTTGAAACCCTAAGTCTGATTGTAGTGGGTGCTCACCCATCTTTCGGGAGACTGATGAGGCATGATGGTTCATCCTTATTGTGATGATGATTTACATAATGATGGGAAATCTTAGTGGTCAAAATTTGGGGTATGACAGTTGGGGCTATTTTGGGCATTTTGGGTAATTTGTCCAAAGTAGTTAGAAGTTAGTTAGTGGAAGTTTAAGGTAGTTAGGGTTGTTAAAGCATGGATGGATGTAATTTTACATTTATGCGCATATGCTGAAATTTTAATGAATGTTGAGGGAAATTGAATGAATTTACATGACATCACTTGAATACATGTTTGAGTATTTGCATGGTATGCATGAATGTCTTATGGATTCATTTGAATTGATGTTCATGGATGAAATGATGTATTACATGAATGCTGAATTTTTTGTTAATACACATGGTTTATGGGATTTTACTTGTTGTATAAAAGTGAAATGAGAATGATGCATAGTATGAAATTTATACTTATCATATATGCATAGCTTGCTGAATTTTTATAACTTAGCATTGAATTTGACTTATTTTTTTAATGATTTTGCATACGATGTGAATGTATATGCATTGTTGAATTTTAGAAATGAATGGTATGAATTTTAGATGATTTTTCATGTATATTTGCAAATGCTCATGATGCTGAATTTTTGTTATCTAAGTGCAGAATTTTACAATTGAATGTAATCTCTAACTCATTTTCTTGTTTTCTTTGCAACATGGTACATGGTAGTGGAGTATGAACAAGCACGATTAAGAATGAAGTATGAATGAAGACTATTGAAGCGCTTGGAATTATTTTTATTCTTGTGTACGGAAACTATGTAACATGCTTGTAATGACATAAAGTGATGTAAAGTGAAGTTATATAAATGTAAAGACACTATTTAGTGATTTTGAACTTTATGTACATGGATTGAAAAACCATGAATAAAAAAAAGAATTATGACCCAAAGTGTATGTATGGAAATGAATTCCAATGAATGCTTAGGTAATTTACCCATGAAGTAAAAAGTGACTTAGTGAATCACTTAGAAATTAAAAATGTATCGAAAGATCGAAAATGCAAGTTAGATTGAATGGTTTACAATACATGTTATGTAAAAATGCGAAATGCGTGCTTGATGGATATGTCGTGCACATGGTATACTCTCTTTGTACATGATGTAATGACTTAAAGAGGGATGATGAATAGGTTTAGGAATGCCTAGGATAGTGGCAACATGTTTGGTCAACAATGTCGACCTTATTGACGAAAAGTCAACCACTTCTTTACTTTTTATTTTCCAAATTCAAAGTACTTCCTGATTTAAGCAAAACACCATCATTAAAGAGTCTCTGACTTAATTGTTGCAAATGAAGACGAAATGATGAAATATACAATGTATGTAGATGAGATGAATAAAACCTACATATGAATGATATGAATGCTTTATAGATGTATGCATATGTAAGCCAAGTAAAAAATGAAAAAAATTAGGGAAAATTTTGGGTATGATAGGTACCTACGGATAAGATCATATATGTTACAGACATCCTTAGCAGCTTAGTTGAAACACCAGTCATGGTACCTGGACTCTAGGTGCTCACGACACATGATGGGAAGATGACATATGTTCCAAGACCTGGAACTTAAGCTAGGTAGCTTTGTAGGTTTCAGAGGTGATCATAAAGGGAACATCATATGCACCGGAATAATTGGTAACAATTCTCTCCCTTTTCTTACTAATGTTTTATTTGAAGGATTAATACACAACTTATTGTTCATAAGTTAATTAAGTGACAATGGTTATGATATAATCTTTAATCAAAAGTCTTGTAAAGCTGTTAGTCAGAAGGATGACTCTATCCTTTTCACTGGCAAGAGGAAGAATAAAATTTATAAGATTAGACTTTCTGACCTTAAAAATTATTATGTAAAATGTCTTATGTTTATTAATGAAGAGCAATGGTTCTGACATAGACGATTGGGCCATGTTTGGATGAACAGGATTTCTCAGCTTAATAAGCTTAGTCTAGTCAGAGGTCTCCCAAATATGGAGTTCTCTTTAGATGTTCTTTGTGAAGCGTGTCAGAAAGAAAAGTTTTCAAAAACTTCTTTCAAAACAAAGAATGTTATTTCTACTTCTAGGCCTTTGAAACTTCTGGACATTGACCTTTTTGGACTAGTGAAAACTGCTTCTATCAATGGCAAGAAGTATGGTTTAGTCATTATTGATGAGTACAACAGATGGACATGTGTTAAGTTTCTAAGACACAAGGATGAGTCACATTCTATGTTTGCTACCTTCTGCTCTCAAGTGCAAAACAAGAAGGACTTTAGAATTGTTAAAGTCAGAAGTGATCACGGTGGAGAATTTGAAAACATAGATTTTGAGAAACTTTCTGATAAGAATGAGATTTTCCATGATTTCTCCTGCCCTAGAACTCTACAACAGAATGGAGTTGTAGAGAGGAAGAATAAGACTTTGCAAGAGATGGCAAGAACCATGATCAATGATACTAATGTGGCTAAGCACTTCTAAACAGAGGCAGACAACACAACATGTTACATTCAGAACAAGATCTCTATAAGACCTATTATGGGTAAGACTCTTTATGAATTGTGGAAGAATAGAAAACCCAACATTTCATATTTTCATCCTTTTGGTTATGATTGTTTCATGCTGAACTCTAAAGAAAATCTTAACAAGTTTGATTTTAAGGCACGAAAGTGTATTATGTTAGGTTACTCTGAATGCTCTAAGGGCTATAGAGTATACAACACAGAAACACGAATTGTTAGGGAATCAATTCATGTTAGATTTGATGATAAGCTTGACCCTGAAAAGTCAAAGCTAGTTGAGAAGTTTGAAAATCTGGGGATCACATATTCAGGCTCTGAAGGTAAAGGATCACAAGCCAAGGAATCTGAGACTAAAGACTCTGAAATTGTTCAACCATAAGTTGTTGAAGTTTAGACTCCTATTAGGAAGCACAGGCAAAGATCCTCACACTTTGAAGAATTAATTATAGAAGATAAGACTGAACAATTTTGAACCAGATCCTCATTCAAACCTTTTGAAGAGACACTTATGGGTTTGGTGTCCCTTATAGAACCTACATTTGTTGATGAATACCTTCTAGACATCGAGTGGATTCTGGAAATGAAAGAAGAACTAAACCAATTCTCCACAAATGATGTGTGGACTCTTGTTCCTAGACACAAAGGAACTCATGTCATTGGGACAAGACGAGTCTTTAGAAACAAGCTGAATGAACAAGAAGAGGTGGTAAGAAATAAGGCCATACTGGTTGCAGAAGGCTATAGTCAACAAGAGGGAATTGACTATATTGAAACCTTTTCACCAATTTCCAAATTAGATCCTATTCATCTCTTAATTTCTTTTGCTATTAATCATAACATCATATTGTATCAGATGGATGTTAAAAGTGCATTTCAGAATGGTTACATAACTGAAAAAGTGTATGTACATCAACCTCTTAGTTTTGAAAATCATAAAAACCCAGATTTCATTTTCAAACTTAAGAAATCTTTGTATGGTTTGAAACAAGCTCATATATCATGGTAAGAAAGACTAAACAATTTTCTTTTAGAAAATGATTTTATCAGAGGGAAGGTTGATACAACTTTGTTTTGTAAAACATTAAAAAAATGATATTATTGTTATTCAAATTTACGTGGATGATATAATATTTGGTTATGCTAATGCTGCTTTGTGCAAGGAATTTACTATGTCTATGCTTGCAGAGTTTAAAATGAGCCTGATGGGAGAACTCAAGTTCTTTCTGGGAATTCAGATTAATCAAAGTCTAGAAGGAACATATATTCATGATAATAAATATACCAAAGAACTTCTGAAGAAGTTTGACATGTCAGAATGTAAGATAACTAAAACTCTTATGCATCATACATGTATTCTTGAGAAGAATGAGGTAAGTGCTAAGGTAGAGCAAAAAGTATATAGAGGTATGATATAATCTCTCTTATACTTAACTACATCTAGACCTAAAATTTTATTTAGTATCTATTTATGTGCTCGCTTCTAATCAGATCCTACAGAATCCCACTTAACAGTTGTTAAGAGGATATTAAGATATCTAAAAGGTACTATTAACCTTGGATTGTGTTATAGAAAATCTCAAGAGTACAAGCTAGTAGGTTATTATGATGCTGATTACAATGGAGACAGAATTGAAAGAAAAAACACTTCTGGAAGCTGTGAATTTGTTGGAGACAACTTGATTCCATGGTCCAGCAAGAGGCAATAAACTATAGCACTATAAACTAACGAAGCTGAGTAGATTGTAGTTTCTAGATGCAGCACTCAGATGCTCTAGATGAAAAGTCAGCTAGAAGATTTTCATACATATGAGAGTAACATTCCTATACTCTGTGATAATACTTCTGCTATTTATTTATCTAAGAATCCCATTTTATATTATAGAGCTAAACATATTGAGATTAAACATCACTTTATACGTGACTATGTTTAGAAGGGAATTTCAAATTTAAAATTTATTGATATAGACATCAATGGGTTGATATCTTTACAAAATCCCTTCCTGAAGATAGACTAGTTTTCATTCTGAAAAATTTAAAAATGGATTTATGTCCATAATGAAAAAGATAATTATCTCAAAATGTTTATATTCTCATAATGATTTAATGAGCTTTGAGATTTTACTGACTCTGAACATTGAGTTTTCTGAAGTGTGAATGATTTCAAAGTTTATAAGTATCCAGTCAGAACCTCTTTATTGAACATTCTGTATTCTAGGTATTGAACATTTATTGCATTAATTAGTTGTTAATCAGTCTTGAGTAGTGGATCAGTCTTAAAGACAACTGTCTTAAAAACTAAAATGCTTCTAACGGTTGATTAAGGCATTAGGTAATGAGATTTCTTGGGAATAAGTAAAATCTCTCTACATATTCCCCCTTGTCAGATTTATTTCACTATTTAAGATTCTGCCATGATTACTAAAACCTTTATAAAACCCACTTCACACACTTACGCTACTTTGACTTCCTACACTTTCTCTCTTTCAAACCTTCAAACATTCTCTGTAACCATAAACCGTTTTCATCTTCATCAATAGCTAAATCTCAAGAGCAAGCTCGACAATAACAACAATATACTCAACAAGATCAATAATCTACATAGTAACAAGAAAAAATGAAAAAAGGAATCCATGAACACACTCTTTCTACACCAGTGGACCAGTTAGAAGTTCTTTGTGAGTTAATGGTAGATTTTGACAATCTGAAGGCAAATGGATATGATTTAACTAAAGAAGTTAAATCTCAAGGCTGGGAAGGTTACTTTGATCATCTCAAAGGACCGGTCTATACTGAATTAGTGAAGTAGTTTTGGATATTTGCTACAACCACAAACCTTCAAATCACTTCTTATGTGCTAGGGCACAAGATAACCATCACTGAGAAATCAATTGCAAAGCTTCTAAACCACGACTGTTTTGGGAGGAGATTCTTTTAGATGTATGGATAGAAAGATAGGATGGATGCTACTACCAATGTTATCTTCCAGGATGGAAAAAATTCCTCCAACGCTAAGAACTTGCACAAACATCTAAAATTTTGGTTCAAGATTCTTCTGGGCTGCATTCACCACAGACCCTTAACAAACTCATCTGATTATATCAACACTGACTAGAAGTACATAATATACTACATTTTATATGGAGATAAAATGAATCTATCCTTCATACTTTTTAAGTATCTGAGAGAATTGGTTAGAGAAACTAATGATGATGCTCCGAAACCCAGAAAGTGGATTCCTCTGGGAAGATTTATTTATGATAGATTATTTGAGAGCAAGTTGGTTCAAACGCGGATGGGCGTAGGTTTCACCAAAGAGGTGGAATATGAAGTTGAAAAAACCTTCAATGGAATAAATCTGAAGAACATGTCTCTGATCACAACAGTTGTTGACCCTTCAGAACTTCTGGACATGACTGATGTTGGCTCTAGAAGGATTTCTATTGATGACTTCCCTCTGTTCACCAAGGAAGATACTCAAAATGTTATGGAACCCTACATAGCTAGTTATCTGGCAGCAGGTGTAACTCCAGTGGCTTACTCCTTTGATGAGTTACCAGAAACCTATCCAAATGTTTACTCCTTCAAGAGGAAGAGGAAGCTCAAATTTGTTGGTGATGTCCCCTCTAGATCTACTCAGTCCCCCAACTAAGATTGCCAGAACTTTTGACATCTTGAAGGACACTATGGGATCTGGAGAAACTGTTAGTTGTGGGAACTCTAGGCCTGTTGAAGCTACTACACCTCAGACCAAGTCTAGTTGTAACTCCCCTTTGAATTAGACTTCGTTCCATTTTGCTCACTCTGCTTTTACTATTGCATCTACTCCTCCTCAACCATCTTTCATTCCAACATCTACACCCAATTACACTCCTTTAGGAACCATCACAACTCCCATCTCAAAACAACCATCAACATCTGTAACAATAACCAGTCTAATACCCATTGTATATGTTACTATCCCAATATCAATTCCAACAACATCTGAATCAACCACTGCTCCAGTAACCATAATAATTGTACCACCACAAATTCCACCAACTGATTAACCAACTGAACACCCCACTATAAAACTTGAACAACCAACTGGACCAACACCACCACCATCAACTGAAACAATCCCCACTGAAACTCAACCAACTATTCCAGATAGCTCATCTTCTGACACAATCAACATTACCCCATCTTCAGTTCACTTCCCAACACCAAAAGCCTGTGTCTTTCCAGAAGATACCCCAACTCCACCCCCATCTTACAAACCCTTATTTTTTAAAACTTGTTGCTTTCTAGTTTTTGTTTATGCATTTTATCATTTTTGCTTTTTGATTATGTACGTTTTCTTGCTTTTTTTTCAATGAAAGGAGGTTTCTGTGTCTTTTACTTTGTCTGTTTTATTTTATCTTTTTGATTGATGACAAAGAGAGAGAGAAAAGTGGATGCGATTTTGATATACTTATTTCCCTTCTGACACCCAAACATTTGACTCTGAGTTTTCTAATTTCTGACTCTGATAATTGATCTGGGAACTTTGAATAAGTTCACCATTCTTGCAAACTTTTTCAATCAAGTTAACCAGGTGTTTTTTTAGAAGCTGAGAACTATAGTCAAAAGTTGTTAACCAGGTTTATATGTGTTAACCAGGCATGTATCTAAAGAATAGTACTGAGAACCAGTCTTTCTGATACTTGAAATTAACTAGACTTTCTGATAGTTGAAGCCAAGTCAATTCTAAAGATTTTTGCAACCAGGATACTTTGTTCAATGAAGTTTTTTCTTTCTTTCTTTCATGTTGATTAAGACATTTTATGTGTCAAGATTATTTTAAGTCTTAAACTCAAGGGAAGCTTGCAAACCAAACTTTGAAGTTCTAACCTAAAAAATAGTTTTAATAGCATAAGATTCAAGGAGAGCTTACAAACCTCGCTATGATACTTTTATGTGATTAAAACATGTAAAAATTGTTTATCAAAATGTATGTTTTTGTCATCATCAAAAAGGGGGAGATTGTTAGAACAAGATTTGGTTCTACATCTGGCCTTATGTTTTGAAAATAACAATACATAGTGTTTTAGAGAACAATTTTGTACCCTAATAATTTTGCTCATTGTGTAGATTTTATATTCAAGTTCTGACTGTGACTAAATGACGTGTGACGTCATCAGATTCTGATACTAGTGCACTCTGACTCTGGATTATGTGTTTACAAAGTTGACCAAGCTCTGGATTCTGTACTCAACACTTCTGACATCTACTTATCCAAGGCTTTAGTACTCTGAAGCTTTTGAAGCTGTTACGCTCTGAAGCTCTGCACTCAACTCACCTCTGAAATGTGTCGACAGATTCTGAAGACCAGGTTCTGAGGAAATAGATCAAGACTCTATAGACCAAGTTTCTGAAGATTCTCTCAACCATACTCTTATTATTCTCTTATGCATGCTTCACCATCAACTTATCAAAAACATCTAAATATTAAACAAACACGCCGGGTTAAACTACGTGAACCGTAGGTAAATAAAACTGGAGTCTGCAAGCCTGATTGAAGGATAGTAGAGAAAGAAACAAGGAGATGAAGGATATATTGTGGTGGTGAAAGAGAGAGAAAGAGAGAGAGAGAGAGAGAGAGAGAGAGAGAGAGAGAGAGAGAGAGAGAGAGTATTTTTTAAGTAAAAAAATTTGAAAGAAAGAATTTTGATTTTTTTTTAATAATTTGTGTTTGGGACCAAAACTTGTCTCATAGTTTAGTCAGGGACAAGAATTCATGTATTTGTCAAATTTTTTTCCATTTGTTTTGTCCAATCCTATGATAAATTTCGGCATCAAACAAAGTACAAAAACAATTATTATGTTCAGTCCCTCATTTTTTAGCAAATCAAATGCACATATATCTAATTATGATAATGTTTTAGATTTATGTTTATGGTAAGTTATGTATTATGTGTATGTGATAACAAAAATCTATGTTAAAAGTATGTTATGAGTTATGTGTATTGATACTGTAGGGATGAATACATATTTCAATATCCAAACGAACTCTCGATAATTTTTATAAAGGTGAGTGAATTCGAATTTCAATATTTGAACAAACCCTTGAAACTTTATTACTTAAAAAAAGATTCAATGATTGATCCATTCACATGTAATTCATATGGTTACTACTTCAATATGATACTACCTCCGTCCCAAATTATAAGACGTCCGTCCCAAATTATAAGACGTTTTGGCCATTTTACAAAAATTAAAAAAATTTAATTATTACTTTATGGGAAAAACAAATTATGTATGACTTTGCAGTAATGCCACTCATAATTATACAGAAGAGAAAAATACTTGAGGGTATATTGGAGAAAATGTCATTAATATTACATTAGAAATGTAAGGTGACTTATAATTTGGGACAAATTTCTTTGGCAAAGTGATTTATAATTTGGGACAGAGAGAGTATTTTTTATCGCGGATAATTGTGAAAATTTTTAACAACCACCAAAACAATAATTTAGAGAGTACATTATGAAATGCATAAATGATTTTTTTATTATAAAAAAATGTTGTTTATCATTAAAGTTATACGCTTCAATTTACTGATACGTCTATTATACAAGCAAGCTTATAATGATATGTTAGAAGGTTCTCTACATTTTTGTGTTTATTAATTGAATTTTATACTCAACTGTGTTTGTTACAAGAGAAAAAGTTATTCAGCATTGCTATTTAGTACGACACAAAATGTTCGTCAAAATCACGAATGCTGGCAACATCGTAGAGGTGTAACTTCCGAATCTGGCGGAATACAGCAAGTACTAGTGCTACAAACACATTCATAACAATTGCTACGTATGTCATGAATTTTCTTTTCGCGATAGAAATTATTTTCCTAAATTATTATTTTGACGATCAGCTTAATGAATTTTTTTATCCTTTAATTTATTGTTTCACTTTTATCTTTTAATTAAAAAAAGTTACAAATTAGTCTATTAAAACTCATTTAATTATCTGAAATGGTCCTTACAGTTAGTTTTTCAGAAATCAGGTTAACTTTTTGTTAGATTTATCTAACTTTTTATGGGTTACAATTAATTGTTATTTAGTTTGTGAAAAACAGATTAATCATGATTCTGATGGGAGTGCATATCTAAGATCTTTTATTAGTTAAGTGATCTCTTTTAACTAAAGGCTAAATATTTAAAACCTGATTGGTGAGAGTAAAAATGTGTGCTTTAACCTTGGGCCCATAATGGGTAGTGACTAGAGTTATATATATTATATGGCTATGCCCCTCTGTAATCACAGGAGAATCAGAAACATAACTGACAGCTTCACAACTTGTCCCATTGAGAGTTGTGAACGGGAGTGTGAGATATAGAGGAAGATCCAGTCATTCATCATTTCAGGATTCTGAATCATGACTTCAACAAGCAAGTAATGATAGAGAGTATTATTAATTAGATATTTTAATTATTATTTTAATATAATTAATTAGCATTATTCTAAAAGTTTCTTAGGTCTTTATGATTGTGCCACTTGAATGATTAAGATATGTTTAGAGTAGTATTAAAGTGTAGTGTTCTATTTGTATTGACAAGCAATGAAATCAAATGTTATCTTTATCTTTTATCTTTATTTTTCTTAGATGGTTTATTTGTCTTATTAGTTTTTTTACCGCTTTAATTAGTCTTGTTAGGGTTCTTATTTAACATCCTAACAATTGGTGCTTTCAACTTGAACTTCAATCCTTCCTTCCATGGCATATCCATATTATCATTCTTTCATCCCTCTGTATATTAGTGCTCCGTCACCATTTTATCATCACTCTATTTCTCCTTATTATTCCACTGACACAACCATAACACCTACATCATCTAATCCATACACATGATATGCACCTTCACATGACCCATACATTTCATGCCAACAACCTCAAAATCCCAATTCACAACCAAAAATGTTTCACCAACAACTAGAAACTCTCAGACAATATTTGACTGAAACTCATGAGATCTCAACCAAATATAGGGAAGAGTTGAAAGAACAAATTCAAGTTTTTCATCTTTCTCTCAAAACAGAATTTTAAGAGTTTTCTAATTTACTACAACAACATGGAGAAAAGTATAAAAAAAATATTGTCAAAACAGAACCAGAAAAGTCATCAGAAAAAGAAGGAATAAAAAAGCTTTCGATTTCAAAAAAATAGTTTCCGGCAACAATGAAATTTTCGATGCCACTTCCGACGACTTTTCCGGCAACAACGAAATTTTCGACGCCACTTCCGACGAAACTTCCGGTGACATATTTGAAAACGTCTCCGACTTCTTTTTCAGAACCGTCTCAGTGGTTATTTTCTCCGACAAAACAAAAGTCACTGGAAATTTTTTTGGATTTAACACAACTAGTAGCAAAACCACCGGATCCGCAAATGTTATCGGAGAAACTTTTGGATCTATAATAACCACCGAAAAAACCACCAGATCTACATCGTTTACTAGTGAAACCATCAAATTTGTTGTCTCCACTATTGAAACTTCCAAAACCACCCTTGTTTTCGAACTGCTTCCATCATTTTTGTTTAGTGTTGTTTGAAAAAAAAATGAAAAAAAAAAAAAGAAGAAGAAATAGAGAGAGTGGACTTGGTAGAAAGAAGAAAAAGATGGAGGAAGAAAAGAAGGAAGGAAGAGTGGAAGAGAAGAAGAAAAGAAATGAAAAGAAAGAGAGAGAAAAAACAGACGTGAGAAAGAAAAGGAAAAGAATAAAAAGCATGTGCGTGGATAGAAAGAGACATAAAAAAGAAAGAGAAAGAAGATAGAAAAACAATTATTCTCAAAATTGTCTCAGCCTTCCAATTTTTTTAACATTTCAAAACATGATGTTTTGTCATTTTTTCTTGCATGCGGCAACCTACCCTCACTCACAAATCAAGTCTAATCTCCCCAAAATTCTGTTTTTTCTTTTCTTTCTAAAAACACATGACCACATCACCTCACTCCACCTTCTATTTGATTATATTTTTCTCTCTCCCACGTGATACTCTCCCACAAATCAGTACAATTTTATCATTACAATTAAAAAAAATATTCTCTCCCAATTTTAAGCCAAACGCACATTTTATTTATAAAAAAAATATTACACAAAAACACCTATATTTTTTAAACACATATATTTATTTAGGTGTTAATTTTAAAACCTTGAGAACAAAGTTCAAGTGAACCCGTCGGCAATGATAGAGAGTATTATTAATTAGATATTTTAATTATTATCTTAATATAATTAATTAGTATTATTCTAAAAGTTTCTTAGGTCTTTGTGATTGTGCCACTTGGATGGCTAAAATATGTTTAGAGTAGTATTTAAAGTGTAGTGTTCTATTTGTATTGACAAGCAATGAAATCAAATGTTATCTTTATTTTTTATCTTTATTTTTCTTAGAAGATTTATTTGTCTTATTAGTTTTTTACAACTTTAATTAGTCTTGTTAGGGTTCTTATTTAGCATCATAACAGTATAATTGTTCTAATTTCATGTAATCGATCATTGAATATTTTTGCTTATATTTGGTATCAGAGTCTAGTTATATGAATTAGGACTCATTTATTGTGGATTAAGGGTTCTAATTTTCTTGACCTAATCCTAATAATTATCGTAATTGATTTTTTAATTAGGGCTTTTTGGATACTGATTTTGTTGATTAAAGTTGTAAAACTCAATTAAAGTTACAATAATTATATGTAGTACTAGCAAATCTTCTAAATTTCTCACACTGCACAATCGATTAACCATAAACACCAATTTAAGATTAAACACATAAACAATGTTCATACACTTATTAGTGACAGGAAAACAAAATAATTTTGGGGCTAAATTAAAAGTGAGAAAACGGAGCATAGAAAACACTCAAATTTTTAAAACAAAGGAGTTAAGATCAAATTTAATCAAAAGGTACTAAAACCCGTGTCAATTAAACAATAAAGATGGAAAATTGGAAGAAGAAAAAATAACACACTAAGAGAAGAAATTATAGGGAGAATTGAGCTGAAAACAAGATTGATGAAACTGCTATTACGAAGAAAAGGGCTGGTGAAAGATTTCACCTTATCTATGGTCGATGCTTATCTTAAAATTTTCCTAATTATGATTCTTGAATATTTTATTAAATAAATAAATATTAATTTATATGACTTTATAATACATTTGTTTTGATAAATATTTTAAAATATTTTAAAATATATTTTGTATTGTTGCGATACCGTATTGTTTCACATCTACAATATAGTACTGCTCATTAGAGTATTGTTTCTATAGCTCTAGACTTCTTGAATACGGGAAGAATTAATAAATTACATTAGTTTCTATTGAGATGCTTATAATTTTCTAGTCATGTTGTATTCACGATATACAAAAAAGATTAGTAACAATCATCTCTTTCTCTAACTAATTTTGTTAATATATATTGAATAAATTAAGCACATCATCATATAGAATAGATAGTAACATTTTAGACCTTTTACTAACTTCAATATTATTTTAGACTTTTTACTATATCAATATTAGTTTGTATGATTTTGTGACACATTTGTTTTGTCAAATATTTTGAAATACTATATAATATCTCTATAATATTGAGATTGATATTGTTGAAGACAAAATTTATTGGGAATGCCATATTGTTTAAATTCATGATTGGTTCATGATTTTTTAGCCAAGAGAAATTTGAATGCAAGAAATTTTATAAATAATTGTGTGTGATTACCACCAAAGTGAGATCACACATTTTAATTTATAAAAGTCTCTTTGTAGTTTGAGAAATGGTTTTAAGACATTACTATGATTGTCTTCCCAAAGGGGGACAATTGTATGTAGAGATTTGCGCATCTGCGAAAATCAACCGGCGAAAAAGACAGAAGAGTCGCCACCGAACGTTATTTATCCCGACGCAGGGAAAGGAAACGATCCAAGAAAACCTCGAAAAAGGGAAAGACATGGTCATCACAACCATAGTCTGGGCTCGGGAGTCGGTTACGCGAGAGGAAGGTATTAGCACCCCCTCGCGTCCATTGTACTCGATGGGATCCACGCTTGTTGTTCTGATTAAAGGGTGTAGGTATCTGAAGCTCTAATGCTAACTGAAAGGAAAAGAAAGGGAAACGGAGAAACAGTGGGAAAAGAAAAGAGGTGACTCAATAGGACATTGTCGTCCTAGGCCTGCGTATTCCCTTGGGAGTGGGAAAGTCAGAGTCAACGTAGTTCGGGGGACTACAGGATTGTGGGGGAAGGTTTCTCGCCAAGACATCTCCATCTTGTGCCTACGTATCCTCAATCGTACGGGAAAGAGGAAGTCAAAGCAGTCATAGTTTGACCTACAGGGTCATTGTTTGTTTTGTGTTTTTTTAAGTGGAAGACGCTAACGTTCGCATTTTAGCAGTTTAGGTGTCGCCGCTCGTTGTGTGGAGTCTTACGTGTTTACCTGTTTGCGGTGGAACGAAAATAACGTATCCTTTACGATTAGAGTGAATGAGGTGAGAAGAGAATCCCGAAGGAAGACGATTGGTTTGCTTTTGGTTTTTATAAGAAATTGTTTTGATTTATTGTGTTTGTGGTATGTATCGTGCTAAAGACTATGACATAGGATCGAATGCGTTGCAAATCGACCCAAGACGGGACGCATGCAAAATACCTTAGATAAGGTAAGGAGGGACTCTCGCTCATCACTTCCCATGTGCTTAAGGCTCGCGGTGCACTCCACATACAATATTTATTAAGTGTTTTTGCTTTTCTTTTGAGATGAGAGAAGAGAGACTCAAGGGTTGAAAGAAAACAACTAAGGGGAACTCCATCCTCTGAGTTGTCATGCATTGTGGCCCTATAGTAGAGGTTAAGAGGGGATTGCTACCTATGTTAGCATGCTTGGATTGAAATCCTAATGTCTCTCCTACCTCCAACTTAATCGGAAATTAAGTGGAGCCAGTAATCCTAAGGGATCATGTGAACAAACACAAGTAAACATTATATGATTCAATCACAAAAGAGAGAGGTAAAGAAGAAGTGAAATGAAAGAGAAGTCATGTGAGTGTAAACATCAAATTAAGGCATCATAAGTACTTACCATCTCCCAGCCAAGCTCAACTATCCAATAGTTGAAAGCAAAATGCAAAACTATATCCTAATGCATAAGCTAGAGTCCTAAGACTACACTAGGATGAATATCAAACAACAAACAAGGTGAGATGAGTCCTAAAGGTGTATGAAGAATCAAGTTATGTAGTATGTTAGCTGTCATACCCCAAATTTTGACCACTAAGATTCCCCATCATTGTGCAAATCATTATCACAATATGGATGTACCATCATGCCTCATTAGTCTCCCCAAAGATGGGTGAGCACTCACTACAAACAAAAATTAGGGTTTCAAGCCCTCTTTAAGCCTTAGACAATGGATCAATCCAGAAATGACATGATCTTTAACTTTTCTAACCTCTTAAACATCCCTAATGGATCAAGAGGACTCCCACCTCAAGGATTAAGCACAAGGTTGCTCCCTTCTAAGTGGATTAAGCCTCAAGATCGCCAGTGTCACCAAATTAGGGTTTGGTCGACCACGGCCTCCAGATGAAATTTTTCCTCTGGGCATGAGCCAATGCTTCAAAGCATATTCTAATATGCTCCATGGAACCTCATGGACCCAATCATCAAGTCAATTTAGCCTCAGGGGATGCATACATCAAAAATCAGGAATTAGGGTTTCTTGACCTAATTCACCCCTAAGTTGACTTTTGGGACAAAACATGAGCCAAGACTTCAAGAGAGGATTTGAGGGTCTCTAATACACCACATTGATCCATTTGCAATAATGGATTTACCCAAGAAGCTTGAGCAACAAGTTTCAATTTCATCTGAACCACAGTTAGGGTTTCGTAGGAAAAGTCAACTGTAGCTTTGACTTTTGACCAGGACATGCTCCCAAACCCTAAGACATGATTCAATACACCCTATGACACCTATGAAATCAATCCATCAAGTTTGATTTAGGTCAAGGACTTGATTTCATAGAGGATCGCACAGTTTGGAAATCATCTGATAAAAAGTCAACTGTGCACAAAAGTCAAACTTTGACTTTTTGAGATTTTTCACAATTATGGTTTTTCAACCCTAAAATGATGTTAATGTGTGATTGGAATCATCATTCATCAAGAAAAATCAAGAAAAGTGGGATAACTTGTAAAAGGGGTAACCATAAAAAACTTAGAAAATTTTCTAAGTTATGGAATAGAGTGGCTAGGGTACCAACTTTGGAGGATCATAACTCCTAAACCACAAGCCCATTTTTTCCCATCCAAAGCTGGATTTGTAGCCCTCATGACCCTCTACAAAAGCTTCAACTACACCTCATTCCAATTCATCATGGATTTTGAGTTATGGAATGATCAAAATGGCTGAAAACATGAAATGTCACTTTTTCTAACACTTAGTGAAATTTTCACTAAGTCAGAATCTGCCTTACTTTTTTTCCAAATGTAGGGGCATTTTTCACTTGGATCCAAAATGTATCAAAACCAATTATGATCAAACAGTTGTTGTATCATATGAGGGCTTTCCAAAATGGCCAAGAACATCACCAAATTCCACTTGAGTCATGAGATGTAACAATGACAATATGCCTTGCTGAAAACTGCCAAGGCTAGGCAGAATTTTGCACTTTTGCTCGATTTGGCAAAATCAGATAATTCCAAGCCTTGTCATCACTTTGGACACATTTGAGGATCAAATCTAAAGGGAACAAACACTGATCCAAGCCTCCAAAGTCTTTGGAACAAGAAGTAGCATGACAAACCTAGAAATCCCTAAAAGAGGGACAAGACTCCAATTTTGGATTAGAGCATTTAATCGATGCTTAGAGGTGCCATGGACTGACACATTTGCAACTGAATTCAGTCAAGAATGATCCAACAACTAGGGAACCAAATGCCTGTGCTCTAACCTTTAGTCAATGGCTAGAGGAGACTTGACTTCCCATTGATCAACATTGGCCAAACCTCTGTTGTGGTTGCCATTCACTATTGATCCCAAAACAAACTTGCTCTACTATAAATAGAGCTCATTTGTGCTCAGTTTGAGTACCCCAAAGCCGTCAAACATATGCTTTCCTCAAAATCCCTCTCTTTAGGCCAAAATGCCTTCTTTAGCAAGGTAACTCTGAGTTTTTGAGTTAGAGAGCATTTCCATCACAGCTCATGATCCTAACACCTCCAATATATCATATTTAAGCTATCCAAACTCTCACAAGTGACCTATAATCCTTAAATCACAAAGTCACCTCTCAAAACCTCAAAATAGTACTTTTGTGCATTTTTCAAGCCATGCCTTGATTCAGTCACTTTCCAAACCAGATAAAACCTCAAACACACTCCAAATATCATCCTTGAACTGTCCCAAATGGTTCCCCCCATCTGAAACATCATTTGAGGGAGTTGCTATTTTGGCCATTTTAACCCCTTTTGCAAGAAAGGGCCAGTTTGTGTTTTTGCAGGTTCCAGCTGATTCCATTCATCCTAAAAGCTTCTAAGGGATCATTTGAGAGTGTCCAAAGCATCAAACCATTTCTGGAACAAGAAACTTGGCAGATTGCACAAAAACTCCAAAAGCTCAAAAGAAAGGTAACATCATGACTTGAACTTTCCAAAATATGCATTGCTTTGAAGTCCACTGATCATGCACATCTCATACATGTTATATATGTTGTGTTTGAACCAATTCATCATGTAATTCATGCCTGTACCAAAGTGTAGCATAGAAAATGCAATTATAGGCCTATTTCAAAACCACTATCGGATTTTGAGGAGGAAGCATGATCTGGAAAAAATACCACCACCATTGGATTCCTTGTGAAATTCTAGGCCAGATGCATATAAATTTTGTCCCCAACCATGGAGAAATGAGAAAGTTATGGACCTTCATGTTTCTTGCCAAAACTTGCCTTGCCTTGCCTTGGCCAGGCCTAGAAAACAAGGCAAGCCTTGTATATTTGTTGGTTTGTTTTAATCAACGGATGTATCACCACCCCAGTGGTAAGGCGCGTGCCCTATAACCTTGAGGTCGTGGGTTCAAACCCCACCTATGCCGTTTTGTGTTTACTCACATTTTGCTATTTTTTCCAATATTTTCATGTTTTGTTAATTAATTGGAAAATTAATAACTCCATCAATTTTAATTATTTTTTATTGGTTCTTTTTGAAAAAAATCACAAAAATGTTGAAATATTTTATTCCTCAAAAAAGTTAGATTTATATTATTTATTTAATATAATTAGTATTTTTGTGAATAAATGTCTTTTATTTGTTTTTAAACTCTTTTAAAAATAAATATCCATTTCGAAAAATCAAAACCAAGTAGGTTTTAATTCATCTTGTGATGAAAACCTCATTTTTCAAACTTTCAACAAAAATCACAAGTGGTTTATTCAAACTTATTTGGAATTTTTATCATTTGTATTAATTTTCTTTGAATAAATTATATTAAAAGATGATGAAATTAGGGTTTTATTGATTTTCTCCCAAACAAACTTTTCCAAACACTCATGGGCCTCTAATAGAGTGTAAGACCCAATCCTTTGTAAATACAAGCCTATTTTGGGCCTCACTTATTGTATAAGTCCCGTTGTATTTCAAGAGTTCGGCGTGATCATCGCCCATTTAAAACAAACCATCTGGGCCTCTCCTCGAGCTATAAGACCCATTCAAAATCATTTTTGGGTCTCTAATAGAGTGTAAGACCCAATCCCCTTTTAACCAAAACAATTTTGGGCCTCAGATATTGTATAAGTCCCTCTGCGTTAAAAGAAAAGCTCGGCGCGACCGCCATTTCAAAAGAATCATCTGGGCCTACTCTCATGTTATAAGCCCCATTATTTTTTCTTTAAATCATTTTAGGCCTCTTGAGAGAGTGTAATACCCATCCCCTGGTACAGAAAACCTTTTTGGGCCTCAGTCACTTGTATAAGTCCCTGTACTAAACGACAGTGCGATCACTGATAAAACCCTCGGCCTCTCCTTGAGCTGTAAGCCCCAATTTTCCTTTCAAAAGCACTTTCTCCTTTAATTTTGTAACATACTATTATTTTCAATTTCTTTGTTGAACAACTAACCAAACAGCATGGAAGCTCTACAACCGAGTAAGTGTTTACCCGCTTTCATTTACCGCTTTCATATGTATATAACTGTACTGTGGGGCTGTTTCACTGTAAGTCTTCTTTCATAAACTCATATCGACTGTGTAATAATAGTATAGATATTTAGAGTTTCCCCGGCAACTACGTCTAGAACTAGACAGAACCTAGTCTCCTTACATCCGACGTTATATTGGATATTTCAACATAACCTAAACCATGGGAATTTTCTTTCACAATAATTTTAGATAACTAGATTTAAGAAATCTCCCCCTTGAACAATTCATATACAGAAGGCCAATGTTCCAAGTGAAACCCCTTCTGGAACTATTCATCAGCCTCCTCTTGGGCTTAGTGCAAGGACCCACAGGCTTCCTAAAAGCATTCCCGCCTCCTCTTGGGCGTTGTACAAGGACCCGTCGACTTCTTAGAAGTTTTCACAGCCTCCTCTTAGGCTTCGTATAATGATTCTTCCTCTGGGAAGATAGCCTCCTCTTGGGCTTCATACAAATTATCCCTCGGCTTCTTAAAAGTTTTCTCGCCTCCTCTTGGGCTTTGTACAAATTGTCCTGACGACCTCCTAGAGGTATAGGAACAAAAATTAGTCATCTTAATAGAACAGTCTTTCAAAGAGTCTAGATCTTACTACCACTGTTTCTTAAGCATAGTACAAAAGACAAAAACTCGTAGACTCGGACAGTCTAAAGCTCCTTTGGATTTCCCGTTTCCTTAGAGAACATGAAATAATCCCGATCCTCAGATCAAATCCATGAGTACAACGTTACCCATATAAGAACTAATTTTCTCTTTTAACCAACATGCTGGACCTGTCACTCAACTGAAACAGTTACCCTAGCCTTCTCTTGGGCTTTGTACAAATGATTCTCCCCAGTGGAGCAAACCTTTTAGCCTCCATCTCAGGCTTTGTACGAGATACAAAATCACTCTCTTGATGAGTATAAAAGACTCTCTTATTGAGTCAAACATCTTTTAGCCTCCATCTCGGGCTTCATACGAGATACAAATCACTCTCTTGTTGAGTATAAAAGACTCTCTTGTTAAGTCAAACACTTTTAACCTCCATCTAGGGCTTTGTTCGAGATACCAAAACACTCTCTTGTTGAGTATAAAAAACTCTCTTGTTGAGTCAAACAACCTTTACCCTCCGTCTTGGGCTTCGTACAAGACACACATAAAACACCCTCTTGTTGGGCCAATAGCCTCCTCTTAGGCTTTGTATAAGAAAACCCCGGTTGAGTCAATCAACCTTTTAGCATCAAAGCTGTGCCTCGTTCACAGTATACAAACATCAATAACTCCTTTCCCCTTCATCTATTTTCTATAAGCGGCAAGCCTCTGGATTATTTACATCCACGCCACTGTCCCTCTTTTAGCATGAGAAATTCCTAAGGAAAGATGACATTGCTCTAAACTGAGTTAAAGTCTTCTCCTTCAGGTTAAAAATCCCCTATAAAGGAAATTATAGCATTGCTGGATTCACATATCCAAGTTAAAGTAATTCTCCTTTATAATCAGTCACCCAACAGTTGTGACAAACATACCCTCTTTAGAGATGACAAATTCTCTCTAAAGTCAAAACCCTTTAGCTTCACATCTTGGGCTTCGAACAAGATACAAATAGACCCTTCAGCTTCACATCTTGGGCTTTGAACAAGATATAAACCACCTTTAGTTTCATGTCTTGGGCTTTGAACAAGACACCAAAACACCATTTCCTCCCATATAAAATAGGAGGAACTACGATCGCTCTGATTTTCCTGTTTCGGTAAACGGGAATACATAGGCATAAGATTGAAAGAGAAATCTTAGCGAGCACACTAATCAAAAACCCAAAATCCCGTACCTTCATACATCAATCAAAAAGCATCAGTCCTAACATCCTACCAATATCATAGTCCCGTCATTTCAGTCTTAACAAAATAAGCAGAAAGAGGCCCCACTTCCACATAGCATCCGTAACCTAACAAACTGCTGTTTAAACTCAGTATGCAAGCAAGGTTAGTTGGAGACATCTATTTCCCTTCCTTCACCAGCTTCAATAGGATAAAAAATGAATCTACCTGTAGTACCCCAGAGCGGCAGTGCTTAAGAACCATGTCCAAAATCGCTCACTACAGAAAAGTGGCGCCCACTGTGGGGCTAGTCTTTCTTTCTTACAATTTAAGGTGAAAACCTTGGACAAGTTATTTTCATGACGGTTGCATCGGGGAATGTCATTATGGCTAGGATCGGCCCTCACTAGGATCTTAGGTCAAAACCTTTAAATTGGGAAGGTGCCACAGAATGGCGACTCCGCCGGGGAACCATTTTCTGTCAGGAACATAAGATTCATAGCTCTTAAAAGTCTAGGACATTAGGACAAATATATATACTGCTTTTCCTAATTGATATCTGTGTTTATTTTTCTGCTAATGGGAATGCGTGTGATGCCGCATGTGGAAAGATTGAGTATACACCTAGGAAAAACCTCTTTCAATAGTGCGGAAGCTATCGGAAATAGTTGTCACGCGATACTACCCTCTTCTGAGATTCTTCTAAATACATCACCTAGCACGGTTCCCGGCCCGCTGATGTTATCTCGACAAGAATCAATGATTTTGAGATATATGTACAAAAATCACTAGTGTAAACCTTTGGGATGGGTAGAGCCTTGACTTCATGACACCGACCCTTTGACCCCATGTTTTTTCTATGTTTTTGTGTGCTGCATTCATGCATTCATTTTAAAAACATTAAGCAAAGAAAAATTTTCTCTTCTAGTCTCTCTTTTTCAAATTAAACTAAGACAATGATTGCAAATGTCAGAGAGACAAGGATTGCGCTCATGGATTTCAGTATACAGAAAACTCACAAGTATACCTTCAAGGTTCAAAAACTAGAGGATTTGAGAGGATTAGCAAGGATGATCACTAACCCTGACGCTTTCAGAGCCAAGTACGGAGGTCTGCTTCCTCTGTTAAGGGTCCATGTAATTGAGGGAATCCCGGAGGCACTCGTTCAGTTTTACGATCCGGTTTATCACTATTTCACAATCCCAGATTACTAACTCACACCAAAGCTAGAGGAGTATTCCCATCTGATTGATCTACCCATTACTGATCAAGCTCCTTTTTCTGGACTGGAAGAAATTCCAAAGGATCACACCATTGCAAGAGCAATTTATTTGGATGAGTCAGAAGTCAAGACTCACATGACCACTAAAGGAAGAATCCCGGGTTTACCAGCCAAGTTTCTGGTAAAGAAGGCTCTATACTTTGCTAGTATAGGGAACGTGACTGCTTTTGAAAGCATCTTTATTTTGCTCACCTACGGGTTATTTCTGTTTCCCAACATTGATAACTTCGTCGATATTAACGCCATTAAGGTTTTTCTCATTGGAAACGCCGTACCAACCTTGCTCGCAGATGCGTATCATTCTCTACACTTAAGGAATTTATACAGCAGAGGAATGATCACGTGCTGTGTACCCCTGCTATATAAATGGTTTATCTCCCATTTGCCCAAGTCTGCTGCATTTTGGGATCATAAGAGTGTTTTACGTTGATCGCAGAAAATCATGTCTCTTACCAACTCTGACATAGATTGGTACAATAGGATTTATGACGGGATCAGAATCATTGACCGTTGTGGAAACTTCCCCAACGTACCCTTCATAGGAACTAAGGGAGGAATCAATTACCATCCAGTTTTAGTTCGTCGTCAATTTGGATACCCGATGAGGCATGTCCCGCGTAATGCTCATCTGGAAGGTCTTTTCTTTAAGGAAGGAGAAAATGACAGGGCACTAAAGATGGAAATAGTGCACGCTTGGAAACATGTTCATAAGAAAGGACGAGAGTCTCTTGGGAAACCGGAATGTGTCTAGGTGGAGCCTTATCTCCACAGGGTACAAACTAGAGCTCTTAAGTTAAAGATGCCTTATCCTCGTCACGGAGTTCTTCCGCCAAGGGAATCTGTCATGTACTTCATGACTGAAGCGGAAAAAATTCAGGTTACTCTTAACAAAGTTCAACAGGAGAGGAGGTATTGGAAGAACAAGTACTGCATTCTCAATGTGTAGTGTACCAAAATATCGCAACTGCTAAAGGATAAAGATGCTATGATTGAAATTTTAGAGCAACTTGCTGTAGAAAATCAGGATGACCAAAGGAATTTGCTCGCTCCTTTCACTTGGAAAAGGAATAACAACCCGACAACGGCCCAAGAGCCCCGGTCCAAGAAAAGGAAAGTACCAGAATCAGCACCCGAGTTCTCCTCAGAGAGGTCTCGGGACCCATTAGCTTAGGTTTCTATTTCTGCACCTTGTAATTTACTGTATTTCCATTTCCCCAATCCTTTGAATTCAATAAAATGGGGTTTCCCCACTGTTTGATATTTGCAATCTAATTGTCGAAGTTTATTTTGATTAAACAAAAAAAAATTAATATAATCATTGCATTCATCATTCTCACGTCACGTATTCTTCTTACCTACGAATCTCACGTTTGTGTCTCAGTTCTAGAGTCAAACTGTCTCTTTCGTACAATAATTGAGCCAATCGTCAGAAAAAGATGGATAATCTCGAGGAAGAGAATAGAGAGTTGAAAGAAGAGATCAACGCTCGGAGAGAAGATATGAGAAAGCTTCGTAACGACATGCAAGCCATGCCAGAAGCTCAACTACAAAGAACTGTGATCTCAGAGATCACCTCAACGCCCATAGTGGAGAAGTATGATCCTAGGTATCAAATGCCAAAAGATCGTCCCTGGGGCATGCCTATTAACTATATCCCAAAAGGATATGTTCCGCCGATCACTGAAGATCAGGGAATCATAGCAGAAGCCGCTGGGCCTGAAGGTTACAAACTTCGGGAAAGCGAGGATGTCAGAGGCATAATGAGGACTCCTGAAGGTTACAAACTTCAGGAAACACCAAGATTCACTGCCGTAGTAACGGTACCACCCCTTGTGGTCCACACTGTCCCGGAAGGACAGATTCCACAGATACCTTCTGGTTGAAAGGAAAATATGTTCGATAGAATGAACGAGTTCCAGGAATATTTCCTGGAAATGCAGAAGGAACTGCATGCTATTCGCGGTCAGGATTTATTTGGAAAGGACGCCGCAGATCTCTGCTTGGTCCCCAATGTGAAAGTTCCGCACAAGTTCCAAGTGCCCGACTTTGAAAAGTACAAGGGTAACTCTTGCCCTCAAAGCCATTTGGTGATGTACGCTCGACGAATGTCAGCTCAGACAGAGAATCAGGATCTACTGATTCACTACTTTTAGGAAAGTTTAACCGGTGCCGTATTAAAATAGTACATGGGTTTAAACCACGCTACGATCAGCACGTTCAGAGATCTTGGCACTGCCTTCGTCCAACAATATAAATATAATTTGGACATGGCACCAAACAGAGATTAACTTAGATCAATGTCGTAAAAGGACAAGGAAACCTTTAAAGAGTACGCTCAGAGATGGCATGAAATTGCCGCTCAAATTTGTCCGCCTCTTGAGGAAAAAGAGATGACAAAGATTTTCTTAAAGACCTTGAGCTCATTTTACTACAACAGAATGGTTGCCAGTGCGCCCAACGACTTCACCGAAATGGTCGGTATGGGAGTGCGTCTCGAGGAAGCCGTTCGAGAAGGACGTCTAGTCAAAGACACTGGATCGACAAGCGGTACTAAAAAATACGGTAATGCTCTCCCTAAGAAAAAGGAGCAAGATATTGGGAATATCTCTCTCGGAAAGCAAAGGCGACGGTACCAACCAGTAGCAGCTGTAACTCCTTCTATCAACCCTGTGCCTATTTCTACGTATCAACCTCAGGTTGCGCAGAGCCAACCTAATCAACAGCAATTTTAGCAAAGGATACAACAGCCTCTTCAGCAGGCTCGTCCTCAATACAACAACAACCGTACAACGCAGCCACCAGGATTTGATCCTATACCCGTATCGTACGCATAACTATTTTCGTTAATACTGGCCAAGGGGCATGTCCAGACTAAGTCTCCTCTTACAGTACCGGAAAATCCGCCTTTTTGGTTTAAGGTGGATCAGACTTGCCCTTACCATCAAGGAGGACCAGGGCATAACATAGAAAACTGTCTCAGTTTCAAATCCGATGTGCAAAAGCTTGTTAGGAGCGGGGTCTTATCTTTCAAAGATACGAATCCGAATGTTCTCACAAACCCGCTGCCTCAACACGAGAAAACTGCAGTCAAATTGATAGAGGGAGAGTCTAACAACACCTATCAAATTCACGATGTACTCTTGTTAAGGGCTAACTTGGTCAAGATGCATTGTAGACAGAGTGGATATGGCCATGTGCCACCTCATAATTATCACCAGTGTGATATCCGCTCTAAAAACAATCAAGGATGTTCTGTGGTGCAAGCAGCTCTACAGGAACAATTGGATTTCGGATGGATCCAAGAGCACCGCGTTCGTGGAGTTAACATGGTTTATACGAATTCCAACATCATTCAGAACCGCGACATCCATGCGATGAATGTCAACTTGGTGGCAATGCACTACGGCAAAGCCAGTATCATAATCTGCCGCACCATGAGTACAATTCCTGTCTGACTTGCTCGGTAAACAAACAGGGATGCTCTTTTGTACAAGAGGCCCTCCAGCGTCAGATGGATCTTGGATAGATTCAAGACTACCATGATAGGAATCATTATCAAATCAACATGGTTCAAATCTTCGATATTCGCTTGATGAATACCAACCTGGTGGAGTTACATGCTAAACAGGTCCGGCTCGGGTTCCTGGTATCACATGATTATCAGGGCTGTAAAGCGGGTTGCGAAGACGGTCAGGGCTGTGCCCTTGTCCAGGAAACACTTCAGCACTTGTTGAACCACTGGTGGCTTCCAATCTATATGGATGAAGACACCCAGCAAATTAGTATCACTAACAGGAATCCTACTAGATATCAAAGTCAGGATGTTCGGTCGATGGAAACAGATCTAATAAGGTTACACTGTATTCAAAGCAGACGTGGCCAGGTGCCACTACACAACTATGAGTAGTGTGGAGTTTGCTCAGTGGATAATCAAGGATGCTACCTCGTGCGAGCAGCCCTTCAAAGTCAGTTGGACCGCAAAGAGATTCAACCATGGTCAAGTTCTGGATCAGTCAACTATTTCGCTGATTAAATTGAGGACGTTATCGTAATCTCTGATCATCAGAGAACTAAGGATGTTTGTGCCATCATCCCTCTACTTGACGAATCGAGAGTTTCCAACCGGGAACGGATCAAAATTACTTATGATGGTTAGAAAAGTCAAAAGGTTCCCTTGGTCATCTATCTACCGGGACCACTACCGTATGAATCAGCTAAGGCTATCCCTTACAAATACGGTGCAACAACAGTTGAGAATGGAAAGGAAATTCCATTACCCCCCGTCGTGAATATTGCAGACATCATTCGAGTAACACGGAGTGGTAGAATCTTCAACAGAGGAGTTGGAGAACCCAGCATAGAAAAGGAACCTCAGACAGAAGTTCCCGATCCACCAGTCGGTTAATCCAGTAATCCCGACCTTTCGAAAAACAATGATGAGATGCTGAAGCCCATCCAAAGGAGTGAATACAACATTATTGATCAGCTGTTACAAACTCCTTCAAAGATTTCAGTATTATCACTGTTACTTAGTTAAGAAGCGCACAGGGAGGCTCTACAGAAAGTCTTGGAGCAAGCCTTTGTGGAACAGGATGTAACAATTAGACAGTTCGATAGCATTGTCTCTAACATCACTTCCTGCAATAACTTGGGATTTAGTGATGAGGAATTACCTGAAGAAGGTCGCCGTCATAACATGGCGCTCAACATTACAGTCAACTGCCAGGACGATGCTTTAGCCAGCGTACTGGTAGACACAGGGTCAGCCCTGAATGTTATACCAAAGTCCACTTTGATGCAATTATCATTCAAAGGACCTCTGATGAGAACTAGCGAGGTCGTCGTCAAAGCATTTGACGGATCTAGAAAAACGGTTATCGGCGAATTCGACCTTCCCATAACTATTGGTCCTCACACTTTCCAAGTCACTTTCCAGGTCATGGACATTCGGGCAACATACATTTATTTATTAGGAAGACCTTGCATACATCAGGCTGGGGCGGTCACTTCGACCCTCCACCAAAAGCTAAAGTTCGTCCAGAACGGCCAACTCGTCACGGTTTGTGGAGAACAGGCATTGCTTATAAGCAACTTATCATCATCCACTTATGTCGAACCGGAGGGGGTGAACGGAACCCAGTTCCAAACACTTTCCCTCCACAAGGACAATCAATCCGAAGGGGGGACTTCAATTTCCTCGTACAAAGATGCTATCAAAGCGGTCGAGAGTTCCAACACAATAGGATGGGGGCAGCTTGTCATTCCTATTGACAATAAGAAAAGGAAAGGTCTTGGCTTTTCCTCAACCTGTACACAGGCTGCTACCAACGATGAAAGTCTTTGTCCCATTCAGAACTTCTTCCACAGTGGAGGTTTCCTTCACCCAGTGTCTCAAGAAGTGCATACCATCGATAAAGATGATTCATCCGATACGGAGGAAGAATGTAAGTCATATCTCAACAAGGACTGTTATACGTCTCAGGACAAAACGCAGACTCCCTTTTGCTTTCCTGCACAGAGCCCGAGATTTATACCGAGGTCAGACGTCAAAATGGTATATGGAGATGGTGATCCGGAAGGATGTCGTGCTCCGCCAAACTCATTAGAGGAGGACACTCTAATGAAAGACAATTTTGACACCAGCTACTATGGCCCAATGGATGGCCTGCCTATCTGGCAGCCTTACCCAGGAAACTTGGGCCAAGAAAATCAGCCGAACAATGAAAATTAGCTGAGCATCATTGAACAGAATACCTGTGTCCCCGCCATGTCATGGGATCAACATCCAGGTTATCCTGAAAATACCCAGCACGACGATGAATTCACAACGTTTGCAGGACTAGAATTCATTAACTATGCTTTTCCCGAGGTCAACGTCATCGAGAGGGATGACTCCTCCAGTTCCAAAGAAGTGTGGGACACCTTGGGACAACCAAGTGGAAAATTTGACTTCATGGTCAAGTACACCGCTCCTGAAAGCTCTCGTATCAGGCTCAAAGACATCCAACCAACTGGATGGGGAGATACAGCGGAGAGCACAAATACTACGCAAAATACAACAGAGGGATCCTCCTACGACAATTCTGCCTGGGAGACAAATTCCAATGATCCTGCTCTGCCAAAAATCAGCGTCATTTCTGAAGACAAATCAAGGAAGGTACTAGACTTTGTGATTCACCGAGGAGTTCGCCGCCAATGGGTTGCAGTCGATGTTCCGAAGATTGTTCATAAGTCTAAGTAATTGCCATATTTACTTTAACCTTTCACCCTGCCCAGGTGAAACAGATGTTTTGATAGGGCTCACTTTCTGTAAATTTCCCTCTTTGCTTCGTCCAAAGCAACATAGTTTTGTTTTATAGGGCTGTAGTTTCAAGAATCAACTTGTTCATTAATAAAATAACGTCGTTCTGTAATTTTTGCATTAATTGATGTTTTCTCTTTTTGCTTTTCTCAGAAAATGGTAATCCTGAAAAACATCTCAAATAATAAAAACAAGCAGTTTTTCAAAGAAAAAACACTGCACACACTTGCATTCTCTCTATCTCTTCTAAACACGAATCATCACGTCATGCAGATTGCTTGTTTTAAACCCAGTTGAAACATATGATCCAATGCCTTCTTCCAACTTTGAGTTCCCGGTATTCGGGGCTGAAGAAGAAGTTGACGACGAAATTCTAGAAGAGATCTCCCGATTACTCCGACAAGAGGAAAGGTCCATTGAACCTCACAAGGAGCCGTTGGAAATGGTCAACTTGGGTTCAGAAGAAAAGAGAAAAGAAATCAGGTTTGGGGCACTGCTCAGTCCAACTGCCAAAGAGAGTTTGACAAAGCTTCTCAGAGAATTTCCCGATGTGTTCGCTTGGTCCTATCAGGATATGCCAGGGTTGGATACCAACATCGTGGAACATCACTTACAGTTACGGTCAGAATGTCCACCAGTAAAATAGAGGTTGAGACGGACTCCCTCGGACATGGCCATCAAAATCAAAGAGGAAGTACAGAAACAGATTGACGCGGGTTTCCTCGCCACATCAGAATATCCTCAATGGTTAGCCAACATCGTACCCGTTCCAAAAAAGGGCGGAAAAGTCAGAATGTGTGTCGACTACAGAGATCTAAACAAGGCTAGTCTAAAGGACGACTTTCCTTTACCACACATTGACATGCTGGTAGACAGTACAACAAAGTTCAAAGTTTTCTCCTTCATGGATGGATTCTCGGGCTATAATCAGATAAAGATGGAACCGAAAGACATGGAGAAAACTTCGTTCATTACCCCATGGGGGACATTTTGTTACAAGGTAATGTCGTTCGGTTTGAAGAACGCCGGGGCAACCTATCGAAGGGCCATGACTACTCTGTTTCATGACATGATACACAAAGAAATCGAAGTGTATGTCGATGATATGATTGCAAAATCTAAAACAGAGGAGGAGCATGTGACCCACCTATCAAATCTATTCGAGCGGTTGAGAAAGTACAAACTCCGCTTGAATCCCAACAAGTGCACCTTCGGTGTCCGTTCAGGGAAACTCTTAGGGTTCATCGTCAGCCATAAAGGAATTGAGGTTGATCCTGACAAGGTCAAGGCCATTCAAGAAATGCCTTCTCCAAAAACTGAAACACAAGTCAGGGGATTCCTGGAACGTTTGAACTACATCTCCAGATTCATATTCCTCATGACCGCGACCTATGCGCTGATTTTCAAATTACTCAAAAAGAATCAGGACTGCGTTTGGACAGAAGACTGCCAAACCGCCTTCGACAGTATCAAGGAATACCTGTCGAACCCACCGATTCTATCACCTCCAGTGGAAGGAAGACCACCGATCATCTACTTAACAGTCTTGGAAGACTTCATGGGCTGTGTGCTTGGTCAACAAGACGAAACGAAAAGGAAAGAGTCTGCCATCTACTATTTGAGCAAGAAATTCACCGACTGCGAGACTCGGTACACTATGCTCGAGAAAACCTGCTGCGCTCTGGCTTGGGCAGCCAAACGTCTTCGCCAGTACATGATTCATCACACTACTTGGTTAATCTCAGAAATGGATCCAATCAAGTACGTCTTTGAAAAACTTGCTCTCACGGGAAGGATTGCCCGTTGGCAGATGTTGCTATCCGAATATGACATAGAGTACCACGCTCAGAAAGCCGTTAAGGGAAGTGTTTTAGCCGATCATTTGGCTTATCAACCGATTCATGATCAGGAATCAGTAGGATTTGACTTCCCAGATGAAGATGTCATGTATCTAAAAATGAAAGACTGCGATGAACCGCTACCCAGTGAAGGGCCAGAACCAGATTCCCAATGGGGACTTATCTTTGACCGAGCTGTCAATCATTACAAAAACAGAATTGGGGCAATTATTATAACGCCTCAGGGTACCCACATTCCTTTCACTGCTAGGCTTACGTTCAAATGTACAAACAACGAGGCCGAATACGAAGCTTGTATCATGGGTCTCGAGGAAGCGATTGATTTGAGAATCAAGAACTTGGATGTATATGGCGACTCAGCTTTGGTCGTCAATCAGATCAAAGGAGATTGGAACACATACCAATCAGGACTGATTCCTTACAAAGACTATGCGAGAAGGTTGTTACCATTCTTTAACAGGGTCGAGTTTCATCACATCCCTCGTGATGAGAATCACATGGCTGATGCATTAGCCACTCTCTCTTCCATGATTAGCGTAGGTCAATGGAACGACTTACTTAAGATCGACATAATGCGCCTTGAACGGCCCGCTTACATCTTCAAGATTGAAGCAGTCATAGACGACAAACCTTGGTATCACGATATCAAATGCTTCCTTCAGAAACAAGAGTACCCACCTGGGGCACTAAGAAAAGACAGAAAGACCCTCAGAAGGCTGGCATGCAGCTTCTTTCTAAGCGGTGATACTCTCTATAAGAGAAATTTCGACATGGTCTTGCTCCGATGCGTAGACAGACCAGAAGCAGATATGCTGATAAAGAAAATTCATGAAGGATCCTTTGGCACTCATGCCAACGGACGCACAATGGCCAGAAAAATTCTTAGGGCCGGGTACTAATTATTGACCATGGAATCTGACTGCTACAAGTACATGAGGAGGTGTCTCAAGTGTCAGATATACTCCGACAAAATCCATGTACCTCCAACGAATCTCAAAGTTCTCTCTTCCCCATGGCCTTTTTCCATATGGGGAATCGACATGATTGGCATGATTGAACCTAAGGCTTCCAATGGACATCGGTTCATTCTGGTCGCCATTGACTACTTCACCAAGTGGGTCGAAGCAGCGTCATACACTAATGTTACCCGACAAGTGGTGGTCCGATTTACCAAAAACAATATCATCTACCGTTATGGTGTTTCGAGCCAGATCATTACTGATAATGGATCTAACTTGAACAATAATATGATGAAGGAGTTGTGCGTAGAGTTCAAGATTGAACACCATAACTCATATCCCTACCGACCCAAGATGAACGGCGCGGTAGAAGCGGCTAACAAGAACATCAAGAAGATTGTTCAAAACATGGTTGTAACCTATAAAGACTGGCACGAGATGCTACCCTTTGCTTTTCACGGTTATCGCACATCTGTCCGCACTTCAATAGGGGCAACCCCTTTCTCTCTAGTATATGGCATGGAAGCAGTGTTCCCCATCGAAGTAGAGATCCCATCAATCCGGGTATTGATGGAAGCTAAGCTTACAGAAGATGAATGGTGTCAAAGTCGACACGGCGAACTGAATCTGATCGAAGAAAAGTGAATAACGGCATTATGCCATGGTCAGTTGTATCAACAGAGAATGAAGAAGGCGTTTGACAAAAAGGTCAGACCTCGCGTCTTCAGGAAAGAAGACCTCGTGCTCAAGAAGATACAATCATTTCTCACTGATTCCCGGGGTAAAGGACTTCGAATTATGACGGCCCCTATGTGGTCAAGAAAGCTTTCTCAGGCGGCGCCCTGAGACTTGCAACCATGGACGGAGAGGAACTTGCCTACCCCACAAATGTTGACGTAGTCAAGAAATACTTCGCCAAAAAAAAAAACGTCTCGGTGGATTGAAAACCCGAAATTGCGGTCCAGGCAAAAATTAGAGACATGATCAAAAATTATCCCAGTGGATTAGAAACATCACAGTACAATCCAGGAAAAAATTAGGGATAATGGCAAGTAACTACATTCGACAAAGGGGCAAGTCCCTCGGCAGCAGTTACATCATCCGTCAGGAAAGCTCCGGTCAAGGTCATCTTCGATAGAAGCTCAGGATGCCCCGAAGTCAAAATTGGTAGAAGGATAGTGGTCATTATGTTTCAACGTAGCCCTTTTCCCTGTAAATTACCATTTTCTAACTTTGTAAATACTCTATGGAATCACACGTTTGGCTGATTTCTGTCCTATCAATAAAATTTGAGCCCTTGTGCTTTTGTTTGTAATTCTTATTTGTTTTAGCTTTACAGAACGACGTTTTAATATGATTAACGATTCTTGAAATAAAACAAAAATGAATGTACTTGTCAAACTTTTTTCTTCTTTTTAAACTTAAGATGGCATTTTCTTTTGACTGTTGTACATCGAAAGAACATCGATCACTTCTCCAGAAGTAATCGAACCTCAAAGTGCAGAATCAAAGCACTCCTTCTAAACCAATGCACCTGAATGAAGGATCAGCTGTGTCAGAGACCATTGTTTCATCTAACACCCCCGGCCGAGTTTTCATCTCCTAAGCCCGATCAACGTAGCTCCCCGCAGAGACTATTTCTCCTAAGCAAGGCAGAATTGCTATCTTGAACCAACTATACTTTTTATTTCCCACTGTGGCCGAGTATCTAGTCATGTTCATCTACTAGTCTGTATGTCGTGTCAGTTGTGTCAGCATAAACATACATACATCATGCATTATTGATTTACATTCGCATTCATATTGCATCACTATCACTTTAGTCGGTCTTATCCCCTAGTGATAAAAGTCCTCTAAATCGAGTTGTCAGTTCCTTCCTCGTCCGAAAATGTTACGTCTGAACAATCTCTCCTCCAGTTTATTTCTGGGATGGAGATGGTCTTCGACCACTTTGATAACTTGAACCTCTGAAAAACAAGAAAACTTTCGACAAACGTCACTCTTCGCCATTGAAGATGATATCTTCGCTTTCCCGGATTAAGGAAAATCCCCAGAGAAATTCCCTTTATCAAAGATTCGGCAATACAACCATTTTTCTCTGAAAAATTCGCTGACGAAAAGCTCATTAGCACCTCAAAATTGGATTACATTGTATGGCATTTCTCCGAGAAGATCTCGAAGAAAAGTATGATGTAATATCCCCAAACGAAGGCAGTCTCTCAAGAGACTCATTTTCCCTAGTAGAGTCGACGAATGGCATCTCCAACGGAGAAGTGTGTACACCTCTGCAACTCAGACGACTGGGTTCCCCAGCAAGTCTGACATCAGATCTTTTTCCATCAAATGGAATCTCCCCAGGAAAATTCGGCGAGAAGTTTGAGGAGAACCGCTACAAGTAGCGTCCCTTGTCAATAAAGTTTATTGACAAAAGAAACTTAGACCAGTTCATTGGTAGGAAACCAGGATCGAGGGGAAGTTTGTATCAGAAATTGAGACCAGTTCCTTGGCTGAAGACCATGATCGAGGGGAAGTTTTTACCTTTTTCTGAGCATCATTTCTTAGCAAAAGAAGAAGGATGTGTAAACCACCATTCTTAATCACCATCAAAATTTCGGGTATTCCGATATTTAATCCTCTTGCACCCCGAATGCCCGAATACCTTCACCATTCACACCTTCGGGTCCAAGAAGATTAAATAGGGGCATCTGTCATACCCCAAATTTTGACCACTAAGATTCCCCATCATTGTGCAAATCATCATCACAATATGGATGTACCATCATGCCTCATTAGTCTCCCCAAAGATGGGTGAGCACTCACCACAAACAAAAATTAGGGTTTCAAGCCCTCTTTAAGCCTTAGACAATGGATGAATCCAGAAATGACATGATCTTCAACTTGTCTAACCTTTTAAACATCCCCAATGGATCAAGAGGACTCCCACCTCAAGGATTAAGCACAAGGCTGCTCCCTTCTAAGTGGATTAAGCCTCAAGATCGCCAGTGTCACCAAATTAGGGTTTGGTCGACCAGGGCCTCCAGATGGAATTTTTCCTCTGGGCATGAGCCAATGCTTCAAAGCATATTCTAATATGCTCCATGGAACCTCATGGACCCAATCATCAAGTTAATTTAGCCTCAGGGGATGCATACATCAAAAATCAGGAATTAGGGTTTCTTGACCTAATTCACCCCTAAGTTGACTTTTGGGACAAAACATGAGCCAAGACCTCAAGATAGGATTTAAGGGTCTCTAATACACCACATTTATCCATTTACAACAATGGATTGACCCAAGAAGCTTGAGCAACAAGTTTCAATTTCATCTGAACCACAGTTAGGGTTTCGTAGGAAAAGTCAACTGTAGCTTTGACTTTTGACCAGGACATGCTCCCAAACCCTAAGACATGATTCAATACACCCTATGACACCTATGAAATCAATCCATCAAGTTTGATTTAGGTCAAGGACTTGATTTCATAGAGGATCGCACAGTTTGGAAATCATCTGATAAAAAGTCAACTGTGCACAAAAGTCAAACTTTGACTTTTTGAGATTTTTCACAATTATGGTTTTTCAACCCTAAAATGATGTTAATGTGTGATTGGAATCATCATTCATCAAGAAAAATCAAGAAAAGTGGGATAACTTGTAAAAGGGGTAACCATAAAAAACTTAGAAAATTTTCTAAGTTATGGAATAAAGTGGCTAGGGTACCAACTTTGGAGGATCATAACTCCTAAACCACAAGACCATTTTTTCCCATCCAAAGCTGGATTTGTAGCCCTCACGACCCTCTACAAAAGCTTCAACTACACCTCATTCAAATTCATCATGGATTTTGAGTTATGGAATGATCAAAATGGCTGAAAACATGAAATGTCACTTTTTCTAACACTTAGTGAAATTTTCACTAAGTCAGAATCTGCCTTACTTTTTTCCAAATGTAGGGGCATTTTTCACTTGGATTCAAAAAGTATCAAAACCAATTATGATCAAATAGTTGTTGTATCATATGAGGGCATTCCAAAATGGCCAAGAACATCACCAAATTCCACTTGAGTCATGAGATATGACAATGGCAATATGCCTTGCTAGAAACTGCCAAGGCTAGGCAGAATTTTGCACTTTTGCTAGATTTGGCAAAATCAGATAACTCCAAGCCTTGTCATCACTTTGGACACATCTGAGGATCAAATCTAAAGGGAACAAACACTGATCCAAGCCTCCAAAGTCTTTGGAACAAGAAGTAGCATGACAAACCTAGAAATCCCTAAAAGAGGGACAAGACTCCAATTTTGGATTGGAGCATTTAATGGATGCTTAGAAGTGGCATGGAATGACACATTTGTAACTGAATTCAGTCAAGAATGATCCAACAACTAGGGAACCAAAGGCCTGTGCTCTAACCTCTAGTCAATGGCTAGAGGAGACTTGGCTTCCCATTGATCAACATTGGCCAAACCTCTGTTGTGGTTACCATTCACTATTGACCCCAAAAGAAACTTGCTCTACTATAAATAGAGCTCATTTGTGCTCAGTTTGAGTACCCCAAAGCCATCAAACAGATGCTTTCCTCAAAATCCCTCTCTTTAGGCCAAAATGCCTTCTTTAGCAAGGTAACTCTGAGTTTTTGAGTTAGAGAGAATTTCCATCACAGCTCATGATCCTAACACCTCCAATATATCATATCTAAGCTATCCAAACTCTCACAAGTGACCTATAATCCTTAAATCACAAACTCACCTCTGAAAACCTCAAAATAGTACTTTTGTGCATTTTTCAAGCCATGCCTTGATTCAGTCACTTTCCAAACAAGATAAAACCTCAAACACACTCCAAATATCATCCTTGAACTGTCCCAAATGGTTCCCCCCATCTGGAACACCATTTGAGGGAGTTGCTATTTTGGCCATTTTAACCCCTTTTACAAGAAAGGGCCAGTTTGTGTTTTTGCAGGTTCCAGCTGATTCTATTCATCCTAAAAGCTTCTAAGGGATCATTTGAGAGTGTCCAAAGCATCAAACCATTTCTGGAACAAGAAACTTGGTAGATTGCACAAAAACTCCAAAAGCTCAAAAGAAAGGTAAGCATCATAACTTGAACTTTCCAAAATATGCATTGCTTTGAAGTCCACTAATCATGCACATCTCATACATGTTATATATGTTGTGTTTGAACCAATTCATCATGTAATTCATGCCTGTACCAAAGTGTAGCATAGAAAATGCAATTATAGGCCTATTTCAAAACCACTATCAGATTTTGAGGAGGAAGCATGATCTGGAAAAAATACCACCACCATTGGATTCCTTTTGAAATTCTAGGCCAGATGCATATAAATTTTGTCCCCAACCATGGAGAAATGAGAAAGTTATGGACCTTCCCGTTTCTTGCCAAAACTTGCCTTGCCTAGGCCTAGAAAACAAGGCAAGCCTTGTATATTTGTTGGTTTGTTTTAATCAACGGATGTATCACCACCCCAGTGGTAAGGCGCGCACCCTATAACCTTGAGGTCGTGGGCTCAAATCCCACCCATGTCATTTTGTGTTTTCTCACATTTTGTTATTTTTTCCAATATTTTCATGTTTTGTTAATTAATTGGAAAATTAATAACTCCCTCAATTTTAATTATTTTTGATTGGTTCTTTTTGCAAAAAATCTCAAAAATGTTGAAATATTTTATTCCCCAAAAAAATTAGATTTATATTATTTATTTAATATAATTAGTATTTTTGTGAATAAATGTCTTTTATTTGTTTTTAAACTCTTTTAAAAATAAATATCCATTTTGGAAAATCAAAACCAAGTAGGTTTTAATTAATCTTGTGATGAAAACCTCATTTTTCAAACCTTCAAAAAAATCACAAGTGGTTTATTCAAACTTATTTGGAATTTTTATCATTTGTATTAATTTTCTTTGAATAAATTATATTAAAAGATGATGAAATTAGGGTTTTATTGATTTTCTCCCTAACAAACTTTTCAAAACACTCATGGGCCTCTAATAGAGTGTAAGACCCAATTCTTTGTAAATACAAACCTATTTTGGGCCTCACTTATTGTATAAGTCCCGTTGTATTTCAAAAGTTCGGCGCGATCATCGCCCGTTTAAAACAAACCATCTGGGTCTCTCCTTGAGCTATAAGACCCATTCAAAATCATTTTTGGGCTTATAATAGAGTGTAAGAACCAATCCCCTTTTAACCAAAACAATTTTGGGTCTCAGTTTGTGTATAAGTCCCTCTGCGTTAAAAGAAAAGCTCGGCACGATCGCCAGTTCAAAAGAATCATCTGGGTCTACCCTCGTGTTATAAGCCCCATTATTTTTTATTTCAATCATTTTGGGCCTCTTGAGAGAGTGTAAGACCCATCCCCTTGTACAGAAAACCTTTTTGGGCCTCAGTCACTTGTATAAGTCCCTGTACAAAACGACAGTGCGATCACTGATAAAACCCTGGGCCACTCCTTGAGCTGTAAGCCCCAATTTTACTTTCAAAAGCACTTTCTCCTTTAATTTTGTAACATACTGTTATTTTCAATTTCTTTGTTGAACAACTAACCAAACAACATGGAAGCTCTACAACCGAGTAAGTGTTTACCCGCTTTCATTTACCACTTTCATATGTATATAACTGTACTGTGGGGTTGTTTCACTGTAAGTCTTCTTTCAAAAACTCATATCGACTGTGTAATAATAATATAGATATTTAGAGTTTCCCTGGAAACTACGTCTAGAACTAGACAGAACCTAGTCTCCTTACATCTGACGTTAAACCGGATATTTCAACATAACCTAAACCATGGGAATTTTCTTTCACAATAATTTTAGATAACTAGATTTAAGAAATCTTCCCCCTTGAACAGTTCATATACAGAAGGCCAATGTTCCAAGTGAAACCCCTTCTGGAACTGTTCATCAGCCTCCTCTTGGGCTTAGTGCAAGGACCCACAGGCTTCCTAAAAGCATTCCCGCCTCCTCTTGGGCATTGTACAAGGACCCGTCAGCTTCTTAGAAGTTTTCACATCCTCCTCTTAGGCTTCGTATAATGATTCTTCCTCCGGGAAGATAGCCTCCTCTTGGGCTTCGTACAAATTGTCCCTTGGCTTCTTAAAAGTTTTCTCGCCTCCTATTGGGCTTCGTACAAATTGTCCCGACGACCTCCTAGAGGTATAGGAACAGAAATTTGTCATCTTAATAAAACAGTCTTTCAAAGAGTCTAGATTTTACTACTACTGTTTCTTAAGCATAGTGTCGCTCCCGGGATTTTCATCCAAGTACAAACGCGAAAGTGGCACCGAAACAGAGTCGCCAGCAATGTGTATTTATCCCAAGAGAGGGAAAGGAAACACCGCATAAACCTGAAGAGAAGGAAAAGCATGGTCTTGCGACCAAGAGAAAGGGTAAGGGAGTCGGTTACGCGAGAGGAAGGTATTAGCACCCCCTCATGTCCATCGTACCCGATGGGATCCACGCTTGCTTGTCTCGATCAAAGGGTGATAGAAAAGAATACTGAGAAAGAAACTGAAAAAGGAATTGAAAAGGAAAGGAGAGAGAAAGAGAAACAAATGTAGGGAAAATAAAAGAAGTGCTCGAATGGGCCCTACCCCACTGCCTACGTATCTCATCGGGAACATGAGAATCAGAGCGACGTAGTTCCCCTCACTAGGGATGGATTGTTTGTGTTTTTTAGTGGAATACGTCAACGTTCGCGTTCTAGCAGTTAGGTGTTGCGGCTCGCTGTAGGGAGACTTAGGCGTTACCTGTTTGTGGTAGAACGGAAATGACGCATCCTTAAGGAATGATTGAATGAGATGAGGAGAGAAATTCCCGAAGGAAAGACGTTATTGTTTGTTTTTGTCTTTTAAGAAGTTTTGTGATTTGTTTGCATATGATAGTGTATCTAAATCTTAGTCATTGGAATGTGTACATCCTCACATTCCAAGATGGAATGAGTAAGAAAGTACACTAAGAGTGAAGAAGACCCTCACACTTAGTTCCAATTATTAAGGTTCAAACACACTAGCATACTTGTATTTATTAAATGTTTTTGTTGATTATGAAATGAAGAAGTGTTTTTTATTTGTATCTTCAACAAGTATTGCATTTAAGTCCCTCATACAAGATCAAATGTTTAACACATTGACCCAAGATGGGCCATATGCTACACATTCTAAGATTTTAAGAGAAGACCCCTTATAATCTTTTCTTCATATGAAAGGCCTAAATGCAATAAATGCCTACCTTTATTAGATATTTTGAATTTTCTTTGAGATGAGAAGATGAAAGACTCAGGGAGAGAAGAAAAGGTAAAATCTATGTGAACTAAGACACACCCTAGTGTTATCATGCATGGATATCCTAAGGTTAGTGAGGTTTAAAAGAGAAGAAAGAAACTCCTTAGTCTTGTATGCGCTCCTTGCTTGAAGAGAAGATAAAAGAAGACGAGAAGAAGAAGAGAAGGAGGCTTAGTATTCTTCTTACTTCTTAATGAAGTGAAGAAAGAACCTAAGAAGGGATGGTGTGCAATTAAGCAAATGATAGCATTACATGCTTCACAATCACACTTTGAAGGCATTAAAGGAGTTAAGGGAAGAAGGTAGGAGGTGGAAGCATATCCACATCCAATTTACTTACCACTTGCACCTAAAAATGTTAGAAATATCACATATGAACAAATGATAAGCAAGTAAGCACACAACCAAAGAAGAACCAACAATTAAAGGCTCAAACCACTTAGGGGCAGTAGCTAAAGGTCCTAATTGACTCCTAATAGTAGCACATCTAAATTGGGTAAAAGAAGTGAGGGTAAGTTCTAAGTAACTACCTTTACTTGTGGAAGAAGAAAGAAGATGAAGAAGTAAGAAAGATGATGTTAGAATGGCCAAACAAACCAAGTTAAATCAAGTTCAGAATTCAAACATGTCTTAACATGCCCTATAAATGTCAATTACAAGTAGCTTAAGTCCATCACAAAAGCATACAATCATCGGTGAATGAATGAAGAAGAGATGAAGTGAAGGAGTTTTCATGTTTGAATGCATTTAAGTCACCTACATAAGATGGAATGATCATACATTTATGGAATGAGTTGAGAATGAATGAGGTCAGTAGGTTAACATGTTCAATATGCCATTGATCATGCATGAATGAGCATACAAGTATGAATGGAGGAATATAAATGCAAACACAAGTCATTTAAGTCAAAAAAGGTTCACATAAGATGTTCAACTTTAGATGAGTAATCAAGACATGGAAAAATGATGCACCACTGACCAAACATGATTCATGCAAGTCTTAAGGTATCTAAGATAACCTAAAAAGAAACCTCAAACAATGGCACAAGTGCCTTCATCAATTAAAGTTAGGTTCATGCAATTAGGGCTCAATTAGAGGTACCTTAAAGAACAATTCAACTAAAAATAGCTAACCACATCCAAAAATTATAAAACTTAGGCAAGATATTCTACAAACAGAAGCAAAACGTGTCACAAAATATCACTCAAAGATTCACAAAATTAGTCATTTATATTAGGGGTCAAAGAGAGTGAAGAACCAAAATTAATCATGCCAAAGAGTGAAGTCAAAATGTAATGAAAAAAATGTAAAAAATTGTAAAAATTTTTTTTTATGAAGTTTAATGTGGTATGAAATGAATTCAACAAGAATGAATCAAAAATGTTTAATTTTTTAGGAGAAATAAAAGTTTGAAGTAAAGGTATGAAAATAGAAACAATTTCCAAAAGGAATAAAAGAAAATCATGAATTAATATTCAAATATTCACAAAATTGGAATTAAAAATAATATAAAATTACTTTAATATGTCAATATACAACATGAATTTTTATGGAATTTTTGATGATATTTTGGTATTTTTAAAATGCAATTATGAAACGTGTAGAAAAAAAATGGAAATAAAAATAATATGCAATATGAATGGGGGTGTGGACTTAGCAAAATATCAGTTCAAATTAATTGGGCTTCAGAAACATGGGGGTGTGGAAAGCAAACTGATTAGGTCCACTAAGCTCGCATAACACAATAACTACCATGCTCCTCAGTCAACACAAGTCAAAGCAATTACAACCATCAGATTAGGTCAAGTCAACACAAAGGTCAAAGTAAACAAAATCAATGATCACGCGTGGAGGGACACAATAACTAACATGCACTGCATCATAAAACGTTTAAATGAGAATCAGAAAAAAACACGTGAGGAGCACACTGTTTTTAATGCGTTGTCACGTTTTGGAGCATTGGATCATGAACATCAAACGGTCCACATTAATTCTGACCAGAAACCCTAATATAAAGATCACCGGCCGGAGAGGGACCTCCGGTCACCTTCTCCGGTCAATCACCACCGTCTGCAACCCTCATATCTCACCAAAATGCACAAATCATATACCAAACTAAAGCTGAGCTCATGCACATCATGAATCTACCACTATTTCCCACATAATACACGTACACATGGAGAACAGAGAAGATTAAAACATGCCCTAGGTTTTGCAACTAAGCCTTTAGAAGGCCTATCAACTAGCCGGAGTTTGAAATGCTTCTATTAAGCTCATATCAACATTAAAACAAAAAAATAATCAAGTAAATCGTGATAAAAGAGTTTGTGAGATTTGGAACCTGATCTTGCAGTTCTTGAATAGTTTGAGAAAACCAGAGGAAATACTTGTTCTGCAACCTTGGAGCCTCGAAACTAAGCAAAATAAATGCTATATCTTGAAAACAAGGAGATTCAAAGCTTGCTGAAGTGTACTTGAGAAAATCGTGTGGATTCAATCATGCTCCATTGATGATGATAAAGATGAAGCCAATGAAAATCTCGTGAAAGGGAAGAAGTGTTGGTGAAAAAGAGTGAGAAAATCAGAGAGAAAAGTAGAGAGTGTTTTGGAATGAAATGAGAAAAATCAAGTTGAGAAATGAAATTGTGAGGTGATATTTCTATTTATAGTGTGGGTTAACTATGGTTTAATGAGTGAGTCAAGTGAGTCACAGTTGAGTTAAATGAGTCATCCCTAACTAACTGAGTCAAGTTAGTTAGGGAGAGCAAAGCTATGGTGATGATAACCCATGATAAACTATGGTGGAGGTGAAGAGAAGTGAAATGGCACGGCTTGTGTAGGTGAAACTTGCTCAGCAAGTTGTTCTTTCTATTTTCATATAATGCACGTGCTCATGTGCATGGACATGTGATGAATGTTTGGTTAAATGAAGAAAGAGTTGGAGAGTGAGCAATGCACGGGCAAACCGGGACCACAACAACAACATTCATTTTTCTGGTTTTTTATGACAGTTTGGAAATAATGCAAACATGGATGTTTAATGGTGATTTTCTCTTGGCATTGTGGATGATCTAATGAGTTCTTGGAGACGTTGGAAAGAGGGGATGTAATAGGACAACTTTGACATGAAAATTGAATTGAAATGGGGTTTGGAGTAAGTTGCAAAATGACTTATAACACATAAGCTTGAAACTGGTATGAGGGCGTGGCAAAGGTTGGTTGACAAGGTACCATGGCACCTAGGTTCTCAGCATGATCATAGCACATTGGACTCAACATAACTTCTTGACCTTTGATCAAATGAAAAAAACATGAACACCAATCTTAAAGATCTCACATAGAGGAACAACTTTCATGTTGAAAGATTTTTCATTTGAGGCCTCTAACCATGAGTAATTGATCTAAACATTTGGCCCACCATGTGTTTGTGAAAATGACACGCGCGTGACCTGAAAATTGACCAAGCTGACTTGCATTTTGCCCTAGTTTTCCCCAACTTTGATCATCCATATCTCACTCAATTTTTATCCAATGGAGATGTTCTACACATGGATTTGAAGCTTGAAACAAGATTTTTTGTTATGGCCGAGTGGAATTTTCATTTGATGCCCTAATTTTAAATGGCCTTGGCTCAAACTCTGATGCAAAATGGCAAAAACTTGCGATATTTAGTAACCCTACTTCACCCAAAAATGGCAACTTTCTACATCTTGATTTTTTTATGATTCCTTTGGAGTTTCTTGATCAAATTTTGCACATTGGTCACATATAACATGAATTTCATGAATTTGGCCTCAAAAAGTCAAGAGTTGACTTTTTCCTCTGATTATTTGACTTGGCCCCAATTTTCTTGATTTTTGATCTTTCTTCCAATTGAACCACTTCTAAAACCAATTGAGAGGCAATTTTCCATACTCATACACTTAAGAACATGTAGAATACCATGACATCAAGTTTTGTCCAAAAAATCAAAGATTCTCTGATTTAATGGGAAACCCTAGTTTTGGTGCCCACCTCCTAGGAGAAAAATGTGCAGTCTTCAATTTCAAATTCCTCAGAGTATGTTGTGTATCCTCTTATAGGATGATGAAATATGCCATTTGAGATTGATTTTGGATCAATGAGCTATCTCTTTTGAGGGTTTTCCTTCAATTTTTTGGGTATTTGCATAATGAGAGGTGTAGTGCTTCAATCTCCCATTGGATCTCACTTCCTTGAGATTGTGGATGATCAATTGAGATGGTATGAGACATGAGAGACTCTTGGCTTGCCTGGAGGCAACTGGATTGCCCCTTTTGTGCTTTGAATGATCCCTTGATTGTCCATCTTCCCCCTGATCACATGCCTTGATGGTAAGAGGAATGCTATGCTTCATTTTTCTATGTTAAATGCAATGCAATGCTAATGAGATGGATATGATATTGTAAGTGAGAATGCTATGCTATGATGCAAAAAGGGGAGAGCAAATTTTGGGGTATTACACATAGTACAAAAGATAAAACCCGTAGACTCGGACAGTCTAAAGCTCCTTTGGATTCCCCGTTTCCTTAGAGAACATGAAATAATCCCGATCCTCAGATCAAATCCATGAGTACTACATTACCCATATAAGAACTGATTTTCTCTTTTAACCAACATGCTGGACCTGTCACTCAACTGAAACAGTTACCCTAGCCTTCTCTTGGGCTTTGTACAAATGATTCTCCCCAGCGGAGCAAACCTTTTAGCCTCCATATCGGGCTTTGTACGACATACAAAATCACTCTCTTGGTGAGTATAAAAGACTCTCTTGTTGAGTCAAACATCATTTAGCCTCCATCTCGGGCTTCGTACGAGATACAAATCACTCTCTTGTTGAGTATAAAAGACTCTCTTGTTGAGTCAAACACTTTTAGCCTCCATCTCGGGCTTTGTACGAGATACCAAAACATTCTTTTGTTGAGTATAAAAGACTCTCTTGTTGAGTTAAACAACCTTTACCCTCCATCTTGGGCTTCGTACAAGACACACATAAAAACACCCTCTTGTTGGGCCTATAGCCTCCTCTTAGGCTTTGTATAAGAAAACCCCGGTTGAATCAATCAACCTTTTAGCATCAAAGCTGTGCCTTGTTCACAGTATACAAACATCAACAACTCCTTTCCCCTTCATCTATTTGCTGTAAGCGGCAAGCCTCTGGATTATTTACATCCACGCCACTGTCCCTCTTTTAGCATGAGAAATTCCTAAGGAAAGATGGCATTGCTCTAAACTGAGTTAAAGTCTTCTCCTTCAGGTTAAAAATCCCCTATAAAGGAAATTATGGCATTGCTGGATTCACATATCCCAGTTAAAGTAATTCTCCTTTATAATCAGTCACCCAACAGTTGTGACAAATAGACCCTCTTTAGAGATGACAAATTCTCTCTAAAGCCAAAACCCTTTAGCTTCACATCTTGGGCTTCAAACAAGATACAAATAGACCCTTCAGCTTCACATCTTGGGCTTTGAACAAGATATAAACCACCTTTAGCTTCATGTCTTGGGCTTTGAACAAGACACCAAAACACCATTTCCTCCCATAGAATAGGAGGAACTACGATCGCTCTGATTTCCCTGTTTCGGTAAACGGGAATACGTAGGCATAAGATTGAAAGAGAAATATTAGCGAGCACACTAATCAAAAACCCAAAATCCCGTACCTTCATACATCAATCGAAAAGCATCATCCCTAACATCCTATCAATAGCATAGTCCCGTCATTTCAGTCTTAACAAAATAAGCAGAAAGAGGCCCCACTTCCACATAGCATCCGTAACCTAACAGACCGCTGTTTAAACTCAGCATGCAAGCAGGGTTAGTTGGAGAGATCTATTTCCCTTCCTTCATCAGCTTCAATAGGATAAAAAATGAATCGACCTGTAGTACCCCAGAGCGGCAGTGCTTAAGAACCACGTCCAAAATCTCTCGCTACATTGGCACACAAACAATTGTCATTCACAAGCTATGTCAAAATAACTCCTAAAAGTCACATAAATGGAAGTCAAGTCATGTATTCAAGTAACATATGTGATGTAAACATGTCAAATGGATGCTTTAAGTATTAAGAAGTGATCATGGAATGCACATCAAACCATGTTCAAGAGGTTTGAAAGTTACATCCAAAGATGTCACCTTAAGCATGTTTTAATCATTCATGGTTACATAATGAGCAAACAAATGTGAAATGAACTCATAAAAGACCTAGGTCAGAAGTAGAGACATGTATTCAATGCTCAAGATCAACCTCAAATTGTCACAACATTTCATGTCAAACTCAATCTCCAAAGCTAATGTAAGTCAGGACTAAAACCAAACTTAACTATCCTCTAAAGCATGTACCTTGACATTCAAGTGAAGAGAAATGAAAGAACATGGCAAGGCAAGATAAAAGCATACACATCAGAGGTAAATGACCTATAAAATCTCATGTTTGAATCCCAAAAGTAATGAGCAAAGATGGAACACAAATGATATCAAGAAGGTGATCAAAGTTAGTGCACAAATCATGCTCTCATTCACACAAAAGTAAGCACTTAAGGTACACCAAATGACCTATAAATGGGATGAGGAAGTTTATAATCATGGTCATGTTAATGTATACATGTTATCCATATTCAAAATGAGCATTTAGATTTCACAAAATCATCATGACAACAAGTTCTCAAAAGATATTACAAGTAGTGGTCAAAAATCAACTTAATCTTCCACTAGAAGCAAAATAAGTTCAAGTATGGAAAAGCAAAGCCAAGGTCAAGTGAATCAAGTATTCAAACATATATGGAAGTGGTAAATGACATGTGAAATTGCACATTTGAATATCAAAATTATTGGCCAAATAAGACACACCAAAGTTCAAGTGCAAGGCAACAAAGTTGAAAGCTTATTCATGTTCAAACTTGTGAAAGCATAACATCAATTAGGAGCATGTGAAATGACCTATAAAATAATGTGAATAGGATATACCTCATTCTGAACCACATGTGAAATGATGCACATAAATATCCCAAAGAGGATTGCATAAATGCATCACCAAATCAAAGCACCTAAGCAAACATCTAGTAAGATAGGGTAAACAATTTAGGTTTCAAAGAAATTATGTGAGGCATGATAAAAAAGAAACATCCAAGGATTACAAAGTAACACAAAATGACATCATGCATATGCTCTAACATGTCCTCAAATTTGGCCTAAAGTGGCCACAGGCAAGTGTCAACTTAACCTAGTTCTAAGCATACATACACCTAGAGCCGTCAAAATGGGCTAGCCCACATGGGCTGGCCCACCAGGCCCGAAGAATCATAGGGCTTAGGACTTAAAATCATATTTTTCAGGGCCTTTTTAGCCCAGCCCTAAAAAGCCCGCTACCCATTAGGGCTAGCCCATATGGGCCGTGGGTAGCCCATTAGGCCCATATAACTATAAATTTTAAAAAATAATACTAATACTTATATTATTTTACTCCAAAATAACATATTGATTTTTCTCACCTCACTAAATTTTATATGTATTCTATTCAATATTTCTCTTTTAAATATTATACATTAATATAATCAACACTTTTTTCTCGTATTCTATTAGTTTCGCTTATGTCAAATATTCGAGTATTATTTTATACAATTTAGACATGTATTGTATTTAAAAACACATTATAGTATTGATAAAGATAATATAGTACTTAAAAATGTATTATAAAAATGTATTATGTTTAAAATAATATAAGTTTTTATTTTATTTATAATAAATATCATGACATTTTTATTTTAATTTTTTATTAAATAAAGCCCATTTAGGGCCGGGTAGCCCGAAGCCTATCTAGGGTCGGGCTCGGGTAGTAATTTTCAAGCCCATATTAGAAATGAGATTTTTTAGCCCAGCCCTAAAAAACCCGAGCCCATCAGGGCCGACCCGTTTAGGGCCGGGTAGCCCATTTTGACAGCTCTACATACACCTAATAGGTACACATTGAAATGTCCATGAAAAATGGCTAAATGGTTTGGAAAATTATGAGAAATTAACCATGTCATGTTAAGGTCAGTGGGTGATCATGCCCAAAAAATTGGCTCAAAAATATGCATCAAAGGTGCTCAAACAGTTGCAAACATTAGACAAGTCACAATTAGGGATCATACAAACAAGTCACAAAAAGCATTTAGAAAGTGACACAAAAATCATGACCAAAACACCAATTGAACATGTAAGGGTCCTATTATGAAGTGGCAAAGTGTACACAAAAATTTGGATCAAAACTATTGAGGAAAGATCCATTTTCAAAGCTTTAGGCATAAGGTACCTCAATATGAATATGCACCAAACAAAAATTGAGAAAAAATATCAAATTCATTCAAAAATGAAAATAAAAAACATTAAAAATTAATTAAAGCATCATAGAACATCCATGAATTTATTTATAATTTTTATACAAATAAAACTATTTTTAAAATTTCATTTTCAAACGTGTATTAAAAGTGAGAAATCAAACATACATGAAAAGGAAGGGGGTATACTACAAGTTAAAATCTAGTTCAAGAATCATTGGGCCCTAAAAACTAGGGGTGTCACTAGCATGCACGCTGGGCCCATGTACCAAAAATCTCCTTTGTCTAATTAAAAGAAAAAGGAAAAAAAAGAAAGAAAATGGAAATTGATCACATGCTGAATGACATGTTTCTCATTAATGCGTTGTTGATACCTTATTGGTGGATTTGAACACACTCTACACGCGGGAAGCCAAATATACACGTTGGCAACGAATTATTGTATGGACCAATCCTAGAGTGCCAACACGCGCTGGTTGACCTAGGGTTTGAAATGTTCAGACATCAGAGACCTTCTCCGGTGGGACGTCCACCATGAGTCCAGATGAATTTTTCAGAAATAAAAAAGGGTGACATGGTTCGACTCGGATTTTTACGTAGATTCTGAATATGGGCTTGGAATTCTCATTAAAATTATCCATTATGCAAAACGAAGAGAAACATTCAAACCCTAGAATCTGGAAACTTCATGAATTAGCCCTAAATCTAGCCAAAAACATTGCCTCTATCAAGAGGACTTCAGATGCATCAATATTAGATGATTCTAACCACATAACTTATCTTAACATGATGAAGAAAAATTTAAGAAATGAAACCTGTTTGAAGATCCCTTTCCCATGCCAAGAAACCTAAAGACTTCCTGCAAATCTTCTGATATACTCTTGTGAGCAAAATAAATTCTCAAAGCTTCTTGGATTCGTGCTTGAAAATTCCAGTTTGATGATGAAGAATAATGACCTCGTAGATGGTGAGATGATGATTCCAGGTGATATCTCTTGCAAATAGAAGCTTCTATGGAGTATGGTGATGGCAATGGAGAAGAAAGCTCAGATAAAGCTTTAGAAATGAGTGAGTTTGGAAGCTCTGAACTTGAGAGAAAAAAATGGAGTTTTTTTCTGTTTTGTTTGGAGGTTTTATATGGATGGTTAGCGCATGGTTAGTGAGTGAATCATGGTTAAAAATTCTGGTTAAAGTGAGGTTAGTGAAATTGAAAGGTGAGAGATTATATTTTGGTGTACACGGGTTAAGAGTTTTGTTGAGTATATGATGTATCGTGATGATGTGTGATGGATGTTAATGTATGGTGAGGATCATGTTAATATGAGCTGGTACAATTAAACTTATTATATAAGTTTCTTTTTCTCTTTCTTTTCTCATGGCCATGTGTAGTAAGGTTTGTGTATGTACATGCGGTGTAAGATTTTGTTTGGAAAAATAAGGTAACCTTGGTGACATGGGGTGCATGATACGCTGCAGCAAGGGATGGCATAGTTTGGTACACAATTTTGGTCATGGCATGAAGTTGACAAACATATTCATGGTATGGTTTTTGGAAGCTCATAACTTGGTGAATTTTGAATAAAAAAGAATGGTTTTTGTTGCTTTATAAAGATGGCATTTCATAGAACACTTTTGATGTTTGACTCAAGTGGAATGGAGGTCTTGAATATGGTGAAAATCAGCCATGAAAGTGGCATGACACGAACTGCCAAAAATGCTAAAATTTTTCTAAGTTATTTCATGTTTCACAACTTGCATGATCATGACTTTGGAGCATTATATCTCCTTGAATTTTGATCCAATCTTCAAGTTCTTGGTACCAAATCAAAGAGGACACTTGATACTACAACTTTCATGTGAAAATCAGATTGAATAGAGGCTTAGAACATGATGGAAATTGGTGTTGAAAACATGGTCACAAAACTGACTTTTAGAACTTAGAAAAAAACTCTAAGTTTTTTCATTTGAACAACTTGATGATCCCAACTTTGATTGATCATAACTTTTGATCTAGAAATCCAAATGGACCATTCTTTATATGGTTGGAAACCTTGGATTACACACTAAAACTTTCATGTTTAACAAAAGTTGAAATGAAGGTTGCATCATGATGAAAACTGGCCATGAAGTTGTCTGCAAACGATGCAAAACTTTCCCAAAATGGAAAGTTTCTAATACCCTAATTTTCCAAATTGGTAACTTTCCAAAGTTCTTGATTTTTCATGATTCCTTTGATATTTCTTGATAAAATCTCACCCATTGATGTTATTTGACATGATGAACATGAGTTTGACCAAAAAGTCAAGAGTTGACTTTTTCCTTGATCAGTTGACTTTATTCCCTATTTGTTTGATTTTCAATCATCTGGCCAATTGAAATCCTTGTGACTGAAATCAATGGTCCATACTCCACCCATAGATACTTGAGAACGTATAGAGAGCCATGGAATTAAGTCTTGCCCAAAAAATCAGAAATAAACTGATCTTAGGCAAAACCCTAGTTTTGGCCTTGAAGGTTAGGAGATGTTGACTGATGATCAAAACCTTAATTCCTCTGGAGTGAATGAAGATCCTCTTAAACCAAGATGTTGTAGGTGATGAGATGGTGTCAAAGCTTAAAGATTCTTGCTCAATGGAGTTGTCATGTACTCAGATGACCAAAACCCTAGATGGAGGATCAAGAGATAGGAGGAGGTGATTCTCTTCAAGTTTCTTGCCAATCTCATTCTCTTGATGAAATGGTGAACCAAATGAGGTGTCTTGAGTCTTGAAAAGCATTTGTGGCTTAAGTGATTGAGTATATTTCATTCATCTTGCTTTGATCAATCAATGATGAAGGAACTCTTGATACCATGCCTTGGGAAGACCAATGATGTATGTGTAATGCTTATGACCAAAATGCATATCAAATGTGAAGCTTAAGCCACTTATTGGGTATAAATAGAAGGACAAATTTTGTGGTGTTACAAGATTGTGCTTGATTAAGGATATAACTATTGGAGATGCTTGGGTCCAAGGGATTTATTTACCCAAAGGAGATAAATTTCTAAACTCAATGTATGCTCACTAAGTAACTTATTCTTGAAATTTGTAGATGAAGTTGTTGGAGGTGTTTTGGTTTAGAAAATTTATCTACCTAAAGGAGATAGATTTTTGAACCTAGTGTATGCTCATTGAGTAACTCATCTGAGGTTCTGACCTTGGTTATAACCTGGATTTTGCGCATTCCACCCAAAGGGGATTGTGTAATAATGTTGGCCTCTTTGTGATAACTTATGTTCATTAAAGCTATATCTCGCCTTTATTATTTATTCTAATGCATTCCTATTTTGTCTACAACAATGACCTTCTCTATGAACATTTGTTCTACTTTTATTGGGATCCTGAATGAGTCTAATTTTAAGAAATAGAAGAAAGACTTAGGGTTTTCATTAAGGATCGTTGATATTGACATGACACTGCTTGAAACCAAACATGTGATCAATGATCACAATACACTTGAAGAGAAAGAAAAATTAGCTATGTGGTAGAGGAATGACCGACTTAGCTTGTGTGCTCTGAAGAGGACCATTTATGAACTTCTGATAAGCGGATTGTTTGAGAAATAGAATGCTAAATAATATCTTATTGCTATTGGAGATAGGTTTCAAGTATCTGATAATGCTGAATATGGATGAAAAAGCTCACGAACATGAAATATGATAACAATGGGGGTGTCAGGGAGTTCATTCTTAAGATGGTTCATGTCCAAACCAAACTGAAATCCCATGACATTGACCTGAAAGAGAATTTCATTGTGTCTCATGCCTTAAACTGCCTATCTGCTGAGTTGACTCAAATCAAAATTGCCTATAATACCTTTGGTGACAAGTGGATTATCAATAACCTCATTACCAAGTACGTAGCTGAAGAAGAGAAACTCAAGAAGGAAATAAGTGATTTATCCCTCCTAACCTTTCTCACACTATTTGTGGTAATGAATCTTTTATCGCTTTCATTGATGATTTTTCCCGGTATGGCTATCTCTACTTGATTAAGGAAAAATCATAAGCACTTGAAAATTTAAAATCTTTAAAACTGAGATTGAAAAGCAACAAGGAAAAGTCATAAAGGTGGTACGTTCTAACCGTGGTGGAGAGTATTATGGTAGATATTATTCTAATGGGCAACACATAGGGTATTTTGCAAAATACTTGCAAGATTATGGAATTATTCCACAATACACCATAACTGGTACTTCTGAACAAAACAGTGTAGCCGTAAGGCGAAACCTCACTCTTAAGGATATGATGAGAAACATGATGAGTAGGTGTAACTTACCAGAATTTTGATGGGGTGACGCTTTGAAAACATCTCTCTATATACTAAACAGAGTTCCTAGTAAATTAGTTCCAAAAACACCTTTTTAAGCTTTAGACAGGTAGAAAACCCAGTTTCATCTCCGTGTCTGGGGTTGCCCTATAGAGGTTAAAATATATAATCCTTTTGAGACAAAGCTTGACCAAAAAACAAGTCATTTTTTTTCAGTGGATATCCGGATAGATCTAAAGGATACAGATTCTTTTGTCGTGGTAGAGGTAATAAAATTGTGGAGTCCATGCATGAAAAATTCCTTGAGCTTGATGTTGTTGAGCCTTTTATTACATCTAATAATATTGATTCTATTATGCCTGATGTTGTTACATTGTCTCTGCCTAATTTTGATAATGCTAGATCATCCACTGCTCATGGAGGTTTTGCTCCAAATGAGAATGTGGTTGAACATCTAGTTGAAGAAGTGGTTGAACCACTTGTTGAAAATGTAGTGGATCCTCCTATTATAACTGAGGTTTTACAACTTGATGAGCCAATTGAGAAAATTCATGTTAGAAGGTCAGTAAGACAAAAACGATCTGCTATCCCTGATGATTTTGTAGTTTATCTTAGTGAGGATGCTTATGATGTTGGCCTTATTATTGATCCTAAAAAATATCTAGAAGTTATTACTTGTTTTCAATCTAGCATGTGGACATATGTAATGCATGATGAAATGAAATTCATGGTAAATAATGATGTTTAGGAACTAGTGGAGTTACTAAGAAACGGTAGGGCGTTTGGATGCAAGTGGATATTCAAAACAAAGAAGGATTCGAAAGGTAAAATTGAGAGGTTTAAGGCAAGACTTGTGGCTAAAGGTTTCACACAAAAGGAGGGGATTAATTTTAATGAATTTTTTTCTCCTGTTTCCACTAAAGACTCTTTTAGAATCGTTATGGCCTTTGTAGCACATTTTGACTTGGAATTACATCAGATGGATGCTAAGATTGCTTTTCTGAATGGTGATCTTAATGAGGAGGTGTACATGCAGCAACCTGAGGGTTTTGTGACAAGCGGTAATGAGCATTTGGTTTGTAAATTAAGAAAATCTATTTATGGTTTGAAACAGGCTTCTAGACAATGGTACTTGAAATTTTATGAGGTGGTAACTTCATTGGGTTTTGAAGAAAATAAAGTTGATCAGTGCATCTATCTTAAGGTCAGTGGGAGCAAATTCAACTTTCTTGTACTGTATGTTGATGATATTTTGCTTGCCAGTAATGATCTTGGTGTACGTCATGAGACTAAACTTATGCTAACCAAGTTCTTTGATATGAAGGATCTTGGTGAAACATCCTTTGTCACAGAGGATTTATATTGATAGAGTTCTGGAGAGGTTCAATATGCAGAACTGTAAGCCAGGAGATGTTCCAATCACTAAAGGAGACAAAATTCAGTAAAGATCAATGTCCTAGAAATGAGATTGAGCGAGCAGAGATGAAGGGAAAACCCTTTGACAGTGCATTATGCAGAATGATGTATGCTCAAGTTTGCACTAGACCTGACATTGCTTTCATAGTTGGCGTCTTGGGACGATACCAGTCTAATCCTGGGAATGATCATTGGATTGCTGCTAAGAAAGTGATGAGATATTTGCAGAGAACTAAAGAGTATATGCTTGTTTTTTTGGAGAGTTGACAACTTGAAAATAGTTGGGTTTACTGACTCTGATCTTGCTGGGTGTGTTGATGATAGGAAATCTACTTCTGGTTACATTTTTATGTTGGTTGGAGGTGCGATATCATGGAAGATTAAAAATCAAACTCTTGTCGCCTCTTCTACTATGCATACAAAGTTTGTTGCTTGTTATGTTGCTGCCACTCATGCTGTCTGGTTAAGAAATTTAGTGACTGGACTTCATATTTTTGATTCCATTGAGAAGCCACTAAAGCTTTACTGTGATAATAGTGCAACCGTGTTCTACTCCAAGAATAATAAAACTTATAGCAGTTCTAAGCATTTGAAATTGAAGTATTTGACAGTCAGAGATCTTGTAAAGAAAATGACATCGTTGTTGAGTACATTGGTACTGATTTCATGCCAGCTGATCCCCTAACTAAGGGACTTAGGCCCATTGTGTTCAAAAACCATGTTGAGAGCATGGGCATTGTGAGTTCTTTTGAAGTACTTGGTTTGTGGGAGTTTGTTCTTTATGCCTTTTTTATCATGTTATATTTTATTTTGAACACTTTAAGTGTTGGATTGTCAAGTAATTTCTATCTTAAGCAATTGATATTACAATTATTATTATTATTATTATTATTATTATTATTATTATTATTATTATTATTATTATTATTATTATTATTATTATTATTATTATTATTATTATTTGCCATTATTTATTTATATGTCAATTGTTAAAATTGGGACTCAGTGTCATCGGAACCACCATGCCTATGGTCGACACTAGTTTGAATTTTAAAAGTTTCTTTAAAATATTGATACTCTATAGTACAATTATATATATTTCGAATTTTGTTTATTCCGAATTCTAAAGCTTGGTCTATGCTATTATGTATGTGAGACTCTATTTCTCCACTTTCTTTTACTGTTTTGATAAGACAACACTCCCAACATCTCCTCAAATGTCATTTCTAATAATAATATATTATGTACCACTTTATGCACAATCATCATTGGCCTATAATATTAATATTTTATACACAACGCACATTACTTCCCAATGTATCCATATTTTTAATATTTTATTAGTCTGATTTTTATTTTGTTTTTGTTTATATACTAAGAGTTCATACTATTTGATCACTTTTTGTTTTTAATTAGAATGCTTATTAGTGTGTGGTTGAGAAGGAAAAAATCTTGGCAAATTTTTCTTAATTTTTACTGTCTGAATCTTGACAAACTTTTCTTAATTTTTTCTTTCTGAATCATTTACCAATTTTAGTGAGAGCTCCTAGAATTTGACTAAATTTTGGTAAAACATATCAACAATAAAGATGAAGAAACTGCCAAGATCAAAGATGTCAAAGAAGATGTCCTAACAGCAAGATGCGACATCCTGGACTGATATAGCAGGATTTAAATATGTAACAAATCTGTCCAAGATTTGCTACGCTTTTTAATACTGGATCAAGGATCAAAAATAGAAAGCCCAAGAAAGAAGACTATATATATGAAGACTTAGACCTAGGGTTCGGGGAGCCTTAATTACTTTTTGTATCGCTTGTAACTTTGTAACCTAGTTCCCTTGTGTTGAATAAGGGTTTAGGGTTTGAGAGTCGTTGGATCTCTTAGGAGTTATAAGTCTCCAATATGTATTATGGGATGTAGGGTGGAAGGCATAGGTACAGGGACACAACCAGAAACCTGTAGGTAATGGTTGTTGTATTGTTCTTGGACGAAGCTTTGAAGCAAGTCCAAGATAACTTGAAGGTCAAGAAACCGCGACAGTTCTGAATTGGCAGAAGACAGAAATATCACAGGTGGTGATTAAGGGAAGTGAGTGGGGTATCTCGTATCAGGGTTCTAAACGTTTGAGTTTAACCTTGGTAAAGATGTTCATGGGGTAGATGTTAGGGATAAAGTTGTAAACGTGGGAGTTTAACTTTGTAACAGTCTACACAATAGTGAAGTCTTCTTCCTGGATTGGTATCCCCCAGATGTAGGTGAATTGCACCGAACTGGATTAACAATTACTGTTATATTTAACATTATGCAATTTACAGTTTTGTTAATGTTCTTGACTGATATGTTGGATCAAATGTCGTGACATCTGTGATGGTGCAATTCTGATATTCAAGGTAACAGTCTGCTGTTGCGCCTCCAAGTTTAAAAGATTATGTAGCACAACGTCTTGACATGTGTTAGGACATCTGCTGTCTGCATAGGCCAGAATTTCAATTGGTATCAGAGCAGGCATCCTGTCTGGTTCTGGATGAGATCTTTGGGAGATAATTTATGGCGTTTTAAACAAGGAGGAGTTTTGAAGATCAGATCAATCAACCCAGACATAAACATGGGTATTAATGGATGAGATGGATGTTCTGGATCGATGGGAACAACCCGGAGGTTGTTCATGTTGCTGAGGAGATTCTACAATAACTAAAGGAGAAGTGGCTAGTTCTCTTGTTGGTGTGTCTTATAAGATGTTGTGACATCTTATTAGGGCAAGAAGGATATGTTCCTTGGTGGTTCCGCTGCATGTGTTTCTGATGGAAGAGCTATAGAATTATGGGATTCTGGAGTTGTTACTGAAGACAGTTGGTGGAAGGTCTCAATCATCGACCTCTATATTTGAAGATATCTACATTCTTTTATTCCAAAGTCGGGAGCAATGGAGTAAAGGGAGTTGTGGTTAGATATCTGGTATGGTGACTTGGTACTTGGAAGCTTGGTTTCTTAGTGTAGTTTGGAGTCAGTTGAAGAGGAGAGGAGTTGAGTTAAAGTTTATCAGGTTCTTGCTCTAGGAGTTTGATAAATGTTTGGTCGGCTAGGTTGTCAAAGATACTTGAGAATTCTCTCAAGTCCACTCATAGAGGCGTCTATGTCGTGTATCTGGAGTCTTCTAGTTACTCTTCTGACTAAAAGGTGTTTCTTTGAAACACGATCTGAAGAAAGTGGAGGTGATTTATTTTCACCATCCAAAACAGCAAGGAAGGATTCATCTCTCTTGATCCTAAGAGTGGATCCAATCTGATTGAAGAACTGTTAATGTAAATAAGACTTGTTCAGAGAAAGTCTTAGTTACTTGAGTCAAGGGTGGCAGCCTTGGTATCTCAACATTGTCATTGAAGAAGATACTTGCAAAAAGATTGAATACTTTATAAGTTTTCATGACATGATCTGGTGGAGCTCAGCTACAGCAGTGAAGAAGGGTTAGAGTACAAGGATTTAAGATCAATTGTTATTTGTGGAATCCATAAGTATTTAATTGATTATCCTTGAAAGTCAAGGTTGGGGATGTTCTGTCAGAAGTTCTGACATCTTTTCATCAGAAGCTTGGAGAATCATGGGAGGGGTTCTGCATTCGCTCACAAGTCTTCTAGGTGTTGACCTGGGATTATTGGCTTAGCATCTGTTCCTGGAAAGTATTGTGAATGACTTGTCCAGATGGTGATGATGATGAAGATGGAGATGGAAGACTATGAAGACATCATAATCTTGATGATTAAAGCTTGGATAACTTTATTTCTGATCTAGGTGCTTTGGAGCATAGTGTTTGCTCTGGTTGTGAAGGTCGAGGATAAGTGGCAGTTATCTCTGGCTTTCTACTGACGGCTCTACTAAGGAAAGTGGCATTCTTTGGTATTGCTATGGGGTAGTCTTGGACTACTTATTTTCTGAAGATTCAGACGTGGCAGGTTTGAAGTCTTTGGAGTTTCTATGCAGGATGGAGGTTGTCTACTCAAACTTGGTTATTGAATCAAGTCTATGAGAGCATGGAAATCTGTTTCTTCTAAGGGAGGAGGTTCTTCTAAGTGGCAGAAGGAGGAGCTGAATTCAACAGTAGGATGTCATATCAAAATGTTTTGACATCTAGCTTAACATCAGAAGTCTCGGCTGGTGATGTGGCACATCAGCTTAAGATAGGTGATCTACAGGAGAATGGGAGTGATGGATTCTCCAAAAAGGTCTATCTCATGCAGTTTGCGGGAGCTGTGGATGAGAAGATGTAACATGACTAAGAGGCTTGGTGGATCCAAGATGTCTTGTTATAGGGAAAGTAGTTCGTGTGACTTGAAAATCTGGTTTCATTAGTAGATCAGGGTGTCTTGTGGGAATTTTGAAGATGAGTGAGGTCAATCAAAAGGTGGCATTTGATTGGTTTCATAATGCGCGTTCAAGCAGGATGCTTGAAACTGATTGCTCTTGTGTACAAGAGTAGTTAGTTGAATTTGTTTGAAGGTTCTGGTTCTCTGGGAGCTTGTGTCAGAAGTTCTGGGTTGAAAATGGAAGCATACCTTCTTGGTGGTTGAGAGTTTATTTCTCTCTGGGTTTCTGAAGTCTTCTTTGTTCAAGCTGGTGGATCAGTGTTGTGTGAAGACCTTCAGTGTGGATTACTATGCTGATAGTAAGTCCAGTAGTGGAGCATATCAAGAACCATGGTATGTGGTGTCTATGATGTGTGGAAGATGTCCTAACTGATGTTAGAACATTTTTGGGTTGGATAGCCTTGGTGAAGGATCTCAGGTTCTGTGATGAACTGGTTACTTGCATTGTGTCCAAGAAGTATCTACATGATCATCCGGGAGAATGATGGAGTAGAAGGGTTCCTTGGAAGGAGGATGTAAGTGTTTGTGAAGACTGAACTGAATCACGTGTTGATTGCTTAGAAGTCTGTTTCCTGAATGCGTTCAGAAGTGGAGATTCACCATAAATCAGAAGTATTCCAGATTATCATACGTGTGAATGATAAGAATGACTGTCTTGGATTGCGGGGTGTTTATCTCTAATGCTGGCCTAGTGAGGTCAGTGGAAAATCTTGCATACGGCATTGGAGCCTTTGGAGCAAGTCATCTAGTAGTGGATCAGTTTAGCAGCTGTGAAGTTCTGGAGCATGTATACGATAGCTGACATCGTGGTAACAAACTAAGGGACCCTGCGTGTCTCTTTGAGGAATGGGAAGCATTCTAATTCAATTGGTTTGTGCCTCAAGCAACGGGATATCTATACATGAGAACTCAAGAGGAGTTCGTGAGGTGTATAAGATGGTTGTGGAATGAGGGGGATCAATGGGAGTTTGATCTCAAACCAAGAGTTTGTTCTCAAACCAAGAGTTTGTTATGGTTTGGATACACGTCCTCACGGGATGCATGACTGTCGTAACCCGAAATTTGACCTCCCTCTTTTGCCTTTTGCATAAGCATGCGCATTCGCATCGTTAGCATACGCAGTCAAACTTTTCTTTGTGTGTTTCTTATTGCAAGGTATTCAGGTTTTCCAAGCCCGATTAATTGAATCCTCACAAGATTATCACATCATCAAAACAAGCTCAAAATAAAGGTTTCCATGTTTATTTATCAAGGCAAGAGATGGAAAATTGGAATCAGGACTTCAGCATCATATTTTTGCAAATTTGTGGAAATTTGGCTGAAGTAACCGGTTAGCACATATGCTGTAACCGGTTACTCAGTGTATTTTTCACCAAAAACGTAAGTTCTCAAGCAAGTAACCGGTTAGCACATATGCTGTAACCGGTTACTCTGTGCAAAATCTCAGTTCCTGCTGCATTTTTGGGACAGCCTCCTTGCACACTCTTTGGTCATTGATTCTACAATATTCTAGCAACATGTGGAATATTCTAGACTTCTCTAAACATTTCAAGGCTATTCAATTCAATCCAAGTGCATTTACTCTAATGCTTCATTCCAAATTAAGTGCACCAAGTTCCTTGTTTTACAAGCATGCCAACCTTTGGATGATGGAAATTCACTTTGGGATTGTTACCGAGTTGGTTCTAACTAACCGAGTTAACCGCCTTGACTCAGTGAGTCAAGCCCAACTAACTCCTAGCCTAGCTCCAAACCCAAAGCTAAGTCCAAACCAAATTCCAAACCTCTCACACTCCAAACCTAAAGTCTATATAAACTCACCTTCACTCATTTTTCAAGGACCTTCAACCATTTTGCACAATTCACTCTCAATTCTCTCACATTCTCTCTGATTTTTTCTGCTACATTTTCATCTTCATCTCAAGTCTTTTCCAAAACCTCACCAAAGCTCATTTCTACTTTGAAGGATAATCAGTTTTACATCAAAAGTGATTATTTCTTGAGCTCAACCTTCATCATTCTTGCTATTATACTTGGATTTCTGGAGTTATTTCAGCTTTTGGATTAATCTTGAGTATTTATTGCAACTTCCAACGGTTCGAATTCGCATTTTGGAGCTTTATCGTATTTTGCTCGATTTCGACACGTCTCGTCACCAAATTGAAGATTCCTCTGGTTTTCTTTAATTTTCCGCATCAAGAACACTTTGCAACAATTACCAAGGCACATCTCAGCCTTGTAGGTTGGTAGATCTCACTCTACTCTTTGTTTCGATCGTTTCGCACATTTACGATGTAATTCCGTTTCTTTTTTGGTTTGATTTGCCGTGCATTTGATCGATCTTGGATCTCCATGATTATTGCTTGTGATATGTGTTAATTGCCCTTACATGGTGTAATTTGCGTGCACCAATTCGTGATCTAGCATGTGATAGTTTGGATAAGTGATTATGTGTTGAAAGTAGCTTTAGAAAAGTTGTTTTTGCTGTTATTTTTGCCTCTGTTACAATGGTAACTAGTTAGCAGATACGCTGTAACCGGTTACACAGTGCAATTTTCACTAAAAATGCAAGTTTTCAAGTAGGTAACCGGTTAGCAGATATGCCGTAACCGGTTACCACTGTAAAGAAAGGCCATTTTCTTGCATTTTCAAGTGTGTTTGCCATGCTTTCTTCATTCTAACTTCCATTGATTGTCATGCTTGATTTTATGGATGTTTTAAATATCATTTAACTTCTGCTTGAAGCTTAGTCATGAACTTTTGTTGTACACTTTCAATTATTCAAATTGTTCATATTTTTGGCATCATGTGAATATAATCATTCTTTCATTTCTCTTTGATCACATAACATGACTTTGTGTTGCATATTTGTTGATCATTGGGTACTGTTTTGTGCTCCCTTCCTTGGTTTTGCATTAAGTTTCATTCTTCGTGGATGAACTTAATTTTGTATAATCAATTATTCACACCTTTTGCCTTAACGATTTTCCACTCTCTTTGGAAAATTATTGGCATGGCTTTCCCTTTGATTAATTTATCGAAACCATGTTTCGATTAGTTGATATTCCCCTTTCCTCTCTTTAGGCTTCCTTTAGAGCTTTCTCTCTCGATCCCCCGTGGAGTTGGAGTTTTGCGCTGCGCCTTGCATCAGAGCACTGTACAATTGAAGCTGTTACGCTGTCCATTTCTCCACGCAAGAGCACTGTAAAAATTGGGGCTGTTACGCTGTCTGTTTCCTTTTCCGCACTATACTTTGAGTGCTAGAGAATGAATGAGGAGGGAGTTGTCCTACCCTCATTCTGACTATTTCTTGGGTAAGGGCGTTGGCCCTCCCGCTGAGAATAGTCACCTCTATCCTCGAGCTATAGTGTTCCCCATTCCCCAGTCGGGTCGACCCTTGATCACTTTTTACACCTCTCAATCTCTCTTGATTAATCACCATCCTTCTTGGTTAAGATCATTGTCTTGATTTAGCATTTTTCTCCTTTGTCTCAACATTCTTTTCTTGTGGCCAATCATTACTATTTTGATTCCCCTGAAGAGTCTCAACCACTTTTCTTCGGTTAATCATAGGTTTTCTGTTAAAACCGAATCCCCAGGAGTTCGCAACCTTCTTTTGGTTCTCCCTTTGTTTGGTTAACCACTGCTTGTCAGTTAAACACCAATTTGCACTCTCTTTTCCTCAATTAACCACAGTCCATCTGTTAAAATACTGAGTTTCCTTGGGTTAATCACCTTCTCTCGGTTAATCACCCTTTTCTTCAGTTAACCACAGTCCGTCTGTTAAAACACTGAATCCCTTTTTTGAGTTAATCACCTCCTTTTGGTTAATCACTCATTTTTTTTTGTTAATCACAGGTTTTCTGTTAAAACCGAACCCCGCAGTTGGCAACCTTTATTGGTTCGAATACTTGCACCCTTGGGCTAGTAACCTCTTTTGGTTTAATACCCTTCTTCGTTGGTCAAGTGTTGTTTGTTCAGTCAAAACCAACACCCCTTTTGGGTTACGACTTTCGATCGGTCCTACACCCGCTCTTCTGGTTGAACACAATTTTCTCTGTTAAAACCAATGCTTCTCTATTCCCACAGAGTTGCCATCCTTGTTTCCTCAGTTAACCACTGCTCATCAGTTAACATACCGATCTCCCCTCCGAGTCAAACACCTTTTCTTAGTTCAGCACTCTCTCTTTTGGTTTATCGCAGTTCGTCTGTTGACACCAGCCTCTTTTCCCTGCCAGAGTCTTACTCTCTTTCTTCGGTTAACCACTTCCAGCCAGTTAATATACCGAGTCTCCCTTTTCTCTTGGTTTTGACACCATCCCTTTATTTGGATCCCCAGCCGGGTCGCTTACCCTCTATCCCTAGCAGTTCTTTATTCTCCTTCCCCAGCGGAGTTTCTTTCATTCTTAGTTTTGACACCATTCTTTTTCTAATCTCTTTTGCAATCGCTCTTACTGTGTGGTCTTCCCCAGTAGAGTTTTTCTTTCACTCTTGCTCTTGGTTTTAACACCATTTCTATTGTTTCCCTGTTTCTTTCATGTTTTGTTTTCCGTTCGGTTCCCCGGACTACGAAAGCTCTGATTCTGCATTCTTTTGAATGTTAGATACGTAGGCACGAGACGCGATGATTTAGCGAGCACACTTCCACCCTTCTTCCACTCTTTTCTGTCCCCTGGTTCCATGAACTATGACGCTCTGATTTCCTCATTGCACTATGAGGGTACCATAGGCACGAGGGCCATAATCCTCCGCGAGCACTTTCTTTCTTTTCTTTCATTTTCCCCCTTTCTCTCTCTCCTCTTTCTTTGAGCTAGAAGCCTTTAGATAGATAACCCATCCAAGCTTAGAAGCAAGCGAAATGGTTTCCGTCGAGTACGACGGATGCGTTAGGTGCTAATACCTTCCTTTCGCATAACCAACCCCCCGTTCCCGTTTCTCTTCCCCTTGGGTTTTATTGATATTTTCCCTGTCCTTTGGGACTAAATAAAGTTCGGTGGCGACTCTGTTGTTATCTTTGAGTGTGCAATTCACTCAAGATGTAAACCAGCCATCTTCAGCTGGCGACCCTGTTGGGGAAAGATTGACCTCTTGCTGGTCCATCCCTTGAGGGGTTTAGCCTAGTTTTGTTTGCGCTCTTGCTTGTTTGGGTGTTTATCTTTCGCGCTTTACTCGCTTTATTTTACTTGCTTTAGCTTTCTGTTTATTTATTGCATTTCTTTACTGCTTTAAATATTCATATGCTGTATATTCTGGACATCTGCTATTTTCTTTGCTGTTGTCAGTTGGGTTGCTACTTGAGAGATAAGCCCACTACCCAGGCTTGAGCATACACATATGTATTAGCGGGGGCAGGCGTGACGGTCCCGTGTTGTTGGTCACGTCGGGTGTTCACGAGACCTACAGCCAGACGAGGTTCTATCAGGAGATATCTGCTACTGTATGTTGATACAAGCAAGTAGTTATTCTCCTGAGGAACTGTCGACTCTGGTGACCATTCCCGAGGACTCAGTTGAGGCACTCCTCCCAAGGAGTGATAATGGCAGACCAGAAATGGAAAACCCATTACGCTTCTTGATCCGAGGACCCAAAGCTGGGAACTTGCCATAGGATGACCTTTTTTGGGGGAATCAATGGACGATCTCTTTGTTTGGCGATAGTATTGTACCCCGAGGGATGAATGTACTATTGCTTCTCAAATCGAGAATCCGAAACTGAGAATCCCACTTTCTATATCATACCTGTGAGGGGGATATTGGGTTTTTCTGCAGGAAACCAAGACTCTTCCAACCTTTGTTCTCTCATTGCGTCAGATCTCGCACCAACACAACACTACCTTTGCAGATGTTCAGATTTGACTATTCAGACTATGCTGGCTTGTTGATTCTGATGTTTCATATCATCTCATCATGTCAAATTAATTATTGCATAAGCATTTTAAAACGTTATTTTTGCATAAATTGCATTCATTCATGCTCGCATATGCATGTCCTTCATCCGGGAACCTTTGCTCACTCTGATCATTTCCGGCTTGTAGCAAGACGACGACTCGACATCGGTATTTCACTCACTCAAGCAAATCCAGGGTCATGGCTGACTTCGAAGCTGAGAACGCTGCTTATAAGGAAACCCTGGCCCAATTACAAGTTCGGATGGATCTGTTTCAGACAAACATGGACGTTATCATGGAACTCCTTCGTGCTCAGAGGGACGCCACTGTTGCTGCCACTGTTGTTGCAACCCCTACTGAGCAACTGTTGTCACTCCTGTTGTGACCATTCCTCCTGTTGTTATGGCTACTCCTGCTGTCATTTCTTCTCCTGCTACTGTTAAAGAACCAGTTGAGCCTGTGAATCAGCCTGTTATTCATTCGACAATTTCTCAATCCGGTTTGAACAAGATGCCCGCTGGTTTTCCTTGGGGCATGCCTCCGAATTACACTCCTCAGATTGCAAATAATGGTAGTGCCTTCATACTATATCAGCCTTTTGTTGCGCCTATGCCTAATGGGAATGCTGCCGCATATCCATGGGTCATGCCTACTCCAGTCTCGCCTCCAGTGTTGAATGATGATCATGAGAATCTCTAGGTTCAAACTCATCAAACTTCTGGGTTGGCCGACACTGAAACTCCTAACGAAGAAGATCATGTATATAGGGGTCCTCCTATTCATGTTCCGGTTTCATCTCAAGCTGCTCAAACTGTTGTCCAGAATGTTCATCCTAGAATGTTCTATCCCGGGGCATCTTCCTCAGCTGTTGTGGTACCTCATCCATATTATCCATTTGGTGTTCAGATGGGTCAGAATACTGGTCAGATGGTTAATCAGTGTTTGGTATATCCTTCTTAGTTTGCTACTCCGCAAGTGCACGCTCCCGTCACTTCTCAGTTGCCAAATCCTCAGACTCTTGTCAGGCCCACTAATTAGAATAGACCTGCTGACTACAAGTTGTTGGAAGACCGTATCAGAGCTATTGAAGGGTTTTCTGCTTTTGGCTTGGAGGCCAAAGATTTGTGTCTGGTTCCAAATGTTGTGCTGCCACAGAAATCCAAGATACCTGATCTGCCAAAGTATAAAGGTTTAAGTTTCCCGCGTAGTCACATCACTATGTACCGCAGGAAGATGGCATCCCATATTGATAATGATGAATTGCTGGTTCATTTTTTTCAATATAGTTTGTCGGGTGCTTCATTGGATTGGTACATGGGCTTTGAGCGCAGCAAAATCTGTACTTGGAGAGATCTATCTGAAGCGTTCGTGAAACAATACAAATATAACCTTGATCTGGCACCTACTAGATTGCAATTGCAGAATCAGTCACAGTGCTCAGCTGAAACATTCAAGGAGCATGCACAAAGATGGCGTGAGATGGAATCTCGTGTGCGACCTGCTCTCTCTAACAATGAGTTGGTTGACATCTTTATTGGTACCTTACAAGGATCTTACTATGAGAAAATGGTGGGTAGTTATTCATCGAACTTCGCTAATGTTGTAACGATTGGTGAATGGATTAAAAACGGTTTGAAGACTGGAAAGATTCCTGGAGCTCCTTCCCAGCAGCCAGCCACTAGAAAATCTCAGAACAGTCAGTCAAAGAAAAAGGATGGTGAAGCCAACGATGTGACAGCTCAAGTTCCTCCTCAGTATCAAGCTCTCATGGCTCCTATGCCGTATTATCCATATCCATACATTACTGCTGCACAGTATCAACAACCTCCATACCAGTATCATCTGCAACAACCAATTCAAAATGCTCAGAATCAGCAACAAAATCAACAGAACAACAAAAGTCAGCACAATCAGACCCGTCAGAACAACACCAGTCAAGGAAACCATAAGCGTCCGAATTTCGACAGAATTCTGGTGTCATACACGGAATTGTTTCCTTACTTGGTTCACCAAGAGGCAATTGTCCCCAAGTAGATTGCACCTGCAATTCCTCCATTTGGCCCGAGGCATAATCCGAATGCATCCTGTGCTTATCATGCTGGATACATAGGACATGTAATAGAGGATTGCTTTGTTTTCAAAACCAAGGTTCAGGAACTCATTGATAGGAAGGTTCTGACTTTCGCTGAGGAAGGACCTACCATTCAGAATAATCCTTTACCGAATCAGAATGGACCTGCGGCGAACATGATTGAGGATAGTTCAAGGGCTGAATTGATCATGGATGTCGATGAAGTAAAGACCTCGATGGCTATGGTTTTCAAGAAATTGAATGAACATGGGCTGTTGAAAGGGTTGCATGGTAAGTGTCAGATTTATGATGATAATCCCAATCAGTGTCGAAGGCTGAAGGGTTGTGTTCAGATTCTGATGAACCGTGGCGAAGTGCAATTTTCCAGATCTAGACCTGTTGAGGAATTTGCTGCCATTGAGCCGTTCACCATCGTCTATAGAAAAGTTTTGGTGGAATCCCCTAAATAGAAGAAGGTGCAACCCATCGTTGTTTGTCCGTTGAAGTCGTTTCCGTATTAGAATTCCAAAGAGGTACCGTGGAAATATGGGTCTACTGTGTTTTCTGGAGGTCAGGAGATAAGGTTCGCTGAATCTGAGATCGTGAATGTTACAGTCGGGGGAGGTATGACTCATAGTGGACGAGTGTTTGCTCCGAAGGTCACTACAAAGCCTGTTCAAGTTCTAATTGTTGTTTCTCCCAAGGAAACGCTGCATCTGCAACCCCTGTGGAATCTACTGCCCTTCCAGTACTGACTATCCCGTCTGAGGATGTTCCGACGAGCAAAGAGACCCTCGATGATCAAGAGTTCCTTAAGTTGATCAAGAAAAGTGACTTTAAAATTGTGGATCAGCTAGGGCAAACACCCTCGAGGATCTCAATTTTGTCCTTACTTATGAGTTCGCCTGCGCACAGATCAGCTTTGTTGAAAGTCTTGAACAGTGCTCACGTTATGCACGATATATCTGTCGTCGAGTTTGATGATGTAGTGGCCAACATAACCGCAGGTCGGTATTTGGGCTTTAATGAGTAAGAATTACCTCCTGAAGGAGCTGCCCATAATAAACCACTGCACATATCTGTAACCTGCACAGACACCCTGTTATCTCATGTTCTAGTAGATACCGGTTCTTCCCTCAATGTGATGCCTAAGGGCACATTGTGTCAGTTACCGGTGGAAGGAAATGAGATGAGACCAAGCGCCTTAGTTGTCAAAGCCTTTGATGGGTCTCGAAGGCAAGTTATTGGGGAAGTGGACTTACCCATCAATATTGGTCCGCATTTGTTCACCATTACCTTCCAAGTGATGGATATTAATCATGCGTACAATTTCCTACTGGGTCGTCCGTGGATTCACGCCGTAGGGGCAGTTACCTCCACTTTGCATCAGAAGTTGAAGTCATGTTTGATGATCAGCTTGTCATCGTCTGTGGTGAAGAGGATTTGATTGTAAGCGAGTTATCATCTTTTCGATACGTCGAGACCGAGGAAGGTATAGCTGAGGTGCCGTTGCAATGTCTTGAGTTCGAAGATGTCAGCTCTGCTTCAACTAGTCAAAGTAGATCACCACAATTGACTTTAGCATCTGCTAAGAGTGCAAAGGAGACTATCCAGAAATGTACTTTGTCAGGCTGGGGGCATATGATTGATGTGGTTGAGAAGCATAATCGTTTTGGATTGGGTTACCATCCTGATCGTCAATCTGGTTCCTCTGGTCAGAAGCAGTGCAACTTGATCAAGTTCAGTAGCGCGGGTTTCCAGCAAGGTGACATCTTGGCAGCTATTGATGATGCTGGTCCCAGTAATCAGACTTCAAGCCTTGTGCGCAAGTGTCTGCCAGGTTTCAAGCTCAACAATTGGACATCTACCGAGATTCCTGTGGTTTTCCCATATAACATGTAATGCATTTTGCTTTCTCATTCCCTCGTCCTCGCCCGAGACGAGTGGATAGCTTGTAAAGGGCCTCACGCTTTTACAATATTATGTGATCAATAAATAAAAGTTTTTTGCATTCAAAATCATGCTCTATTTTCTTTCTTTATTTTACTTTTCACAAATAAATGGAAAAAGTTTCTTTTATTTTTCACTTTTAAAAATAACTCATTCTATCCATAAACATGCAAAACTAATAAAAGCATTGGCAACAACATGGCAAACATCCATTGTAATTCTGGAATTCCAATTAACCAAGCCGAAGAAGATGGTGAGGAAGATTGTGAGTTACCGACTGAACTAGCAAGGCTCCTTGAGCACGAGCATAGAGAGATTCATCCACACAAAGAGCCAGTGGAAGTTGTCAATCTTGGTACTGATGAGGTCAGAAGAGAAGTCAAGGTTGGCATATCCCTCACAAAGCATGTACACTCCGAGTTGGACAAGTTGTTGAAAGAGTATGTCGATATCTTTGTTTGGTCCTACCAAGATATGCCTGGGTTGGATACCAACATCGTTGAACATCACTTACCATTCAAGCCCGGATGTCCTCCTGTCAAGCAGAAACTCAGAAGGACTAGACCCGACATGGCACTCAAAATCAGAGAAGAGGTAAAGAAACAGCTTGATGTTGGGTTCCTAGCCACTTCCGAATATCCTGAATGGATTGCCAACATCGTCCCGATTCCGAAGAAGGACGATAAAGTCAGAATGTGTGTGGATTATCGAGATCTCAACAAGGCAAGCCCGAAGGATGACTTTCCTTTGCCTCATATTGATGTCTTGGTAGATAACACAGTGTAGTTCTCTGTCTTTTCCTTCATGGACGGTTTTTTCAGGATATAATCAGATCAAAATGTCCCCAGCTGATATGGAGAAGACCACTTTCATCACGCCATGGGGTACATATTGTTACAAGGTCATGCCATTCGGTCTAAAGAATGCGGGGGCAACATACCCACGTGCCATGACAACCCTCTTTCACGATATGATTCATAAAGAGATTGAGGTCTACGTGGACGATATGATTGCCAAGTCCAAGACTCAGAATGATCACCTGGTCCCTATGAAGAAAATGTTTGACAGACTCCAGAAGTTTAGATTGCGGTTGAATCCTGGGAGTGCACCTTCGGAGTTCGATCTGGTAAACTGTTGGGTTTTGTTGTGAGTCAGAAAGGCATTAAAGTCGATCTTGATAAGGTTCAGGCAATTCAGAACATGCCGCCTCCCAAAACAGAAAAAGAAGTTCGTGGCTTTCTGGGCAGACTCAATTACATTTCAAGGTTCATTTCCCATTTGACGGCTACCTGTGAACCAATGTTCAAATTACTCAGAAAAAATCAATCGGTTGAATGGAATAATGATTGTCAGGAAGCATTTGACAAAATAAAATAATACTTACAAGAACCACCGATCTTAGTACCACCGGTTCCTGGTAGGTCTTTAATCATGAATCTCACCGTTCTCGATGAATCAATGGGATGTGTATTGGGTCAACATGATGACACTGGCAGAAAAGAACATGCAATATACTATCTGAGCAAGAAGTTCACTGATTGTGAGACCAGATACTCACTCTTGGAGAAAAATTGATGTGCTCTAGTCTGGGCTGCTCAACGCCTACGACAATACATGATTTGCCATACTACTTTGTTGATATCCAAAATGGATCCAATAAAGTACATATTTGAAAAGCCTGCTGTCTCTGGAAGGATTGCTCGGTGGCAGATGCTGTTAACTGAGTATGATATCCAACATGTTACCCAGAAAGCAATAAAAGGGAGTGTCTTGCCTGACTACCTTGCCCATCAACCTGTAGAGGGTTATCAACAGATGAAGTTTGACTTTCTCGATGAGGATGTTCTGTTTATCAGAGATTATGAGGCTCCAGACCCTGACATAGGACCCGATGCAGGAGAAGATGGACGCTCGTGTTCGATGGTGCCTCCAATTCTAAAGGTCGTGGAATCGGTGATATCCTCATCTCTCCGACAGGGGTTCACCTTCCCTTCACTGCCAGATTATGCTTTGCATGCACCAACAATATGGCTGAATACAAATCATGTATCTACGGTATTGAAGCTACTATTGACATGAAAATCAAGATTCTTGAGGTCTATGGAGATTCTGCCTTGGTCATCGGTCAAGTCAGAGGGAATTTTGTGACTCGGGATTCCAAGCTGGTTCCGTACCAACAACACATTGCGAAGTTGATTCCTTAATTTGATGAAATTTCTTTTCATCATATCCCCAGAGAGGAAAATTAACTAGCTGATGCTCTTCCCACATTAGTATCCATGTTCAGGGTCAAGTGGAAGAATTAAGCTCCTCATATCCGCATTGATCACTTGAACGAACCAGCACATTGTTTAGGAATCGAGGATGAGTCTGATGACAAGCCTTGGTTCTACGAAATTAAAAGATATTTGGAAAAACAGGAATATCTCGAGGGTATCACTATCACTGATAAGAGAGCTCTTAGGCGGATTTGCGCCAAATTCTTCTTAAGTGGTGGTATATTGTACAAAAGGAATTATGATTCTGTGTTGGTCAGATGCGTGGTAGATACGAAGCAAACACAATCATAAGTTCCATACATGAGGGCTGCGAGGGTGTACATGCTAAAGGTCCTGCTATGGCCAAGAAGATCCTTCGGGCTGGGTATTACTGGACAACAATGGAGGTAGCTTGTTACAACTTTGCCAAAAGATGTCACATGTGCCAAATCTACGGAGACAATATCCATGTGCCTCCAACTCCATTGAATGTTTTGACTTCACCTTGGCCATTCTCCATGTGGGGTATAGATATGATTGGAATAATCGAGCTGAAGGCTTCCAACGGTCATCGATTCATTCTGGTTGCTATCGACTACTTCACCAAGTGGGTTGAAGCCGCTTCTTATGCAAACGTTACACGACAAGTGGTTTCCAGATTCATCAAGAAAGAGATAATCTGTCGTTATGGCATTCCTAACAACATTATCATGGACAATGCAAGCAACTTGAACAACAATATGATGAAGGAGTTGTGTCAAGAATTTAAGATCGAGCACCACAACTCTTCACCATATTGGCCCAAGATGAATGGCGCCGTTGAAGCAGCAAACAAAAACATCAAGAGGATTGTCCAAAAAATGGTCAAGACTTACAAGGATTGGCATGAAATACTTCCCTTTGCACTGCATGGCTACCAAACTTCAGTTCGCACTTCTACTGGGGCAACTCCGTATTCACTTGTGTATGGTATGGAGGCAGTTCTACTAATTGAAGTCAAAATTCCTTCACTTAGAGTCATCATGGAAGCAGGTCTTAACGAAGCTGAATGGGTTCAATCCAGATACGACCAACTGAATCTCATCGAAGAGAAGCGCCTTACAGCTGTTTGTCATGGTTAATTGTATCAGAGACGCCTCAAGCGAGCTTTTGACAAGAAAGTTCTTCCTCGAACATTCTGTGAAGGCGAGCTCGTGCTCAAGAGATATTCACCTGTTCACTCGGATCCACGAGGCAAATGGACTCCCAACTACAAAGGACCCTTTGTTGTTAAGAAGGCCTTCTCAGGAGGAGCCCTGATCCTCACCAAAATGGATGGGGAGGAGTTGCCATCACTCGTGAACTCCGATACAGTCAAAAAATATTATGCCTGAAAAAAAGGATAAGAGTCCGCTAGATTGACATCCGCAAGGACAATCTAGGCAAAAATGGACGTCCCGATGGACCAAAAAAAGAGATGTCCATGCTAAAGTTAGGGACAATGAAAAAACAATGATAGCCCGCTAAGTTGAAAACCCGAAAGGGAAACTTAGGCAAAAAGGGGTATCCCGGTGGACAAAAAAAAATATGTAGAAAAAACATCTCCAGGAAAAAATTAGGGATAAAGGCATTAACTGTGAACACTTGAGCCCCTCTTTGTCACAGCTAGACCTCAGACGATAATAGAGCAGTCAAATCATCATCAACTGGTGCAAGGCGTTGGAACCTAGACTTACAGTGAATGGTAGCCAATGTTTTAATCAATGCAAAGCATGATTTCCCTTTGCCATTTACATTTGTTTTTCAATTTTATTGCAAATTTCCTCATCAAGGATTTTTGTATCCTTGTACACATTTTATGTACAAAATTTTCACATTTCAATAAAATGCATTCTTTGTTATCTCAAGTTGTTTCATTCCAGTATTTTGTTTGCAGAATAAATAATTATTTGTGATCACATAATACTAAAAAACGTTGAGAATAATAAAAAGCTAAATCAATCGAGAAAGCATTATGCATTGCATGTGTTACTGGTAACTCCTGCAGGACAATCAGTAATATCCATTGGTAAGCCTAACGCCTGGCCGACAATGTGATGGTTCCATGAAGAAGTTATTGTCCCCTCAGCAGTTCCTCAGCAGAGTCATCATTCCCCCCAACAAGCATCACTACGATTTGTCGAAAGGCTCGTTTGTTTACATCTCTTTTCTCAGACAGATTTTTAATGTCGCTAGGCAGGTTGCCAAAGTGTTCCCAGCAGAGACTCTTTGCTCTCTTTCCCCGGCAAGGGTTGTACATCATCTCCAATAATATGAAACTATCTATCCTCAGTAGCAGTGGGTTCTCCTCAGCCGAGTCAACATGATTTGGAAGGATGTATTTCCCCATGCAGAGTCAGCCTTGGTAGGAAGGATCGATTTGATTCTTTCATCCCCAGCAGAGACAACTATGGTGATTTAGAAACCTGAGATGTTCTCGGTTTCTTTCCCCAGCAGAATCATCATCCTTTGTGAACTCTCTTCCTCAGCAAAGTTTGTCTTTATCGGTGGGTCCTCTCCCCGACTGAGGGTGTCGAAGTCGTTTTGCTACGATTTTCTGCCTAACCGTTTCACGGTATGCCTTACCTTGCGCATTTGCATTGCATGGTATCAAGCATCATGTAGAAACGCATACATAGCATATGCATCGATCATACTCCCCCTCTTTTTACCTGACTTATCTCCCAGCAGATTTTCAGCCAACTTTGCACCTATATTTTCTTTCTTAACACTCTCCTTTTGCCATCGTCGGCCAAATTTTCTAGCTACTCTTTTATTTAATCCCCTTTTACCTCGAATCATCGAAAAGCTGGCGTAATTCGTACACTCAGGTCCAAGTGGATTAAATAGGGGCAACTGTCGTAACCCGAAATTTGACCTCCCTTTTTTGCCTTTTGCATAAGCATGCGCATTCGCATCATTAGCATACGCAGTCACACTTTTCTTTGTGTGTTTCTTGTTGCAGGGTATTCAGGTTTTCCAAGCCCGATTAATTGAATCCTCACAAGATCATCACATCATCAAAACCAGCTCAAAATAAAGGTTTCCATGTTTATTTATCAAGGCAAGAGATGGAAAATTGGAATCAGGACTTCAACATCATATTTTTGCAAATTTGTGGAAATTTGGCTGAAGTAACCGGTTAGCACATATGCTGTAATTGGTTACTCAGTGTATTTTTCACCAAAAACGCAAGTTCTCAAGCAAGTAACCGGTTAGCACATATGCTGTAACCGGTTACTCTGTGCAAAATTTCAGTTCCTACTGCATTTTTGGGACAGCCTCCTTGCACACTCTTTGGGCATTGATTCTACAATATTCTAGCAACATGTGGAATATTTTAGACTTCTCTAGACATTTGAAGGCTATTCAATTCAATCCAAGTGCATTTACTCTAGTGCTTCATTCCAAATTAAGTGCAACATGTTGCTTGTTTTACAAGCATGCCAACCTTTGGATGATGGAAATTCACATTGGAATTGTTACCGAGTTGGTTCTAACTAACCGAGTTAACCGCCTTGACTCAGTGAGTCTAGCCCAACTAACTCCTAGCCTAGCTCCAAACCCAAAGCTAAGTCCAAACCAAATTCCAAACCTCTCACACTCCAAACCTAAAGTCTATATAAACTGACCTTCACTCATTTTTCAAGGACCTTCAACCATTTTGCACAATTCACTCTCAATTCTCTCACATTCTCTCTGATTTTTTCTGCTACATTTTCATCTTCATCTCAAGTCTTTTCCAAAACCTCACCAAAGCTCATTTCTACTTTGAAGGATACTCACTTTTACATCAAAAGTGATTATTTCTTGAGCTCAACCTTCATCATTCTTGCTATTATACTTGGATTTCTGGAGTTATTTCAGCTTTTGGATTAATCTTGAGTATTTGCTGCAACTTTCAACGGTTCGAATTCGCATTTTGGAGCTTTATCGTATTTTGCTCGATTTCGACACGTTTCGTCACCAAATTGAAGATTCCTCTGGTTTTCTTTAATTTTTTTGCATCAAGAACACTTTGCAACAATTACTAAGGCACATCTCAGCCTTGTAGGTTGGTAGATCTCACTTTACTCTTTGTTTCGATCGTTTCGCACATTTACGATGTAATTCCGTTTCATTTTCGGTTTGATTTGCCGTGCATTTGATCGATCTTGGATCTCCATTATTATTGCTTGTGATCTGTGTTAATTTCCCTTACATGGTGTAATTTGCGTGCACCAATTCGTGATCTAGCATGTGATAGTTTGGATAAGTGATTATGTGTTGAAAGTTGCTTTTGAAAAGCTGTTTTTGCTGTTATTTTTGCCTCTGTTACAGTGGTAACCGGTTAGCAGATATGCTGTAACCGGTTACACAGTGAAATTTTCACTAAAAACGTAAGTTTTCAAGCAGGTAACCGGTTAGCAAATATGCCGTAACCGGTTACCACTGTACAGAAAGGCCATTTTCTTGCATTTTCAAGTGTGTTTGCCATGCTTTCTTCATTCTAACTTCCATTGATTGTCATGCTTAATTTTATGGATGTTTTAAATATCATTTAACTTCCGTTTGAAGCTTAGTCATGAACTTTTGTTATACACTTTCAATTATTCAAATTGTTCATATTTTTGGCATCATGTGAATATAATCATTCTTGCATTTGTCTTTGATCACATAACATGACTTTGTGTTGCATATTTGTTGATCATTGGGTACTGTTTTGTACTCCCTTCCTTGGTTTTGCATTAAGTTTCATTCTTCGTGGATGAACTTAATTTTGTATAATTAATAATTCACACCTTTTGCCTTAACGATTTTCCACTCTCTTTGGAAAATTATTGGCATGGCTTTCCCTTTGATTAATTTATCGAAACCATGTTTTGATTAGTTGATCTTCCCCTTTCCTCTCTTTAGGCTTCCTTTAGAGCTTTCTCTCTCGATCCCCCGTGGAGTTGGAGTTTCGCGCTACGCCTTGCATCAGAGCAATGTACAATTAAAGCTGTTATGTTGTCCATTTCTCCACACAGGAGCACTGTACAAATTGGGGCTGTTACGCTGTCTGTTTTCTTTTCCGTACTATACTTTGAGTGCTAGAGAATGAATGAGGAGGGAGTTGTCCTACCCTCACTCTGACTATTTCTTGGGTAAGGGCGTTGGCCCTCTCATTGAGAATAGTCACCTCTATCCTCGAGCTATAGTGTTCCTCATTCCCCCCCTTGATCACTTTTTGTACCTCTCAATCTCTCTCTTGCTTAATCACCATCCTTCTTGGTTAAGATCATTGTCTTGATTTAGCATTCTTCTCCTTTGTCTCAACATTCTTTTCTTGTGGCCAATCATTACTATATTGATTCCCCTGAAGAGTCTCGACCCATTTTCTTCGGTTAATCACAGGTTTTCTGTTAAAACCTGTCGTGAATCGGATACCTTAGAAACAAAGTATAATTGGTTCCTTGATCAGTCAAGAAACCCACAAGGGTTAGGGTTAACAAAGAAAACAAGAGTAAACAACAAGGATTGGTTATAAAATTGTTATTCTTTCCTTTCTCCTTAAATTAAGGATTACAAGTATACAAGAATAACAAACTAACCACTCTCACACTTTGTAGGTTTTGTCACATTTAGAATGAGAGACTAGTATGCTATTTATAATAAAACCTAGCACACTAAACTAATGGGCCTTTAACAAAATACCCATTACAAGTTAACTTAGGGTACAAGCTAACTTAACCAATTGGATCCTTAACACAAGGCCCAATTCAATATGCTAACAAACCCTAGCAATATTAACTAATACATGTTAGAACAACCTTCGACTACAACATGTATTATTTCTCGACGGCAGCATGTGAACCAACTTCGACGGCATGCTTCTTCTAGAGTTCGATCCAAATTCCACAAATCTCCACCTTGGATCTAACTCTAACAACAATAAAACAAACTAGCTTTCTTCATGCAGCTTTATCAACTGCATACAGTGGAAAAACTTGCAACTTGGCAATGTCTTGGTGATCATATCAGCAGCATTATGATCTGTCGAAACCTTCAGCACTTGGACTTCTCCATGCTCGATTACCCCTCTGATGAAATGCAGCCTCACATCAATGTGCTTGTTTCGCTCATGATAGGCTGAGTTCTTCGACAGGTGTATTGCACTTTGACTATCACATTTAACAGTGATATTTCGACCTTGAAGTTTCAGCTCCTTTGCAAAACCTTCAAGTCACAATGCCTCCTTCACAGCTTCAGTGAGGGCAATATATTCAGCTTCAGTGGTTGATAAGGCAACAACTTTCTGGAGCGTCGCTTTCCAACTGATTGCTGTGCCAAACATTGTGAAAACATATCCAGAAATAGACTTTCTGGAATCCATACAACCTGCATAATCAGAGTCAACAAATCCTTCGACTGCTGCTTTACTATCTTCACCCAAGGCTCCACCATAAATTAGGACTCTGTTCAGAGACCCATTTATGTACCTTAAAATCCACTTCAATGCTTGCCAATGAGCCTTTCCAGGATTCGACATGTACCTGCTCACAAGACTCACTGCATATGCTATGTCAGGTCTTGTACAAACCATAGCATACATCAAAGAACGAACTATATTAGCATATGGAATGCTATTCATATAAGTTCTTTCGACATCAGTACTGGGACACTGATCTATACTCAGCTTGAATTGAGGGTTTGTCGGAGTTACAACAGGCTTTGAATTCGACATACCATACTTTTCGAGAATCTTCCGTAGGTATGCCTCTTGAGATAAGCATAATTTCGACTGCTTTCTATCTCTTCGGATGTCAATCCCAAGAATCCTAGACGCAGCTCCCAGATCCTTCATTTCGAACTCCTTACTGAGTTCAGCCTTCACCCTCCTTACCTCTTCGACATTGTTGTTTGCTATTAGAATATCATCCATATAAAGCAACAAAATAACAAATGAATTACCCGGTCGAAATCTGAAGTAAACACAGTGGTCGAACTGACTTCTGAAGAAACTTATGCGTGGCATGAACTTGTCGAATCTCCTATTCCACTGTCGAGGAGATTGTTTCAGTCCATATAGAGATCTCTTCAGCTTGCACACATAATCTTCCTTCCCCTTTTCGACATACCCTTCAGGTTGCCTCATCAGGATTATTTCATCTAGATCACCATACAAGAACGCAGTCTTCACATCCATCTGTTCCAGTTCAAGATCGAACTGTGCCACCATGGCTAACAACATTCGAATGGATCTATGCTTTACAACAGGCGAGAACACATCATTGAAATCAACACCTTCTTTCTGAGTGAACCCCCTAGCAACTAACCTTGCCTTGTATCTTTTCGACGCCACTCCTTCGATTCCTTCCTTGACTTTGAAAATCCATTTACAACTGACTAACCTGGCTCCAGCAGGTTTCTTTATCAGTTCCCATGTGTCGTTATCATGAAGAGATTTCATCTCGTCATCCATGGCTTTCAGCCATTCAGTCTTCTTTCGACTCCTCATAACTTCCTTATAGTCTCTAGGTTCTTCGTCGAGAACCTCACTTGCAGAGATTAAGGCATAAGCTATAAGATCTACATACCCAAGTCTCTGAGGTGGCTTGATGACTCTTCTCGACTTGTCTCTTGCTAACAGGTAGTCATTATCAGTTTCCTCATCTTCGACAACATCTTCTGTTTCGTCTTCGACTTCATCTGGGGTACGCACTTCAGCATCAACATGCTCCACCTCAACAGGAATCTCTCCCTGTTCCAGCTCTTCGTCAGCAACATCAGTTTTATTGAAAGCCATCTCAGCTTCATTGAAAACTACATCTCGACTGGTGATACACCTCCTGTGACCTGGCTCTAGGCACCATAGCCTATAAGCTTTGACTTCTTCAGGGTATCCCATGAACATGCACTTCAGAGCTCTAGGTTCGACCTTGTCTTGCCTAATGTGAGCATAGGCCACACAGCCAAATACTCTCAGTCTGTCGAGACTAGGTGGATTTCCTGACCAAACTTCTTCAGGTGTCTTCATATCTAATGCAGTCGAAGGACATCTATTTATCAGATATGCAGCTGTCGAATCAGCTTCAGCCCAAAACACCTTCTTCAATCCAGCACTAACCAACATGCATCTAACCCTTTCAAGGATTGTTCGATTGAATCTCTCAGCTAAGCCATTTTGTTGAGGAGTACCTGCTACAGTCTTATGCCTTGTAATCCCAGACTCAACACAGTAACTGTCGAACGCTTTGTTGCAGAACTCAAGGCCATTGTCGGTTCTCAACCTCTTAATCTTTCTGCCAGTTTGAGTTTCGACCAAAATCTTCCAACTTTTGAAATTCTCAAAAGTTTCATCCTTCGTCTTCTGAATGAATACCCATAGCTTTCTGGAATAGTCATCAACAATGGATAGAAAATACCTTGCACCTGAGTGTGAAGGATTCCTTGCAGGCCCCCAAAGATCAGCATGAATGTAATCAAGGGATCCATGTGTTCTTTGCTTGCCTTTGTTGAACTCCGCCCTACAGGATTTACCAAATACACAAGATTCACAAAACTCCAACTTTTCGACTTTGTCACCACCTAGCAGGTTCTGCTTCCCCAATTCGACCAGGCCTCTTTCGCTGACATGGCCCAATCTCATGTGCCATAACTCTGTCTTCGACAAAGATTTCGTGGATACAACATTTGTCGAACCACTTACAACCTCAGCCTCCAGGGTATACAAGCCTTGGTTTTTCACGCCTCTCAAGACTTCCTTCGACCCTTTCATGACTCTCAGGGTACATTGCTCTCCTTTGAAAACATATCCCTTTCTGTCGAATTCACCAAGAGAAATTAAATTTCTCTTCAAGTCAGGTACATACCTAACTTCAGTCAATAATCTTATTGACTCATCATGGAGCTTGAATCTCACGGATCCAATACCTGCAATTTTGCAAGCTTTGTTGTTTCCCAGCAGCACTGATCCTCCATCTTGATCACATAATTCTTCAAACACATTCTTGTTTGGATTCATGTGCCAAGTACATCCAGAATCCATAATCCACTCTTTTCTTGAGTCGCTACTTGAAACTACAAGAGCATCAGATGAGTCGAAGTCATCTTGAACAATAGCCGCGTTGCCATTATCCTTACCTCCATGATCTTTCAGGCGTTCAGGGCACACTTTTCTTGTGTGACCCTCCTTCTTACAGTGATAACATCGAAAACCAGATGTTTCGCCACTAGAAGACTTCTGCTGACTTTTACCTTTCTTCTTGTCGAACCTACCATCCTTTCGCAAGAATTTTCCCTTAACTGCCAAACCTTCACCAACCGTCGAAGGTTTATGCTCCTTTCGTTCGTTCAGGTCCTTAGAGTACAAGGCTGCTTGAACTTCTTCAAAGGTCAGGGACTCTCTTCCATACAAGAGAGTTTCTTTGAAGTGAGCATGCGATTTGGGAAAAGCATACAACAACAACAATGCTTGATCTTCATCATCAATCTTTACATCAATGTTTTCAAGATCAAGAATCAGTTTGTTGAAAGAATCCAACTGCTCAGCCAAAGCCTTTTCTTCATTCATCTTGAACGAATACAAGGCTTGCTTCAGGTAAAGACGATTCACCAAGGATTTGGTCATATACAAACTTTCCAGCTTCGTCCATAATCCCATCGCCGTCGTCTCTTTTGATACCTGTCGAAGAACCTTATCACCAAGGCTAAAAAATATTGCGTTGTGTGCTTTCTTGATCATGGTAGTCTTTTCTTTTTCAATTAACGCAGCGTCCATGGCTGTCATTCCCTTCAACGCTTCCAAACAACCCTGCTGAACCAGTAGGGCTTTCATCTTCAAGCGCCACAGACCGAAGTCGTTCACTCCGGTGAACTTCTCGATCTCATACTTTGTTGAGGGCATCTTTTCCACGCTCACCGCACCAATTTGTCGTGAATCGGATACCTTAGAAACAAAGTATAATTGGTTCCTTGATCAGTCAAGAAACCCACAAGGGTTAGGGTTAACAAAGAAAACAAGAGTAAACAACAAGGATTGGTTATAAAACTGTTATTCTTTCCTTTCTCCTTAAATTAAGGATTACAAGTATACAAGAATAAAGAACTAACCACTCTCACTCTTTGTAGGTTTTGTCACATTTAGAATGAGAGACTAGTATGCTATTTATAATAAAACCTAGCACACTAAACTAATGGGCCTTTAACAAAATACCCATTACAAGTTAACTTAGGGTACAAGCTAACTTAACCAATTGGATCCTTAACACAAGGCCCAATTCAATATGCTAACAAACCCTAGCAATATTAACTAATACATGTTAGAACAACCTTCGACTACAACATGTATTATTTCTCGACGGCAGCATGTGAACCAACTTCGACGGCATGCTTCTTCTAGAGTTCGATCCAAATTCCACAAAACCGAATCCCCAGGAGTTCGCAACCTTCTTTTGGTTCATCTCCCTTTGTTTGGTTAACCACTTCTTGTCAGTTAAAACACCAATTTGCACTCTCTTTTCCTCAATTAACCACAGTCCATCTGTTAAAATACTGAGTTTCCTTGGGTTAATCACCTTCTCTCGGTTAATCACCCTTTTCTTCAGTTAACCACAGTCCGTCTGTTAAAACACTGAATCCCTTTTTTGAGTTAATCACCACCTTTTGGTAAATCACTCATTTTTTTCGGTTAATCACAGGTTTTCTGTTAAAACTGAACCCCGCAGTTGGCAACCTTTATTGGTTCGAATACTTGCACCTTTGGGCTAGTAACCTCTTTTGGTTCAATACCCCCATTCGTGGTCAAGTGCTATTTTTTAGTCAATACCAACACCCCTTTTGGGTTACGACCTTCGATCGGTCCTACACCCGCTCTTCTGGTTGATCACAGTTTTCTCTGTTAAAACCAATGCTTCTCTATTCCCACAGAGTTGCTATCCTTGTTTCCTCGGTTAAGCACTGTTCATCAGTTAACATACCGATGTCCCCTCCGAGTCAAACACCCTATCTTGGTTCAACACTCTCTCTCTCTTGGTTTATCGCAGTCCGTCTGTTGACACCAGCCTCTTTTCCCCGCCAGAGTCTTACTCTCTTTCTTCGGTTAACCACTGCCAGCCAGTTAATATACCGAGTCTCCCTTTTCTCTTGGTTTTGACACCATCCCTTTATTTGGATCCCCAGTCGGGTCGCTTACCCTCTATCCCTAGCAGTTCTTTATTCTCCTTCCCCAGCGGAGTTTCTTTCATTCTTGGTTTTGACACCATTCTTTTTCTAGTCTCTTTTGCAATCGCTCTTACTGTGTGGTCTTCCCAGTAGAGTTTTTCTTTCACTCTTGCTCTTGGTTTTGACACCATTTCTATTGTTTCCCTGTTTCTTTCTTGTTTTGTTTTCCGTTCGGTTCCCCGAACTACGAAAGCTCTGATTCTGCATTCTTTTGAATTTCAGATATGTAGGCACGAGACGCGATGTCTTGGCGAGCACACTTCCACCCTTCTTCCATTCTTTTCTGTCCCCTGGTTCCATGAACTACGACGCTCTGATTTCCTCATTGCACTATGAGGGTACGTAGGCACGAGGGCCACAATCCTCCGTGAGCACTTTCTTTCTTTTCTTTCGTTTTCCCTCTCTCTCTCTCTCTCTCTCTCTCTCTCCTCTTTCTTTTAGCTAGAATCCTTTAGATAGATAACCCATCCAAGCCTAGAAGCAAGCGAAATGGTTCCCGTCGAGTACGACGGATGCGTTAGGTGCTAATACCTTCCTTTCGCATAACCAACCCTCGCTCCCGTTTCTCTTCCCCTTGGGTTTTATCGATATTTTCCCTGTCCTTTGGGACTAAATAAAGTTCGGTGGCGACTCTGTTGTTATCTTTGAGTATGCGATTCACTCAAGATGTAAACCAGCCATCTTCAATGACATTGATCATGTGTTAGTGATTATTGTTTCTTGTCAGAGGGAATAATAAGAGAGTTAATGGTTGCGTTCAACAGGTGTGTTGAACAGAGGGTGCACTCTTGAAGACATGAAGATGCGTCTTATATTTTCCAGTCATTAGCTTGGGTGTTCTGTGGAGGAGCACCAGTTACCTTAGTCAGGGGGAGAGGCCTCTTGATCTGAGATGAAGTTCCAGTTTGCATTTGTGCGTCAAGCAAACTGAGATGTTAAGGAGGATGACTTGACATTATTGTTGAAGTTCCAGTTTGCATTTGTGCGTCAAGCAAACCGAGATGTCAAGGAGGATGTCTTGACATTTTGTATTATTGCAAGTTGTGGGAGACTTGGCAGTGCAAGTGAAATGGTTCTTATTGGATGCTTAAGAATCATTGACTGAGTCTGGGAGAATTTATTTTTCTCTTGCAGACTGGGATCATATATTTGTGAAGAATTCTCTGTATGGTCAAATCAGAAGAAGAATCCTGGAAGAATAGACAATGTCTGACATGATGTCAGGACATTGTTATAAAACATGTCTGCATGTAATGGGTTCTTTGGTCGGTGTTCTTAAAAGGAGAAACAGTTAAAAGTCTTGGGCGGTGCGCATTTAGTAGAGTTATTGGCGCTTTGAATTGACCAGCGTTTTGTTCGATGGTTCGTTTCTTTCAAAGGAAATTATCTGCTATAAATAGGATTGCCGTGACACTTCTTGGTCTCATAATTCCTTCCTCACAAGTGAGTGTTTGATGGCATTTTTCAAGATCTGGATGTGTTGCGTCTGGATATGGAGCTGTCTTGGTCACTTTTGCCAAGTTTTGGCTAAAAAGGGGGAGAAGAATAGTGTTCTGGTGTTTGGGTTCATTCGAGCAGTGGCCGTGCAAGAATGTTGGGGGAAGATGTTCTATCATCTCTACTTACTAATTTCTTGTTTTTGTGTCTTGTGATCTGAGTTGTGAAACAGGTTGTGTCTTGTGACCTGAGTTACATAATTCTTGTACTCGGTGTTACAAAGGCTACAGCTGGTGTTTCTTTTCTGAAGGAGTCTTCTACACTGGTTCTGGATCTTTCTTAAAAGGAAAAAGAAATGTGTTGAGGGGGAGATTTCTTCAAACTCCAATCAATTCTCAAGATAGAGGAGTCTTGCTGATGCCAGAATACAGAAGAAGATGTTTTAGCCAAAATTTGTCAAAAGGGGGAGATTGAAAGCTCATAGAGTTTGACTAAATTTTGGTAAAACATATCAACAATAAAGATGAAGAAACTGCCAAGATCAAAGATGTCGAAGAAGATGTCCTAACAGCAAGATGCGACATCCTGGACTGATATAGTAGGATTTAAATGTGTAACAAATCTGTCCAAGATTTGCTACGCTTTTTAATACTGGATCAAGGATAAAAAATAGAAAGCCCAAGACAGATGACTATATATATATGAAGACTTAGACCTAGGGTTCGGGGGGCCTTAAGTACTTTTTGTATCACTTATAACTTTGTAACCTAGTTCTCTTGTGTTGAATAAGGGTTTAGAGTTTGAGAGTCGTTGGCTCTCTTAGGAGTTGTATGTCTCCACTCTGTATTATGGGATGCAGGGTGGAAGGCATAGGTACAGGGACACAACCAGAAACCTGTAGGTAATGGTTGTTGTATTGTTCTTGGACGAAGCTTTGAAGCAAGTCCAAGATAACCTGAAGGTCAAGAAATCGTGACAGTTCTGAATTGGAAGAAGACAGAGATATCACAGGTGATGATTAAGGGAAGTGAGTGGGGTATCTCGTATCAGGGTTCTAAACGTTTGAGTTTAACCTTGGTAAATATGTTCATGGGGTAGATGTTAGGGATAAAGTTGTAAACGTGGGAGTTTAACTTTGTAACAGTCTACACAATAGTGAAGTCTTCTTCCTGGATTGGTATCCCCCAAATGTAGGTGAATTGCACCGAACTGGGTTAACAATTACTGTCTTATTTAACATTATGCAATTTATAGTTTTTCTTAACTGACATGTTGGATCAGATGTCGTGACATCTGTGATGGTGCAGTTCTCATATTCAAGGTATCAGTCTGCTGTTGCGCCTCCAAGTTTAAAAGATTATGTAGAACAATGTCTTGACATGTGTTAGGACATCTGCTACCTGCATAGGCCAGAATTTCATTTAGTATTGATTTTTTCACAAAAAACTAAAATGAATGACCTTAGAAAAAAAATATATAAGTTTTGGTTATTTTGATCATAGTTTCAAAAAGTGATTGCCATTTTATTTTCCTATTACTTTGTATCAGCTGATGTTACAACATCCTTAGACAATATAATATATTTAACTTAATGGCACATCATTTGCCTATTGCTTTGTTAATTTTTTTTTTAAAATTTGTGCATCACCATGACTTTAAATATTTTTTTAATGGGATAGGATAGGATGTGACGAAAGAGAAGTGGGTGGTCATATCAATTGTTTAATCTCCTGCTATATAATAATAAACTACCATTGTTTATTTTATTACTATGAATGTTCTCAATGCCAAAGTGTGGGATCACATCTGACATAGGATCTTCTTTGCTATAACTTTTTCCTATCTCTCACATCATGTCAGCTATTATCTTTTCCAATGAATTTACCTTTAAACATTTGCCATTTATTTCTTTTCCTCTACCATGTTCTTATGCCATTCGTGTACATCACAAAAGTTCCTTACTTTTTATGATGACTTTATTGTACTTACTTTTTGAAAAATCTCCTTGCATATTTCTGGGGAAAAGTATACGTTAACATACTTTGTGGTTATGTTTCAATATGTTTGGCTTCCAATTATCTGCTATTAGTAACTAAAGTGTGGTTTACAAATATAATGTTGGTTTATATATTTGCAATTAGAAGTGCTTAGAGTAAAGTAAATTTACTAAGCTCTCTTATAGAACAAGAGTAATTTTAACTATAAATGAAATATTTTTTTAGAAACTAGAGAGCTTGTCACACCCTAATTTTTGACCCTTAGATTCTGTGTTTTTCGCTTCACATTGTCTGCATAGCATATCACGCATTTCATCTCGCATAATACCCAATTTTATCAGGAAGAATAAATTTGTTGGAATTTACAGCCGAATCGGTCAAATAAAAGTCAACTATGCGAAAAATCAGTGGACAGAGAATTTTTAAATCGAGCCTGCAGAGGTCAGTGGTATTAATCTACGTTTTGCATAGTTTAACCTGGCGTGCTCGTTTGAATTTTTCGACCACTTTTCGGTCGCATTTCTGGACAGATTAGGCTATTTTAGCGGGTAAAATTTATTTTGAAATTTGACCGAATGCTGTATTTTTCCAATACGTATATTTTACGCTGGTCATTTCGGTGCAGTCGTTTTTCTTTTAGTTCAGGATTTTTTTCAGTACCCTTTTCTATTCGTGTTTATTCATTTTATTTGTAGTTTTTTTTGGTTAAATAATCTTGTAATGAATTTAGAATTAATTTTAGTACTTGTTTAGTTAATTAGGATTTTTATCTTTTTGTTAACTATAATTAATTTTACCATTTAATTTTTAGTTATATTTATTTAGTTTATCCTAATTAGATCTTAATTATTTAGCATTAGTTTAATTTATTTTATTATTTAAATTTTGTTTTGTTTTATTTTTTTAGTAAGACTTGTCCACAATATTTGTTAAAGCTTATTTTATTTTTTCTCATCTTGGTGAAATAAAAACCTGCATATTCCAACGTACATATACACACCTTTTTTTTTGTCTTCATCTTAATGTGGTCCCCACCCTCCTACAAAAGAGAGCACGCGGACTCCCTCTGTCTGTACCACTTGCAGCTAGGGATGTAAATGGATATCCATGGGGACAGAGACTATGATATCCGTATCCACCCCGTTGGATAAATATGATATCCATATCCGCCCCATATCCATGTGGATATCCGTTAAGTGGGTAATCCGCGGGTTTTATGGTACCCGTGGATATTTACAGATATCCATGGATAATATTTTTTTAATAAAAATTATTGTTTGAAAAAAATATTTTTAACTTCTTTTAAAGACATAAAAAATTATTCACCGAAACATAATTAGATCCAAACATAATATTCATACATTTTATTTTTAACCAAACAAATAAAAGATATGGTGATTATAAGTTATGATGGAAGAGCGAACGACAGAGGAGTAGGAAGAGAGACACTGGTTCGACAGAGGAATGACGACACTAGTTAGTTGGACTATGAAATTGTTGAAGTGAGGTATGAAGTATTGAAGAGTTTAAATAGAAATGGCGAATATAATTTGAATGAAATGTGAAAGTTTATATTCAAAGAAAGTTTCAAAAAGAAAAAAAGAAAGAAATATAAGAAGACTAATTTTTTGGAAGATGAAAAGATAAGGTATAATAAACTAATGATAGTTAAATGATTTTTATAATTTATTAACGGATATGGATATCCGCGGATATGAATATCATTAAACCCATATCCATATCCATTAACAAACGGATATTTAAATATCCATTTATTTTATCCGTAGATATCCATTAAGTTATCCGCCCCATATCCGTGACGGATTTTATCCGCGGATATCCGCGGGTACGGATTTTTTTGCCATCCCTACTTGCAGCTCTCTCTCTCTTTAATAAGGGATGGCAGAAAAAAGAAAGAAACATTTTTGTTAATACTCACTTTCCTCTCCACATTTCTTTGACCGTGCGGGCCCCACAGCTGCTATACCATAGGCCTTTCAAAAGCACAAGTTGCAAACAGCAAACAAGGACTGAGCGAGCCAAATACGCAGGCCTTATCAATGCAATATACAAGCCAACCAAGAAAAATACTCTCTCTCTCTCATTTCTCCATTCTTTGTTTTTTTCAAACAATAAACTTTTACACTACAAATGAGAGAAATGGAGTATACTTTATTAAAAAACTACAGACATTGAAATTTTTTTGACATGCTTCAACAATACATATCCACCACATCGGATCTCTGCCACTACACCATAACAAAAGTGTACCATCCCTATAACTAAACCACACCACTACAACAACCATACAAACACAATATAACACTTCTCATTGGATCATCTTATTCTCCCTACTTCACCTTACTGCATAATACACCCAACAATACTTCAAGCCATCCATTTTCTTTTGAAAAATAAAAAAAAAACCTTTTCCTACAAGCTCCAACAACTCCTCTATTTCTTCACCTCATCACCCAATATCATATACTTCTCTTCTTCTGAAAAACAATTCGCAACCCACACTTCAGCCTCACCACCATCTTTTGCTTTAACTCATTATTTCATTTACAAACACTCCCTCATAACACTTGGAAACCAAAACCTCACTCATCGCACCTCTCCATACATACTGCCTATACACTACACGATCAAACACATTATTATTCACTTCCTACACTTTTCCAAACAACTGTCGATGTCGCTTCTGCCGTGACCTCGTACTTCCATTCCACCCTTCATCAACAAAATAAACCATAATCCAAAATAACCACTCCATATCTCACTCATGTGCTGCACAATCGCCTTGCTCATATTATGGTTGCGTCTGCAAGAATCAACGTAACAATGATGATGGTGATGATAGCTTTAGCGAGTTCTCTTTATTGGGATTCAGCTTCAGCTTCATCTGTTGGTGAGTTTGTTGCCAAGACCATTGACTCCCACAAGATTGTCATCTTTCCCTTGCCTATTGCCCGGGCAGTGATGATATTGTTTGTTTCATACTCTCCCAAGTTCAACATCTTGGTTGATGCAAATAATTCTCAATTTTTGGCCCAATCCTTATCTTACTGGACAAGGAGTACAGGTTTCTCATGCATTGTTAAAGAGAACTGGCCATCATGCTTACCAAAACATGGGTTTCCTCGAATGCCAATGTAAGTGTTCCGACCACCGTCATCGCCAATTCGCAAAACCACCATCAAAGCTCATTTCGAAACACCAAACGCCCACTTCGTTGAACCGCAACGCGCACCACTGTGCATCCTTGGCATCGTCTCGATTTCCCACCGTAGCGTTGTTACCGTTTGCCGCAAAGAGTTTCTTCTCAGATAAGATCTGCAAAAGATGGCACCTTTTCATACAAGCTTGGTGATGCTTATTGATGATCACGGAATTGTAACAACAACAACCTAAATCGCAGCATCAAAGTTTCTGAAACAGAAGAAGAATTGAGTTGAGAGAGATTCGTGAGAGAGAAGAGACGGGACGACAAGCGAAAGATTGAGAACGAAGGAGCTTTTTTGATCTGGTGAGTTTCAAAACTTGAGAAAGGGTAAACATGAAAATTATCGTGTCATTTGTTGCTGACCCTTTTTTATTCTTTCAAGCAGTTCCATTCATTTCATTATTGTTGGGCCTTGCCCATTAAAATCTGATTTACTTCTCTCCATGCTCACTAATTCATTCTTACACCTTTTTTTTTTTTTTTAATTTTTATTATTTATTTAAATTATTTTCATTTCTAATTTGTATAATATTTAAAAATATTTATTTTTATCTTTTAATCTTGTATTTAATTTTCATATTTAAAAACCCAAAATATTTTTTCAATCTTTTAATTATTTTATCTATTTTGCAATTTTTGTCATTACAAATTTAAAAATGTCTCATTTGTGTTTATTTTCATTTCTTAGTCATATGATTTGTTGTATATTCATTAGCTTGACATGGTTCCTGGATTGAATTATTGTTGACATTTTATTACATGCCTTGATCTATGTTTTGTACATATGCTATTATTTATCCATGATTCTGACACTTGAGATTTTGTTGTTTACACATTGTACATTATTTTCATGATCGCATCTACTTGAGTCCATGGGAAGGACTTACGGTTGACTATACAGTCATACATTGCATTTTATTCATTTTGTATCATTTACCTCTGTGCTTAATCCATGTTTCCCCTTTAGGTTGATTCCCTCTAGGATGTACATACTTAGATTCCCTTTAGATGCATACCTCTAAGGTAGTTTCCCTTAGGATAGTTTCCCTTAGGATGTTCAACCTTAGACAACTTACAGTTATTCTCCCTTTTTTCTCCCATGAGAGAATTAGACATGAGTCATCCTTAGTTGAGATGTAATTCTCCTACCCCATGACATAGTTGAGAAAGATGTTGATTCTTTTTCGCTTGAGAGAGGTATGTGGCATACTCGTCAATCCGATATTCGAGTCAGAGCCCTTCTTTTAATGTGAAACAAAGATCAATCTTACGCATGTTTGTGGTGGTTCAATTGAGTATTCTACTTAAGATGACAACTTGTCTCTTCTCCTAACCAACCAACAAACATAACTTTTATCCGTAGTCCGAACTACGGACGCTCTGATTTCTCAAAGTTCCCTTTGAGAATACGTAGGCATAAGGTCAATCCTTGGTGAGCAACCCTTTTATTTTTCAACCTTTTCTTTTTACACCCTTTTACCCTTATTGAGGGGAACTACGAATGCTCTGATTCCATTCCCGTCAGGATACGTCGGTACGAGATGCGATCACTTGGCGAGCATACTTAGGAATAACACCTTAGGTATTCCTTTATCCTTTTCACCCTTAGCAAACAGATAACAAATAACAAATACCACATTAAAACAAGAGGTTCCTGTAGAGTACTACAGATACTTAGGATGCTAACACCTTCCCAAGGTATAACCAACTCCTAAACCTTAGATTTTCTTTTACTTTGCATTGCATTGCATATTTTGGGTTATTCGTTCTTTTTCCCTTCCCTTGGATAAATTAAAGATCGGTGGTGAATTATGATTTGTGATTCAAGTTAATCAATAGCTTGATATCCAATTCTCACCGCGACAGAAATGACGACTTCATTGGGGACGTATTGATTCCCCCAAGAGGGTTACACCTAACTTGTTTTACATGTGTTATTTGTTGTATATTTGTATACCTGTATATATGTATATTTGTATATCTGTCTGTGCTTGGGTTTTCTGTATGCAGGGTGTTTACTTTGAGTGGTGAGGATATGTCCTATACCCGGACTTGAGTGCACCTATGATAGGAAGGTGGTATATTCAAGGAGACATTGAGGGAGTCGATTCCCAAAAATTTTGACTTGAGAAACCACCACTCAGTTGAGGCCCTCTTGAGGGTAGTCATGTTGAACGAGTTTATTCGTGAAAACATCACTACTTTCGACCTAGGAGCCCGTGACACTGATGACCATTAGTCACCTTTTAACCCTCACCTGGCCTGTTAGGATATAGTGCGATGACTATGAGGGAGTAGTCCCAAAATGGTTGACACGCGACACTACACTCGGACGAGACTCTCTTGAGAATATTATTGACTACCGAGTTATTCAGGAAATCGATAATATCCAAAAGATGGGTTGTTGACTCTGGGAACTTCTTAGAACCATGTTCTACAGATCATAAACCCGTAGTACACACCTCTTGGGATGGGTAGACCATGGCTTCACGTTCGTGATCTCCAAACCTAGGTCTTTGTTTGTTTGCATGTATATATGTGAATATGTGAATATGTGTATACATGTGTTTGTGCATACATTCATCCATGCATCCATGCACCATTTTCTCTAACCTTTTTCAAGGAACTTAGAGTTATCTTGCAAACATCATAGGTTTTACCGTGATTTTGGAAGTTTTACTCCGTTTTGCAATCCTTCAATTTTTAATGAAATGAGACTTTTTCATTCATTCAAAGTGTTATCCATTTTATGGTGTTTGCAAATATAACTTTTGAGTTCCTTGAAATTCATTTGCATTTGCACAACATGCATCATGAAGCATTGCATTTGCATACATTATTTCCCTAAACAGAAGATCATTCAACCTTCTGTCCTTGTGTCACCCAGCTGATTTCCTGGCATCCAAACCGAGTTTGAAGTAGTTACTAAAGGATAATGGTGAGGACAGAGAATGTTAATCCCATGTCAAGCTTTAGAGTGATGACTAACCCGATATTTGGTTTTCCTCCTTACGACAATGCTCCACAAATGGATGTTCCTACTCGATCTCAGCCTGTGCAAGATAACCCGGTTGTCCAAGTTTGTGAAAGAGATTCCCGATTTCTGAAGTATACGCCAAATCCTCAGAATGTTCACCCTGTGATGAAGGTGAGCGATCCTAGAGTTACAGAAATCGAGGGAGGAGTTTGTGATCTCGAGGAACAATTGAAGATGATGAAAGGACCCAATGCATCTGGTCTTAAGGCTCATGACTTGTGTCTAGTTCTGGGCGTGGTTATTCCCCCGAAGTTTAAAATGCCTGTCTTTGAAATATACAAGGGTGTTAGCTGTCCAAGGTACCATTTGACGATGTTCTGTCGAAAGATGACTGCTTATATCGACAACGACAAGCTGATGATTCACTGCTTTTAAGAAAGTTTATGTGAGGCATCCTTGATATGGTATATGAAGCTCAAAAGGAACCGTATTTAGTCTTGGGAAGACCTAGCTGATGCTGAAGCAGTACAATTACAATGTTGACATGGCTCCAGACAGCGATCAGTTGATGAGCATGACTCCGAAGGACTACGAATCCTTCAGGGAGTATGCACAACGGTGGAAAGAATTGGCAGCCCAAGTTCATCCACCACTCCAAGAGAAAGAACTAGCCAAGATGTTTCTAAGAATGTTGTCAGACTCCTATTATGCAAGGATGGTAGGTGTTGTGCCATTAGAGTTCTCTAAAATTGTGGAAGTCGAAGTCAACATTGAGGACGTATTCAAAAGTGGAAGAATACAAGATGACTCGAATAACCAAGCTAGTGAAGAGAAATCTGTTAGTGATTCCCAAGAGGAAGGAAATGTTGAAGTTGTTGCAATTTTGGATTCTCCTCAGATCTTGCAAGCTCCAGATCCGGTGCCTTATCACCAATATCAGTATGCAGCGCCTGTTCAGTGCCAGCAATCACTACTTCATGGACTTCCGTACCAGCAATAAAGGTTGGTTCCTCAGGATCAACGTCAGAATCGACAAGATCGGAATCTGAATTATCAGAATTAGCGCTAGAATCAACAGAGAACTCCGAACAATCTAGAAGGAGAGACTCACCAGTTTGATCAAATCCTAATGACTTATAGTCAATTATGGTCTTATTTTGTTCGAAACTCGGTGATGACGGCCAGAAAGACTAGAGCCATGAAATCTCTCCCTCCTTGGTACAATCCAAATACTAATTGTGAGTTTTATGATGGAGCAGTGGGGCATCCGATTGAAGAGTGCAAGGTTTTCTAAGAAAAGGTTCAAGAGAGGATCGCCGAGGAGGTGCTGACTTTCAAGGGAGGAAGCCCAGTCGTGAATGGAATGCCTTTATGCTGATGGATACAAAGACTCAATAAAATCCTTTCCAAGCCGGTGAAATCAGAGGAGAGCTCATTCCCAAGATCATCAGGCTATTTGTTTGTTTGCTTGCATTTGTTATTATTTCCTTTGATTGTAAAAGCATGATTTGCATGTAAAACTGGGCTGTTTTGAATGTTTAATGCAATGAATATGTTTGTCTTGTAGAAATCCATTCGTGTTCACTCTTAAAATGCTTTTTTTCTACTTTATAATGTCAATGCTACCCGATCTTTTGCCTAGGCAGAGAATTGAAAGGATGATGACGAAATTAAAAATGCAAGATCTCTTGTTGTATGCTTTTGAGTAAAACCTTGCTGATGATGTAAGGCATTATTTCAAATCCCCAAACACCGGAGATATAAGGGAGATAGACCCTCTTTAACCCCTTTGAGCCTTGAAGTAGGAGTTTCCTTCCAAATCAAAAAACCCTCAATTTTAACCAGGGGCAGGGTAGTTCTCAGTTAACTTGGTTGTGCATTCAAGTAAGATACCTTTCACATAAAGGTTGCACTCATAAATTTTCCTTCGTACACATCAAGAAAGTGTCGAAGATGTCCTTCAAGTCAAAAGCCGATGATGGTTCACCGTAATTATTAAGCTGGTTAATCGCTTTCCTTACTCCAAGAATGAGCCGAGTCCCTTTCAAGGAAAAAGCTAAGAAAGATGGGAAGCTCATGACTTTACCTTATACAAAAAGGTTTGTATTACAACCAAAAAGAGGAAATCTTTAAAACTTTCACCATGAAAGTCCTCAATGGCAAACAGTTTTGTCAAAAAGTGGTGACGACCATTTCAAAAGTCGCTTGATTTATGAACCATCATTACTATCATCAGTATAAATTCCAAACCTCTTGGAACCTAAATGTATAGTCTGAGTTGACTGAGCGTAGGACTGAAGGACATCACGAAGAAGGGGTGGGTACAAATAAAATTTGAGCCTTATATCCTTTGTTTCTTAAACCGTGAACCAAGCCACGTCATAACCCTCAAAAGACCTAATTGAAGCAGGGTTTGTTTCGAAAGCATACTCAATGAGATGACGTTTCCTGACTCCTACGAGCTATGCTCAAATTTGTGTTGGCTTTGTAAAATTTAATGTCATATCCTAACCGGTGATTCAGTCACAAGTTATTGCGGTATATTTTCAATAAAAACTTCAAGACAAACATGTGTGTTGCATTAGCAGTTTCAAAATTAACATTTTTCTGCTTGCTAACATTGCTTGATATCATAGAAGCTTGCATACGAGCATCAATGATGAGCTCAATCTTTTGAGACTTGGAACTCTGACGAGAAAATGGCAAACCATTCGAAAAGATGACCATACCCAGGAGTACGTAAGACTTTGCTAAACAAGGCAAGTTGTTTTCCACTTGTTGCTTCCACAGTCTGACCATCCCTCAAGGGGCAAGTTTGAAGACTCAGTTATGTAGAACACAGTCAATCTGGGGCAGTTACGTCGAGATTTGATAAATCTCTCCAAGAGTTTGAAGACGTTGGAGCATTTTGGATGCCAAGTTTTCTGTAAAATCCTCTTGAGATGACTTCTTCTCATAAATTGCGTGATCTGGGGCATGTGAGAATTGAAGATTATTTTCATTTATTCACAACAGCTGTTGTTCGAAATGGCGACTACCATGCAGTTCATCAATGCATAACTCCTTTGTTCTCGTAAGCAACTTTCACGTGTCCTTAGTAAGTTCTACTTCAGGTGGTCATGACAACTCCCCAGTGAATCTCTACTCCAAGCAGTTATGGCGAGATTGATGCAAGGTTTCCCCAGTTGGTGACCTAATAATTCCCTCAGTGAATTTACTTAGTTTCAACCTTCCCCAAGCGAAGTGAATGCTATTTCACTCCTCAGTGAATCTCATACAACTTCAACTTTGTCCAGTGAAGTGGATGTTTATTTCATCCCCATGAAATCTCGATTCTGACATCTGCAGTTGCGACTCTGATCCAAACTTCCCCAATGAAGTGGATATTTATTTTATCCCATGAGAGGCCTTAGCTATGGCATCTCCAACTCTCTTTCGGACTACTTCAGTTCGTCGTGGATATTGAATCCCCCATGAAGTCTCTCCAAACATGAGTTTGATCCTTCCCCAGTAGATCTTTCTTATCCCTAACAGAGTCACCAGATTCATCTTGACAATCCCATCAGTAAAGTGTATGTTTATTTCATCCCCAAGCGGAGTGCTCTCTTTTTTCCAAAGATTTGAAGCCTTGGTGCAGGACTGTGATTCCATATGTAGCTCTCCATTCATCCCCAGTGATGCTTCTACCTTGTGAAGTTTGGCCGAGTATCCTTGCCGAGATGTTTATTTCATCTCCAGTTTACTCTTCTTTGTTTATTTTGTCAACATAAGCATAACGTGACATTCATTCACACATATAGATATTCATTGAATCTGTACATTTTTGCATGTCTCCGATGTTTGTTTGTCACTTTTGTTGTGTTTATTCCCAAGTGACTGGGTTTGTCTTCTCCCTCCAAGTAGAGTCGTCAATCCTAAGCAGAAAAGAGTACATCCTTTTTAATTCCCAACTGAGTTTGATCCTCGTGGAAGATGGTTGCTTTAGTTTTCTTTTCCATGTCTGGATAAGGATAAATCTCCAGTTGAGTTCATTCCTCATTGGATAAAGTTTTTTTGACCGTTCCTTTTTCAGTTATTTCCTGAATTGAACTTTGGTCCCTGACAATCATAATTGTGAATCTCTCTAGGCTGTTAAACTTAGATCGAGCGTGCATTTATTTTGCACGTTGTCTCCCCCGGAAGAATCTATTTGAAGATCCCCATGGAAGACAAAATCCTTTCTCTAGCAGTGTTGTTACAACATCTTCTTGGAACTTATACCCAGACAACAGGTGGTAGCTCTTTATTTGAGCAGCTTGTATGTGTTCTCAGGTTTTCTATTTGGATGGCAAATGGCAGTCTCTTTTCAAGACAATTTATCTATCCCTTAGCCAGTTATCAAAATTATCAATTGTTCTCCATCAAATGGCATCTCTCTCAGAAATTCATCAGAGAAGTTTGTTGAAGACTTTTTTAAGTATTTCTCTTTATTTGAGAATTCTTGTTACAAGGATTTTATTTGCTTCTGCAATTTCAAACTACAGCAATATTGCTCCTCAGTGATGTTCTCCCAGTGAGTCCACTATCCAATTTTCTTCCATCAAATGGCATCTCTATGAGAAGTTTGGTGAAGATTCAATTGATCTTTCTCTTTATTTGAGAAGACATATTTTACAAGTCAACCGGTCCGCATCTCCTTTGAAGATCCCCGGTGAAACTTCCAAATCTCCAATAAATTATGGATTCCCGCTGAAGCCGCAGATCTCTAGTGAAGTTCCAATTCCATGTGAAAAATACTCTCCCATAAGTATTCACCATTCCAGGAAGAAACTGAGACCAGTCTGCGGCCCAAGACCCGGCACGAGGGGAGGTTTGTTTACCCTTTTCAAGCTAATAGAGGTTGATCAAAGAAGAAACTAAGACCAGTCCGCGGTCCAAGACCCAGTATAAGGGGAGGTTTGTTTACCCTTTTCAGGCTAATGGAGCTTGATCAAAGAAGAAACTGAGACCAGTTCGCGGTCCAAGACCCTGTACGAGGGGAGGTTTGTTTACCCTTTTCAAGCTAATGGAGCTTGATCAAAGAATAAACTGAGACCAGTCTGCGGTCCAAGACCCGGTACGAGGGGAGGTTTGTTTACCCTTTCTAAGTGAAAGACCTTAGTCAAAGAAGAAGCTGAGACCAGCCCGTGGCTTGCGACACGAAGCGAGGGGAGGCTTATCATCCTTTTAAACAAATCATTTGATTATTTGAAGTTGGCTCTATTTCATATTCTTTGGTTAGTCTCGCCAGTAGATTCTCCAATAATTTTAAAATACAATGTTCAGTAAACCTCGACAGGAGGTATTTTCTTTTATTTTACTGGAAAGTCTCGGCAGAAGATTTCCAGTAGACCTTGGCAGAAGGTTTTTTGTTTATAAATTCTCTGGTTATTCTCGGCAGTAGATCTCCAACAGACTTCAACACAAGATGTTTCATTCTTTCCAGGATCTCGGCAGTAGACTCTCTGGTTAACTTTGATGCATCTTTAAACTTCAACAAATAGTTGTCCTCTTTTTAGATTCCCTGGTTAATCTTGGCAGCATATTCCCCATTAATTTTGACAGTTGACACATTCTTCAATAAAAACCTTTGCAGAAGGTGTTCCCAGATGAGGTCTAAGTCTCGGCAGTAGACTCCACTGATTGATATCTCTTGAAATCCCCCACAGTTGGCCTCGACAGTAGGTTCTCCGAGTGGAATTTGTTTAAAAGATTTCGTCACAAGTTCATCATCATGTGCTTAAGATACCTTGTGACTATCAGTTGGCGGTCTCTTCCCCAGTGGGGTTGAGTCCCATCCCATGTGGAGTTGGATCTTTTCCCCCTGGAGCTTCGTTTGCTAAGTCGTCCTCGTTGGGTCTTTCTTTCTTTAGTTGTACAACTTTTTCGTATACGGTTATCCCCTGTGACATCATTCCTCACAGGATCTTTGTCTTGCATATCATATCATATCATGTGCATTTTGTGGCATCTTAGGGCCAAACATGCACAATTTTTGACCCTAAGATGCCACAAAATGGGGGCATCTGTCACACCCTAATTTTTTACCCTAAGATTCTGTGTTTTTCGCTTCACATTGTCTGCATAGCATATCACGCATTTCATCTCGCATAATACCCAATTTTATCAGCCAGAATAAAATTGTTGGAATTTACAGCTGAATCGGTCAAATAAAAGTCAACTATGTGAAAAATCAGTGGACGCAGAATTTTTAAATCGAGCCTGCAAACGTTAGTGGTATTAATCTACGTTTCGCGTAGTTTAACTTGGCGTGCTCGTTTGAATTTTTTTACCATTTTTCGGTCGCATTTCTGGACAGTTTAGGTTGTTTTAGTGGGTAAAATTTATTTCGAAATTTGACCGAACGCTGTATTTTCCTGATACGTATATTGTGCGCTGGTCATTTCAGTGCAGTCGTTTTTTTTAGTTTCAGGATTTTTTCAGTACCCCATTTTCTATTCGTGTTTATTCATTTTATTTGTAGTTTTTTTGGTTAAATAATCTTGTAATTAATTTAGAATTAATTTTAGTACTTATTTAGTTAATTAGGATTTTTATCTTTTTGTTAACTTTAATTAATTTTATCATTTAATTTTTAGTTATATTTATTTAGTTTATCCTAATTAGATCTAATTATTTAACATTAGTTTAATTTATTTTATTATTTAAATTTTGTTTTGTTTTGTTTTTTTAGTAAGACTTGTCCACAAAGTTTGTTAAAGCTTATTTTATTTTTTCTAATCTTGGTGAAACAAAACCTGTATATTCCAACGTACATATACACACCTTTTTCTTGTCTTCATCTTAACGTGGTCCCCACCCTCTTACAAAAGAGAGCACGCGGACTCCCTCCGTCTGTACCACTTGCAACTCTCTCTCTCTTTAATAAGGGATAGCAGAAAAAAGAAAGAAACATTTTTGTTAATACTCACTTTCCTCTCCACATTTCTTTGACCGTGCGGGCCCCACAGTTGCTATACCATAGGCCTTTCAAAAGCACAAGTTGCAAACAGCAAACAAGGACTGAGCTAGCCAAATACGCAGGCCTTATCAATGCAATATACAAGCCAACCAAGAAAAATACTCTCTCTCTCTCTCTCTCTCTCTCTCTCTCTCTCTCTCTCATTTCTCCATTCTTTATTTTTTTCAAACAATAAGCTTTTACACTACAAATGAGAGAAAAGGAGTATACTTTATTAAAAAACTACAGACACTGAATTTTTTTTGACATGCTTCAACAATACCTATCCACCACATCGGATCTCTGCCACTACACCATAACAAAAGTGTACCATCCCTATAACTAAACCACACCACTACAACAACCATACACACACAATATAACACTTCTCATTGGATCATCTTATTCTCCCTACTTCATCTTACTGCATAATACACCCAACAATACTTCAAGCCATCCATTTTCTTTTGAAAAATAAAAAAAAACTTTTCCTACAAGCTCCAACAACTCCTCTATTTCTTCACCTCATCACCCAATATCATATACTTCTCTTCTTCTTAAAAACAATTCGCAACCCACACTTCAGCCTCACCAACATCTTTTGCTTTAACTCATTATTTCATTTACAAACACTCCCTCATAACACTTGGAAACCAATACCTCACTCTTCGCACCTCTTCTTACACACTGCCTATACACTACACGACCAAACACATTATTATTCACTTCCTGCACTTTTCCAAACAACTGTCGACGTCGCTTCCACCGTGACCTCGTACTTCCATTCCACCCTTAATCAACAAAACAAATCATAATTCAAAACAACCACTCCATATCTCACTCACCGTGCTGCACAATGGCCTTGCTCAAATTATGGTTGCGTCTGTAAGAATCAACGTAACAATGATGATGGTGATGATAGCTTTATAGAGTTCTCTTTATTGGGATTTAGCTTCAGCTTCATCTGTTGGTGAGTTTGTTGCCAAGACCATTGACTCCCACAAGATTGACATCTTTCCCTGACCTATTGCCTGAGCAGTGATGACATTGTTTTTTTCATACTGTCCAAAGTTCAACACCTTGGTGGATGCACCTAATTCTCAATTTTTGGCCCGCTCCTTATGTTACTGGATAAGGAGTACAAGTTTCTCATGCATTGTTAAAGAGAACTGGCCATCATGATTACCAAAACATGGGTTTCCTTGAATGCCAATGTAGGTGTTCCGACCACCGTCATCGCCATTTTGCAAAACCACCATCAAAGCTCATTTCGAAACACCAAACGCCGACTTCGTTGAACCGGAACGTGCACCACTGTGCATCCATGGCATCGTCTCGATTTCCCACCGTAGCGCCGTTACCGTTTTCCTCAAAGAGTTTCTTCTTAGATAAGATCTGCAAAAGATGGCACCTTTTCGTACAAGGTTGGTGATGCTCATTGATGATCAACGAACTGCAACAACAACAACCTAAATCGCAGCATCAAAGTTTCTGAAACAGAAGAAGAATTGAGTTGAGAGAGATACATGAGAGCGAAGAGACGGGACGACAAGCGAAAGATTGAGAACGAAGGAGCTTTTTTGATCTGGTGAGTTTCAAAACTTGAGAAAGGGTAAACAAGAAAATTATCGTGTCATTTGTTGCTGACCCTTTTTTATTCTTTCAAGCAGTTCCATTCATTTCATTATTGTTGGGCCTTACCCATTAAAATCTGATTTACTTCTCTCCATGCTCACTAATTCATTCTTACACCCTTTTATTTTTTTTTATTTTTATTATTTATTTAAATTATTTTCATTTCTAATTTGTATAATATTAAAAAAATATTTATTTTTATCTTTTAATTTTTTATTTAATTTTCATATTTAAAAACCCAAAATATTTTGTGCATCTTTTAATTATTTGATCTATTTTGCCATTTTTGTCGTTACAAATTTAAAAATGTCTCATTTGTGTTTATTTTCATTTTTTAGTCATATGATTTGTTGTATATTCATTTGCTTGACATGGTTCCTTGATTGAATTATTGTTGACATTTTATTACATGCCTTGATCTATGTTTTGTACATATGCTGTTATTTGTCCATGATTCTGACACTTGAGTTTTTGCTGTTTGCACATTGTACATTATTTTCATGATCGCCTCTGCTTGATTCCAAGGGAAGGACTTACGGTTGACTATAGAGTCATACATTGCATCTTATTCATTTTGTATCATTTACCTCTGTGCTTAATCCATGTATCCCCTTTAGGTTGATTCCCTCTAGGATGTACATACTTAGATTCCCTTTAGACGGATACCTCTTAGGTAGTTTCCCTTAGGATGTTCTGTAACGCCCCGTTTTGTCTTATTTATTTAATCGAGTCGATTTAATAATTTTCATTTTTTTTTATTATTTTATTCTTGACTTTTATTTGACAATATATTATTTTTCATCGTTATTATGTTTTATCGCGTTTTGAGAGCGTTTGCGAGATATTTGAGTTGAGGGGTAAAATAGTCTTTTAGGGGTTTAGATATTTTTATATAAATAGAGATTAGAGAGAAATATAAAGAAAGGAAAAAGAAGAGAAGGAAAAGGAGAAGAAAGAAAGAGAGAAGAGGAGAAAGAGGAAAATCGAGGAAATTTCCATTTCAATCACGATTAATCGTGTAAGGGTGAAAAGTTTCAATTATATCTTGCTTGTGTGTGTATATGTGTTTTTGTTGTAATTGTTTTGGTTGTTTCACAACTTTTTCTCATTGATAAATTGACGAACAATTGATAGAAGTCGATGTTTTCACGGTCGGAAATCGATATAAATTGCGTTGTATGATCACACTGTGTTTAGGAAGAATTGTTGATACTTGTTTTGCTGTTGGAATTGATTTGGGATGAAAAATGGGATTTTTGGGGGTTTTGGAACCATATAACCTGCAGCAGAAAATTCTGGTTCTGGTACGATTTTCCAGACGAATTGGGAATTCGCCAGGCGAATTAGGTCTCGCCACTAGTTCGCCAGGTGAAGTGCTGGCGAAGGGGGATTCGCCAGGCGAAATCGTAAGTCGCCAGGAAAAAACGGAGAGACAGAAATGGGTTAGCTTCTGTAACTTTTGGGGTTTTTCTAAATTTGTGGTTCGCCACTAGTTCACCAGGCGAAGTGGTGGCGAAGGGGGATCCGTCAGGCGAAATCCTAAGTCGCCAGACGAATCTGGCTGTTTCTCAATAAATTCTTTTCTTTGAAAATTCATAACTTTTGATCCGTAACTCGGATCGAGGCGTTCTTGGTATCGATGGAAAGCTAGTAAAATTTTCTTTCTTATAAAAATAGATTTGAGATTTGTGATCAATTTAATTGTGTCGGGAATTTGGGAATGTTTCGTTTTGTCGACTTTTACCGTCTTAACTGTGTGTATTTGATGTGTTATCATGCAATATGCTTTTGATATATAACGTATGACTTGTGTACTGTTGTATGATGTGAATGCATTGTGATGAAATGTTGTGATGATGGTTTATGGCCTAAGGGCAAGAAAATGCATTGTGTTGTGTTTGATTGTATATGCATGATTATGGATGTGTATACGTGTGCATTTGAATGTCATGAGTCATTGTATGCCAAGCATCATGATATGCATTCTTGTGATGTCGTGTGCCCTAGTGGGTGTGAGCAACGAAACAGTTCTCGAGGGAATCCGCTATAACATTGTGTGCCTTATACAAAGAGGACCTAAAGCGATGATTATAGACGATCGTGTGCCTTATACAAAGAGGACCTAAAGCGATCGGATCGTGTGCCTTATACAAAGAGGACCTAAAGCGATCCATAAACGTCGTGAGCCTTATACCAAGAGGACCTAAAGCGACGGGGAACATCGTTTGCCCGACGGGGAGTTACACTAAGTAACAAGCGATGATTCCAATAGTTCCTGAGTGAACTAATGATGAGAATGATGGATGGAATGGTGCCGCATTGGCATAGAGTCGTTGTGTCGGTCTCTTTGCATTTGCATAAATCATGAATGGATTGATTATGTGTGGAAAATCATGAATGGATTGATTATGTGTGTAAAATCATGAATTGAGTGATTATGTGTTGAGTTTGTGATTGGATTGGTGAATTGATGTGCATATGTGATAAATGCATTGGTTATGGATGATATGTTTTATGTATAGACATATGCTATGTGATGTGGTGGTGTGTTTCCATATGTTATAACTGTGGTATGCCTTATGTTTGAATAGGTGATTATGTTGGTATAATTGATATATGCTATGTTGTTGGATTGTTAGAAATATGTTATGTATATGTGGCTTGCTATATGTATTGGTATGTGATGCGTGTGGTGAGAATAGCTATGCATGTGAATTTATATGTGTTGGCATATTATTATGCAATCTTGATTTAGTTGTTATTTCTCACCCTTCTGTTGTGGTTTGTTGCTCTATGAGGCAATTGCGGATTAGTATCTTGGAGGCTTTTGTGAAGATTAGTTCTCCATCCTTTTGTCGGCCTGTCTGCTCTGATACGTAACACGGGAGTCGGGGAACGCTTTTGTTATATATATGTATATTTTTGTTGAATATATTTTTTATTACCTTTATATGTATATTTTAATGTTATAAAACAATTTATTTTGTAAAACAAGTCAGTTATGGATCTTTCCGCTTTATTCCATAATTGAAGTTTCGTTTTGATGGAAAAAGTTTCCCTTTTAGGTTTATTCCATTTTGTGTTATGTATCAAATAATTGAGCAGGGATTGTGTTTTCTTTCCTTAATTGTGGCATCCTTGTTTCTGTCGGAAAAATAATTTTTTTTTACTCTGATTTAATTATGTATTATTTATTCGCGATGAGAATTGGGGTGTTACAATAGTGGTATCAGAGCAGGTTGGTCTGTCCGGCCAAGTTGTTGAGTCAGTTGGTGTGACAGTTGAATACAGTCGATGTTGTTTGTCCCTTTGTATGTGATATGTGTGTGAAACACTGTCAGTGCTTTCTGGTTTTCTAATCTTTTGTCTTCAGGATTGAGAATGAGATAAGTGGGGGAGAAGCTTGTGCTTCTCCAAGTTGCTTTGTTTGTGTGTCGTTGGTTGCAAGATTGTAAGTGTTGTTTGGACAGTGTGGTTCTCGGTTCCGGAGGGGATGCGGAGGTAAGGTTTATGTCGACTAAGGATTTGTGCCTTAGGTAGTTTTGTGCACAAGATGCGAGGAATGCTATTATAGTTTGGTAAAGATGGTCTATGCCCCATCATGATTGTCGGCTGTCTATTGACAAATTGAGGAACTGATCACCCTTAATCTCTTGTTGATAGTAGACGGAATCATGTTGGATGGAATAGACGTATCTTTCTGGCTTTGATAGTGTGTGCAATGAATTGGTTGGAATTGAGAAAATGATTACAGATTTTTTTGTTGAGTCGATGAAGATTCTAATATCAGAAGATGAGACGGATTCGAGGTTTTGGTATGTTGGTCCAATTGGGAAGTCATTGAGAGAGAACGATTGGGTATCGTTAATGGTTGTTCTCAGCGAGTAGAGGGTGAACTCAAATTTGACGAAGGTGAGGAATTGAGGTTTGGATCTGCTAAGTAAGTAGGAGAACTTCTAGGAAGTGAAACTCAAATTTTTGTCATGTTTGTGATGACAGTTTTCTAAAAATTGGCAGAAAGGCCACAGTGATGGGCTGTCAGTGGTGCGTGATTTTCAGATGTATTTCTGGATGGAATATTGGATGTTAGCATTAGAATTACTCAGATTGAAAGAGCGGTTGGAAGATTTACTGGAAAGGAGAATTATGAGGCCGTGTCGTCTTGGAGAGCTCTAGTATTGTTAGTAACAAAAAGGAAGGATGATTGAACAGAATAACAAGCATGATGTGTATAATGGTATTGAGACTATGGAAAGTAAAACTTAGAGTTTTGGTGAGTTTTGGAATTTTTAAAGTTTTAGGGCATTAATGGAAATCTTGAGAAAACCCTAGGTGTGGATGTAATATTTGAGAGTTCTTTTGGGTTGGTTGTTGCTACATGTTGGAATTTGTGGAATTGGACGGTCAAGAGAAGAAATTGTGTATGGATTACTGACAGTTGAATAAGGTGACGATTGAGAATAAGTGTCCACTTTCAAGAATAGATGACCGGAATGATTTGGTTGAGTTTGATTGAAATTTTAATTATTCGGAACGTTTGATAAGAGTGGTGAATTTGTGTGAGTTAAGGCTTTGATCGATTTCATGTGACTGGTTATGTTTGTTATCATCGGAATAGGCTGTTATTTACTCGGTTAAGCTTGTATGAGAGTAACCATTTACCCAGTGAGAAGTTTTGCAAAGCTTTAAGAATTTATATCTTTCGGAATTTGGTTGGGTATTACAAAGTACACTGATGGTAATTGGTGTTAGTAATGCGTTTGTAATGTTCATGGAGTAGATGAATCGTATCTTTCATATTTATTTGGATGAGTTTGTAGTGGTTTTGATTGAGGGTATTCGAATCTGTTATAAAACTCAGAGGGAGAACAGGTAGAGTGTTTGGGATTTGAATTACAAGTGTTGAAAAGAGACGAAGTTTTATGCTAAGTTATTCAAGTGAGAATTTGGGTTGAAAAGGGTTAGTTTTCTTGGATATGTTATTTCAGATGAGAGTATGGTTAATGGATCCATCGGAAGTAAATGCAGTTCTACAATGAGAGGCTCCGAAGTTGGTTAAGGAGATTAGAAATTTTTGGGCTTAGTTGGTTGTTACTGCAGGCTAGGGAAGACTTTGCTAAGTTCGTACTTCTGTTATCTCAGTTGACTTGTAAAGGGTGAGTCGTTTGTTTGGGATGTTCGTTGTAAGGAAAGTTTCAGAGAGCTAAAGTAGAAGTTGTCTATGGCTCCAGTTTTGATTCTGTGTGATCCTAATAAACCGGTTGTGAGGTATTGGGATGTGTCTTTGATGAGTTTAGTCTGTGTGTTAATGCAAGAGGGTAAATTCGTGGCTTATGCTTTACAACATTTGAGGATTCATAAAAGGATCTATACTATTCCAGATTTGGGATTGGTTGTGGTTGTATTGTGTTGGAAGATTTGGAGGTATTATCTTTGTGGTTCTAGGTTCGAAGTGTTAAGTAATCCCAAGAATATTGAGTACTTGTTTGGTTTGAAGGAATAGAGTATGAGACAACGAGGAGGGTTAGAATTTGTGACGAGTTATGAATTTGGCTTGGATTATCCTTCGGGGAAAAGTTAATGTTGTGCCTGAAGAGTTAAGTCGATAGTCTTTGCATATGGTTGTTTTGATGGTTAGAGAATTAAAATTATTTGAGCAGTTTAGAGACTTGTGTCACTACTAGAAAATTCGCTTTTAGTGACCGATTTAGTGACCGAAATATTTCAGTCACTGTGGCCACCGAATTAGCCACCAAAATTTGATATCTATGAGTAAATTTTTATAGGTCACTAAATCGGTCACTAAATAAAAATTAGCCACCGATTTAGCGACCAAAAGTTTGTGACCAACTATTCAGTCTCGAAAAAATGTTTTAATATTATATAGTTTGTATAAAAAATTTAGAGACCAAAATTTCGGTCACTGATATTTTTGTTGTTTTTTTCTCTTTATTTTTTAATCCTCTTTAATATGTTACTATTTCTCTCCCAATTTTTTTTAAAGATTTTAGTTCTTTTTTTAATAAAAGATTCTTCTTTTTATTATTTTAACAAATAAAACATATACTTATATAAACAATTATGTTTTATTTTTATTTTTATAAATGCATAAAAAGTGAATTTTATTTTCATTATGCAATTTTTATATGTGCATAATGAAATTATATTAATAAAATCAAATTTTATTTTCATTACATTCAATTAAATTAAATAATAATTAGTAATTTTCTAAAGATTATTTAATTTTTTTTATTTTTTATATGTATATATATATTTAAATATAGAGAATATAACAAATGGTGTTAAATGGTCTACTGGTAAGACATAATTGAAATAGCTAGAGGTAATGGGTTCGATTCCCAAGTTTAGCGCACCTTTTTATTTTATTTTTTGAAATAAGAACACAAAAATCGGTCTCTAAATTTCGGTCACAAAATCGGTCTCTAAATTTCGGTCACTAAATTTGTCGCAAAAGCTTAGCGACTAGCACTTTTACAACCGAAAAATGATGGTCTCTAAATTAGTCACAAAACGCTATAGTGACCGATTTTTAAGCTTTTTCGGTCTCTAATTCGGTCACTAAAAGCAAATTTTCTAGTAGTGTGTCTGGTGTGTGAGATAACACAGTAGAGTGTGAGGTTGGGTATATTAAAAGTGAACAGTGATTTTTGACGAATATGAGAAAGAGTTAGACTTTGGACGTGAGATTGGTAGTTTTGATGGTTACGAGTAATTAGAGTGCGCAGCGGAAGCGTGATGTGGCACATTTTGTATATGCGTGTGGGACTTGTAAGAGTTCATAGGTTGAACATTGGAAACATGTAGGAATGATAAGACTATTGGACGTTTCAGAATGGAAGTGTTAGGTGAAAGGTGTAAATATTATTCATGGGCTACTATGTGGATGGATGTTTTGATTATATGTCTGATTGGGGAATCGTAGCATTGTGGCAATATTGTTGTGTGACAAGGACGTCGGTATTGTGGTTATGTAGAGGTTGTTGAAACGATGTTGGGTCGTGGAACTTGTGTTCTTGTTTGTGTTGTTGCCTCGTTCCTATCGTAATGGTTCGAGTGCGAGTAGCTAATACCGGTGTGGGAGATTAGGGGAGTGTTACCTGGGTGTTGGTGACATGGTTTTCTTTGAGTCGTGAGTTGGTCATCAAGTGCATTGTATGGGCTTTGCATCTTGTCGTTGTAGTTTTCGTCGTTGTCGTGTTATTGTTGTAGCCGCTGTTAGCAAGGTGGTTGTCAGTTGTGTTATTCGTGGCGTGCCTTTTGTTGGCGTGATAGTTTGTTAGTCGGATGCGAGAGTCGTATCCCGAGTTGTTCGTATCAGTTATATTTTCGAGGACGAAAATGTCTAAGAGGGGGAGAATTGTAATGCCCCGTTTTGCCTTATTTTTTTAATCGAGTCGATTTAATTATTTTTCATTTTTTTATATTATTTTATTCTTGACTTTTATTTGACAATATATTATTTTTCATTGTTATTATGTTTTATCGCGTTTTGAGAGCGTTTGCGAGATATTTGAGCTGAGGGGTAAAATAGTCTTTTAGGGGTTTAGATATTTTTATATAAATAGAGATTAGAGAGAAATAGAAAGAAAGGAAAAAGAAGAGAAGGAAAAGGAGAAGAAAGAAAGAGAGATGAGGAGAAAGAGAAAAATCGAGGAAATCTCCGTTTCAATCACGATTAATCGGGTAACGGTGAGAAGTTTCAATTATATCTTGCTTGTGTATGTATATGTGTTGTTTGTTGTAATTGTTTTGGTTGTTTCACAACTTTTTCTCATTGATAAATTGACGAACAATTGATAGAAATCGATGTTTTCACGGTCGAAAATCGATATAAATTGCGTTGTATGATCACACTGTGTTTAGGAACAATTGTTGATACTTGTTTTGCTGTTGGAATTGATTTGGGATGAAAAATGGGATTTTTGGGGGTTTTGGAACCATATAACCCGCAGCAGAAAATTCTGGTTCGGGTGCGATTCGCCAGGAGAATTGGGAATTCGCCAGGCGAATTAGGTCTCGCCACTAGTTCGCCAGGCGAAGTGCTGGCGAAGGGGGATTCGCCAGGCGAAATCGTAAGTCACCAGGCAAAAACGGAGAGACAGAAATGGGTTAGCTTCTGTAACTCTTGGGGTTTTTCTAAATTTATGGTTCGCCACAAGTTCGCCAGGCGAAGTGCTGGCGAAGGGGGATCCGCCAGGAGAAATCCTAAGTCGCCAGACGAATCTGGCTGTTTCTCAATAAATTCTTTTCTTTGAAAATTCATAACTTTTGATCCGTAACTCGAATCGAGGCGTTCTTGGTACCGATGGAAAGCTAGTATAATGTTCTTTCTTATAAAAATAGTTTTGAGATTTGTGACCAATTTAATTGTGTCGGGAATTTGGGAATGTGTCGTTTTGTGGACTTTTACCGTCTTAACTGTGTGTATTTGATGTGTTATCATGCAATATGCTTTTGATATATAACGTATAACTTGTGTACTGTTGTATGATGTGAATGCATTGTGATGAAATGTTGTGATGATGGTTTGAGGCCTAAGGGCAAGAAAATGAATTGTGTTGTGTTTAATTGTATATGCATGATTATGGATGTGTATACGTGTGCATTTGAATGTCATGAGTCATTGTATGCCAAGCATCATGATATGCATTCTTGTGATGTCGTGTGCCCTAGTGGGTGTGAGCGACGAAACGGTTCCCGATGGAATCCGCTATAACATCGTGTGCCTTATACAAAGAGGACCTAAAGCGATGATTATAGACGATCGTGTGCCTTATACAAATAGGACCTAAAGCGATCGGATCGTGTGCTTTATACAAAGAGGACCTAAAGCGATCCATAAATGTCGTGAGCCTTATACCAAGAGGACCTAAAGCGACGGGGAACATCGTTTGCCTGACGGGGAGTTACACTAAGTAACAAGCGATGATTCCAATAGTTCCTGTGTGAACTAATGATGAGAATGATGGATGGAACGGTACCGCATTGGCATAGAGTCGTTGTGTCGGTCTCTTTGCATATGCATAAATCATGAATGGATTGATTATGTGTGGAAAATCATGAATTGAGTGATTATGTGTTGAGTTTGTGATTGGATTGGTGAATTGATGTGCATATGTGATAAATGCATTGGTTATGGATGATATGTTTTATGTATAGACATATGCTATGTGATGTGGTGGTGTGTTTCCATATGTTATAACTGTGGTATGCCTTATGTGTGAATAGGTGATTATGTTGGTATAATTGATATATGCTATGCTCTTGGATTGTTAGAAATATGTTATGTATCTGTGGCTTGCTATATGTATTGGTATGTGATGCGTGTGGTGAGAATAGCTATGCATGTGAATTTATATGTGTTGGCATATTATTATGCAATCTTGATTTAGTTGTTATTTCTCACCCTTCTGCTGTGGTTTGTTGCTCTATGAGGCAATTGCAGATTAGTATCTTGGAGGCTTTTGTGAAGATTAGTTCTTCATCCTTTTGTCGGTCTGTCTGCTCTGATACGTAACACGGGAGTCGGGGAACGCTTTTGTTATATATGTATATTTTTGTTGAATATATTTTGTATTACCTTAATATGTATATTTTAATGTTATAAAACAATTTATTTTGTAAAACAAGTCAGTTATGGATCTTTCCGCTTTATTCCATAATTGAACTTTCCTTTTGATGGAAAAAGTTTCCCTTTTAGGTTTATTCCATTTTGTGTTATGATCAAATAATTGAGCAGGGATTGTGTTTTCTTTCCTTAATTGTGGCATCCTTGTTTCTGTCGGAAAAATAAACTTTTATTTACTCTGATTTAATTATGTATTATTTATTCGCGATGAGAATTGGGGTGTTACATGTTCAACCTTAGACAACTTACAGTTAGTATCCCTTTTTTTCTCCCATGAGAGAATTAGACATGAGTCATCTTTAGTTGAGATGTAATTCTCCTACCCCATGACATAGTTGAGAAAGATGTTGATTCTTTTCCGCTTGAGAGAGGTATGTGGCATACTCGTCGATCCGATATCCGAGTCAGAGCCCTTCTTTTAATACGAAGCAAAGATCCATCTTCCGCATGTTTGTGGTGGTTCAGTTGAGTATTCTACTTAAGATTACAACTTGTCTCTTCTCCTAACCAACCAACAAACATAGCTTTTATTCGTAGTCCGAACTACAGACGCTCTGATTTCTCAAAGTTCCCTTTGAGAATACGTAGGCACAAGGTCAATCATTGGCGATCAACCTTTTTATTTTTCAACCTTTTCTTTTTACACCATTTTACCCTTATTGAGGGGAACTACGAATGCTCTGAATTCATTCCTGTCAGGATACGTAGGCACGAGATGCGATGTCTTGGCGAGCATACTTAGGAATAATACCTTAGGTCTTCCTTTATCCTTTTCATCCTTAGAAAACAGTTAACAAATAACAAATAACACATTAAAACAAGAGGTTCCTGTAGAGTACTACAGATACTTAGGATGCTAACACCTTCCTAGATTCATTTAATAAATGATGTATTTGGACTATATATAGAGTAGATACATTAATTACTTAATGAATCTAAAATGTTAAAAGTTGCTTATAAATAGGAATGGAGGGAGTACATAAATTAGGAGATTGTAAGAGAAAATATATATTTACGAATAAAACTGAATTACTGAAACAGGGAAAATGAAGTAATTGATAATATAGAAAAACATATAAGACAAATATTGATCTTGACGGCTGATCAGAACCTGAAATGGGCGAAGGATGACATTTGTGATGCTGGGTGTTTGAGATGAGGAGCGGGAGTACCTGCAAGGCACTCTGATGCTAAAGTAAGACTCGAGAGAGAGAGAGAAAGAGCAAGTACAAAGTATGTATTTTGTAGGATGATTTAGAATACCTGACCCTCTCGAATGGGAGGATTTTTATAGTGCCCCCAGAGCATGGCCAACGGTCCCTATTTTCGGGGCAAATAACTGTTTCTCGAAGAATAGGTAACTGCTAGAAAATAGCCGTTAGGGCGGGCAGAGGTGCCCGAAACTAGCCGTTGCCACGGGCAAAGGCGTAGTTGCGGGCACGGGCGTCGTGACTGTTTATGGATGGTGGATCCATGCGTAACGGGCAGGGAATACCGAGGAGGAGCATGTGACCGTTGGGGTCATCCGACCATATTTGCTCGGTAGGGGGCAGAAAGGTAAAAGCTGCCCACAATTGGCTGGACTTAGGCAATTGGGTCGTTATGGGAGCAGAAGTGGATTCGGCCATGCCTAGTCATTGGTCCAGTCCAGAACAGGAGCCCCCAATTCGTTGCTCCTGAGCATGAGAGTGATGACTTAAGGGTAATTCGCGGTCCCGGGGAGATCCAGGAAAGGGGTTGTAGCTAGCCGGCGAGATGGAGTTGTTCTACGATGCCCGGGGGAGTTGGCGTCCGTGGGATACGTAACGCTGTCTGGCGTGCCCGGCGTACGGGGAGCCTAACAGTTGATGTGATCTAAAGAGGTGGGACGCCACGTGTGCCTCGAGCCTTGTGCTGCATTAAATGTGCCACGATGGCTAGGCTAGGGTCATGATGACGCCCCTAGCCGTGCGTGCTCATGCACATGTGTTAAAAATACCTATAAATAGAGGGAGAACCTACTCATTTGCACTTTTCGCTTCTCTCTCCTTCTTCACTTCTCTGCCTGAGCTTTTCCGTTCGCTGCAGTTCTTGTCGCCGTCAGCCGTCAGCCGTCGTTCAACCGTCGTACCAGCTTTGAGCATCGTCTTCGACCATTTAGTACATCCTCGACCACGTAAGTTTCATAGCTTTACTCTAGTTTCCAGCTTTTTTTGCTTACTGTGTTACTAGACTGCATGTGGATAGGTCAATTCTAGGTAGTACATTAGCAGTTTCAGGCGACTGTCGGTGGCCGACGGTGGTTTGGCCACTTTTTGCCGTAGTCGTGGTCGTCGGAACTTTAGGAGCTTAGGGGTATAGGTCGTGTCTGGCGCTGTTGCGACGGCGAGCGTGTTTGTCGCCGGCGGAGCTCATGAACTTTCCGGTGTACCTATGAGTTTTCTGGTAGACCTTCAAATAGAATTCTGGGTAGTGAACTGGGGAGTATCTCCCCATGTACGCTGGAGGGGTTGCCTCCGGGCATCTCCTCGCACCATACTTGTCCCATTTGAGTAGGGCTTAAGTCGGGGACGTTGTCCTCGGGCCTTCACGCGCCCTTTCACTTGACTAGAGGTGGAAGGGTGGATTTGATTTTGTCATCGAATTCACTTTTGTCCTCTACATTTCAGGCGAAAAAGATGGCCCGCGAACCTGAACAAGAGATTCTCAGACTCGTCCGAGGAGAGCTCCTTGGAGAGCAGCGACATAGAAGTTATAGCCACTCCTAGAGATGTCGGTGAGACTCCCTCTAAGAGGACCTCCGCAAATGAGTGGACAATCGCAGAGCCCGCAGAGCATGTCTCCATCTTTTTCTCGTTTACCGGGGATGCCTTCAGGACTGTGGGGGGCGAAGGGGAATGAAAGGTGCATTTTCCTGGTGAAGACGATCTTATCTGCACGGATTATGGGGAAAGGTTCCCGATGTATGAGTACGTCTTCAAATATATTGGGTTGAGGCTGCCTTTCACAGACTTTCAGAGATCAGATTTTGTGCATTTGGACCAGACCCCATCACAGCTGCATCCCAACTCCTTAGCGATTATCCTTGCGTTCGAACTGACGTGTGAGTTCCTGAAGACAGGAGCCACCCTCCCATTATTCTTTACAATCTTCCATCTATAGAGGCAAGTTTCGAGGAGGAAGTTTGTTTGGGTCTCGTTGAAGCAGGCGAGAAAGTTGTTCAAACTGTTCTCCGAGCCCATAAGGTCTTTTAAGGAGAGATTTTACGTCATCGAGCCTGTGTCGGAGAGGGCCCAGGATGTTACGTACGTTTGGGAAGTGTCGACAGATGAAAATGGGGAGGATATTTATGACGAGAAGGGCAAGGTGATGGCGGACACATTGCTGAAATTCCCCTTTTGTTGTAGTGGGTCTCACTTCTCCTAGGGAACTGATCAGTATCTTGCCCATCCGGAAATGCTGAAAGATGATGACAAAGCCGGCTACGCGTCGCTGGTGAATTTTGTGAACAGTTTTACCCATGCAGAGTGTTGGACCAAGAGCGGGGACCCGAACTTCGAGGAAGATGGCGGGAAAAAGGTGGAGAGCCGCTAGATCAACACGAAGGGGCTCCTGGATTTCAGGACCCATGCTGACGCTCTTAAGTTGCTTGGTAGTCTTTATTTTTTAGTTTATTTAGATTATTGTTTTCCCCATTTACTAACATGCCCGTTATGTTTTTGCAGGTGAAATGCCTTCAGCGCACAAGCGGATGGTAGAAAATGCCCAGGCGAAGGGTGAGGCTGGTGCGACGATCCCGAAGAGTCGGCTTACCCTACGAGTACCTGTAGCATGCGATTTTTGTCGGTGACGTGACCACCTTATCACCATTGTTGGAATTGGGTGCTACTTTCTGATTTCTTATTTATCCTATGAAGCTGGAAAGGAAAGGGAAGCTATCTAAAACTAACCTTGCACAAAAATGTTTTCTTTAACAAATGCTAAGAGATTGGGGGGTCCGGGGTCAGGTTATACAATGAGGAGTTGTCAATTACCCATCTTATATATGGTTATCCATAGATCGTTAGCAATTTCTACAGTTTTCTACTTACTAGTGTTTGTCTGTTTATTGGGAAAATTTCTCCTTTGGGAAAGTTTGAGAGAGTATTTTTGTTGATGTCGAGTTTTTCCGATGTTTTTGATAAGGTACTGGACCTAAGGTTTTTGATTGGTGTGCTCGCTAAGATTTTGCAATCTTATGCCTACGTATTCCCGTAATGATTACAGGGAAATCAGAGCAATCGTAGTTCCTCCTATTCTATGGGAGGAAAAAGATGTTTTGGTGTCTTGTTCAAAGCCCAAGATTGAAGCTAAAGGTTATTTCTGTCTTGTTCAAAGCCCAAGATTAAAGCTAAAAGGTTTTAACTGAGAGAGAATTTGTTATCTCTAAGGGAGATATCTCATCTATTTATCATAGTTGTTGGGTGACTGATTATAAAGGAGAATTACTTTAACTAGGATATGAGAATCCAACAATGCCATAATTTCCTTTATGAGGGATTTGCCCTGAAGGAGAAAAGTTTAACTCAATGTTGAGCAATGCCAGTTTTCCTTAGGAATCTTCCATGCTAAGAGAGGGACATTGGATTGGATGTAAATAATCCAGAGGCTTGCCACTTATAACAATTAGATGAAAGAAGGTTTACCAGGATAAGATATGGACTACAACTTGGATATTTGAATCAACAAGTGTGCCACTTACAGCAGTTATCTGGGATTAAGGTTTGTTTGATTTTTGGCTTTGATGTGTGATTGTACAAAGAAATGTCTTCCTATAGAGAGTTTTTTTATTTCCTCTAAAGGACTTTGGTTTTATGTGTGCCTTGATCAAAGCCCTAGGTTGAATATAAAAAGGTTGAGTCTACTAGGGAATTTTATATCTGTCTTGTACAAAGCCCAAGATTGAGGCTGAAAGGAGACTGACTCTTTTGGGGAGATCATTATACAAAGCCTAAGAGGAGGCTGGAAGGAATTGATTTCTTCCAAGGAATATTTAGTCTGTCTTGTACAGAGCCCAAGTTTGAGGCTAAAAGGGATTGACTCCACTGGGGAAGTTTTATTGGTGTCTTGTACAAAGCCCAAGATTGAGGCTAAAAGAGGTATTGACTCTGCTGGAGAAATCATTATACAAAGCCTAAAAGGAGGCTAGAAGGATTTGAATTCTTTGGAGAGAGTTTATATGTGTCTTGTACAAAGCCCAAGTTTGAGGCTAAAGGATTCGACTGACTCAGCTGAGGATATTTGTAGGTGTCATGTACAAAGCCCAAGATTGAGGCTAAAAAAGGCGGAGGGATTGTCATTATACAAAGCCTAAGAGGAGGCTAGTTGGGGAATTTCTTATATAAAACCTAAGAGGAGGCTAACTTCTGCTGAGGATTATTGAGATCCAGAGACAGGTCCAAATTGGGGAATCAACTCTTGCTGAAGATTATAGAAGAGTTGAAATATCAGAGACCATGAGGTTCTGATTGAGGGTTTTACTGGGAATAACTTGACCCTAGCTGGGGAAATTTAAAGTGAGGGTTTAAAGGTTGAGTTAAAAAAACCTATAGAGGTTTAACTCTGTTGGTGATTGATCAGGTTTTTTCCTGTGTTTTTAGGAAACTTGAGGGTTTCTTGAGATCCAAGAGGAGATGAGATTGTCCAAGTCTACTGGTATAAAAAGGTTTATCTCTTAACTGGAGGATGATCTTTGTGTGATGCCCAAGAAAAGGTTGAGACTGTCCAAGTCTACTTGTATGAAGCCCAAGAGGAGGCTGGTGTTTTAAGGGATGAGAATCAACCCTAAATTGGTCCGATGTTTTGACTCTTTGGAAGACTGCTCAAACAAAGGATGACTAGGTTTTGTCCTATACTTGTAGGAGGTATTTGGGTCCTTGTATTAACCCTAAGAGGAGGCATGAGAACTTCTAAGAAGCCTGAGGGTCCTTGTACAAAGCCCAAGAGGAGGCTGGGGATGCTTTTAGGAAGCTTGTGGGTCCAAACCTAAGAAAAGTTCAAGAAAGGTTTCACCAGGAATAATCCTTTCTTTAGTGAACAATTCTAGGGTTTGAAGAAATTCAAGAGAGGTTTCACTGGGAATTAATCCTCTCTGGGGGAAATGAATTTCTTAGACAAATTACTAGTAGTGACAGTCTTTAAAAAAGGTTCACCGGGAATAATGCCTTTCTCTGTTCCATATTGTATAAGGCCAAGAGGAGGCAAGACTGTATCTGGAATTTCCTATGGGGAACTAGTTTTGACTGTGTTGAAAGAGTGACCACTGGTTTGATCTAATCCTAGACCTAATTGCCGAGGAAAACTCTAAGCAGATAATATACAAGCATATATATATATATATATATATATATATATATATATATATATATATATATAGATACAGATGGAATATATAAACAAGTATATAAAAGAAAGCTGGTAGAACTTACAGGTGAGCAAGCTTCCAGTACTACAACTGTATGGTTAGTTATTCAAGAAATTAAAGAAAGTTTTGATTACAACTATGAATTTGAATCTAAATCAAACAAAGAAAGTTTTTTGGAAAGAAGATTGGGGCTTATACTTAAGGAGAGGCCCAGATGAAAGACACTGATCGCACCGTTATTCTGAAAATTGTGTCGGGACTTATACAATGATTCAGGCCCAAATTTATTTTATGTACAAAAGGATGAGTCTTACACTCTATTAGAGGACCAAGAGTTTATTTTTATACAAGAGATGGGGCATACAACTCAAGGAGAGGCCCAGACAAAAAACAACGATCGTACCGTCATTTTGAAAACTGTACTGGGACTTATACAATGATTGAGGCCCAAAAAGGTTTTTTATTTACAAATGGGTGGGTCTTACACTCTATTAGAGGCCCAAGATTTTTATAAAAAAGAAGAAAAATGGGACTTACAACACAAGGGGAGGCCTAGATGGAAATGTTTTGAAAACGGCGATCGCGCCGAGATTTTTTTAAATGTATCGGGACTTATACAATGACTGAGGCCCAAAATGGTTTATGTACAAAGGGATGGGTCTTACACTTTATTAGAGGCCCAAAAGTGTTCTTGAAAAAGATTCGTGAGGGTGTGAATGATCAAAACCCTAATTTGGTTAAAAATGTATTTTATTTAAATAAAACTCAAATAAAAATGATCAAGATTAACAAGTATGTGTAAAACAAATTATGATCTAGGATAAACGTTTGAAAAATCATGTTTTATCCCTAGAATGATTTAAAAATCAATTGAGTTTGAAAAATCAAGAAAATAAATATTTTTAAAATGTTAAAAACAAATAAAAAATAAATTCTTTATGAAAATATGAAATATATCAAATAAATAATATTTTTGTGAAATTTTTGTAGAATAAAATATTTCAACATTTTTATGAATTTTGAGAAAAAGAATCAATCCAAAAACATTAAAACTCAAAGAGAAATTAATTTTTGAATAAATTAAACAAAATAACCAAAATTCAAATATTTAAAAATTTGAATTATGGCGCCAACAGGCACTTTCTTCTTCCTCGTGACCGCGCCATGGATGATTTGCATTTTCTCAATTTTCTCTCTCTTGCAGCTGGTGATCGAGCTAGATGATGGAGATGTTACAGATGTGTTCCAATGATCTGGATAACTTCCTTAGGTGTCAAGGAATGTGTATGAATGCTTGGAGTGGTTGGAAACTTCTTGGTCTGACCAGCTCGAATCCTTCTGCAGCAGGTTCTTGAACTTGAGCAAATGGGATACCACTTTGTGATTCTGATATTCCAGGTGTTGTTTTAGTGTTTGAATCACTTATATATGATGTATGTGAGGTGTTTGTATCTTTGGTTTGGACAAAATTGTTCTCAAATGCAAAACCCGATAGTTACTTGCAAGAGGTGTTTTTTTGGAGTGAAAGAGAGATTTTGAGTAAAGCATCAGATTGGGTACTTTGGTGTACTCAAACTGATCACAAATGAGCTCTATTTATAGCAGAGCAAGTTTGTTTTGCAAGCAATAGTGAGTGACAACTGGTACAGGTCTTTGGCCAATGGTTGCATAAAGGAGTTCTAGTCTTCCATGATCATTGACTTGAGATTAGAGCACAGACCTATGGTCTTCTGTTGCAGGGATAAGGCTTGACTCATTCAGTTAGGTTTGCTTCAGTCCATGTCACCTTGATGTTTCCATTGAATGCTTGATGCCAAATTTGAATTTCAAGGTTCCTTTCATGATGATTTTGCATATGGAAGGCTAGATTCTTGGCATCTTGTGTTACGGATCAGATCCCTCATTCATTTATGTTGTAATTGGACATAAATTGAATGATCAAAGTGTCCAAAATTAGTCTAAGGAATCGTGGGATGCAAGTTTGCACCAAATGCTGTCCAAAATCAGTTTGTGTTTAGGCAACTTGTGAGATCCATAACTCCTAGCTCAAATGGATTTTGATTGAGTTCTTGGACATTTTGGAAAGCCCCCATGACATACTTTAACTTTTTTGTTCACCAATGGACCTGGTTCAACTTGGATCAAGGTGAAAAATGGCCTCAAAGTTTGGAAAAAGTGAAACAGATTCTGACTTGTTGAAAATTTCACTAAGTGTTGGAAAAAGTGGTCATCTTCATTTTTTGTGATTTTGATCAATCCATAACTCAAAATCCATGAGGATTTGGAATCTCTTATAGTTGACATATTTGAATTATGTAAGATGAACTTTCATTTGAGCTTTGAATGGGATAAAAAGGCCTTATGGTTTAGGAGTTATGACCTTGCAAAGTTGGTACGAAATCACTTTTGTTCCATAACTTAGAAAATTTTTGGTTTCTCATGGTTGCCCCTTTTGCAAGAAACTAACTTTTCTTGATTTTTCTTGATAATTGATGATCAAAATCACACATTAACATTGTTTTTGACTTAGGGGAACCATATTTGTGAAAAATTCCAAAAAGTCAAACTTGATTTTGGGCACAGTTGACTTTTTGTCAGATGAATTCCAAACTGTGTGATCCTTTGTGCAATCAAGTTCTTTACCCAATTCAAACCTAATGGATGGATTCCATAGGTGTTTTAGGGTGTCTTTAATCATATCCCATGGTTTGGGAGCATGTCTTGGTCAAAATTCAAAGGTACAGTAGACTTTTTCCTTAAAACCCTAATTGCGGTCCTGGTGAAATTGAAACTTGTGAATCAAGCTTCTTGTATCAATCCATTGTTGTAGATGGATCAATGTAGTGTGTTTGAGGTCCTCAAATCATGTCTTGAGGTTTTGGCTCATGCTTTGCCTTAAAAGTCAACTTAGGGGGGAATTAGGTCAAGAAACCCTAATTCCTGATTTTTGATGAATGCATCCCCTGAGGCTAAATTGACTTGATGATTGGGTCCATGAGGTCCCTTTGAGTATCTTGGGTTATTTTTTGAAGCATTAGCTCATTCCCAGAAGAAAATTTTCATCTGGAGGCCTTGGTAGACCAAAACCCTAATTTAGTGACACTGGCGATCTCGAGGCTTGATCCACTTGGAATGTTTCAACTTTGTGCTTGATTATTGATGTGGGGAGTCCTCTTGATCCTTTATGGGTGTTTGAGTGATTAGATAAGTTGAAGATCATGTCATTTCTTGATTGATCCTTTGTCTAAGTGCTATGAGAGGGCTTAAAACCCTAATTCTTGATTGTGGTGAATGCTCAACCATCTTTGAGGAGATTGATGAGGCATGATGGTACATCCATATTGTGGTGATGATTTGCACAATGATGGGAAATCTTGGTGGTCAAAATTTGGGGTATGACAGATGCCCCTATTTAATCTTCTTGGACCCGAAGGTGTGAATGGCGAAGATATTCGGACATTCAGGGTGCAAGAGGATTAAATATCGGAATACCCTAAATTTTGACGGTGGTTATGAATGTTAGCGATTTGCTCATCCATAACCACCCCTCGATCCTGGTCTTCAGTCATGGAATTGGTCTTAGTTTCTTTTTGTAATAAACCTCCCCTTGATCATGGTCTTTAGCCACGGAACTGGTTTCCGTTTTTGAAATAAACTTCCCCTCGATCCTGGTCTTCAGCCACGGAACTGGTCTAAGTTTTTGAAATAAACTTCCCCTCGATCCTGGTCTTCAGCCACGGAACTGGTCTCAGTTTCTGAAATAAACTCCCCCTCGATCCCGGTCTTTAGCCACGGAACTGGTCTTAGTTTCTTCTTGTCGAGTTTCTTCCTTGACAAGGGATGCTATTTGCAGCGGTTTTCGTCAAACTTCTCGCCGAGTTATACTGGGGGAGACGCCATTTGATGGAAAAAGTTTTGATGTTAGACTTACTGGGGGTACCCATCTGTCTGAGCTATAGAGGTGTGCAAACTTCTCTGTTGGAGACGCCATTTGTTGACTCTACTAGGGAAAAATGAATATCTTGAGAAACTACTTTTTGCTTGGGGATACTACATCATACTTTTCTTCGAGATCTTCTCGGAGAAATGCCATGTGATGTGATCCAATTTTGAGGTGCTGATGACTTCATTAACATCGACTTTTTTGGGAGAAAAACCGATGTATTGCCGAGAGTCTTTGGTTAAAAGGCTTTCTTTGGGGATTTTCCTTAATCCGGGAAAGCGAGAAATATCATCTTCGATGGTGAAGAGTGAAGTTCCAGAGGCGTCTGTTGAATGTCTTCTTGTCTTTCAGAGGTTCAAGTGATCAAAGTTGTCGAGGACCGTCTCCAATCCAGAAATAAACTGGGGGAGAGATCGCTCAGAAGATTCACTTCCTGACGAGGAAAGGACTTAAACCAGGCTTTTTTCTTATCTGACGCGGAAAGGACAACTGACAACTTGATTGACAATAGGGTTTTATCACTTGGGAATGAGTATGACCAGAGCAATATTAATGCAATATGAATATGAATGTGAATTAATCATGCATGATGTATGTATGTTTATGCTAACAAAACTGACGCGACATACAGATTGGTGAATGAACATGACTAGATACTCGATCACTGCGGGGGATGAAAAGTATCATCGATTCAAGATAGCAATCGTGCCTTTCTTAGGAGAGGTAGACCCTGTGGGGAAAAGAGAATCGTCAATCGGTCTTAAGAGATATGAACTCTGCCGGGAATGTCAGATAGAACATTACATCTGAACAGTTGATCCTTCATTCAGGTGCACTGGTTTAGAATGAGTATTTTGATTCTGCACTCTGAGGTTCAATCACCTTCGGAGAAACTATCGATGTTCTTTTTGATGTTCAAAGTCAAAAGAAATTGCCATCTTTAATTTAAAAGCAGAAAAATTTTGACAAGTAAATTCATTTTTGTTTTATTTCAAGAATGGTTGATCATGTTAAAAATGTCATTCTGTAAAGCTAAAACAAATGAGAATTGCAAACAAAAGCACTCGGGCTCAAATTTTATTGATAGGATGGAAATCAGCCAAGTGCGTGATCCCATAGAGTATTTACAAAGTTTAGAAAATGGTAATTTAAGGGAAAAGGGCTACATTGAAACATAACGACCGTTATCCTTCTACCAACTTTGAATTCTAGACATCCTGAGATTTTGTCGAAGATGACCTTGATTGGAAGCTTTTCGATGAATAGTGTTACCGTTGGGGATTTAACCTTGTCGGACGTAGTTACTTACCATGAATCCCTAACTTTTGCTTGGATTGTCTTTTGAGGTTTTCAATCCACCAGGATGATTTTTGCTTATGTCTTTAATTTTTGCCTGGACCGCCCTTTCAGGTTTTCAATCCACCGAGACGTTTTTTTTTTATTCATTTAGGCGAAGTATTTCTTGACTACATCAACATTTGTGGGGTAGGAAAATTCCTCTCCATCCATGGTTGCGAGTCTCAAGGCGCCGCCTGAGAAGGCTTTCTTGACCACATATGGACCGTCATAGTTCGGATTCTATTTGCCCCGGGAATCAGTAAGAAATGATTGTCTCTTCTTAAGCACGAGGTCTCCTTTTCTAAAGACACGGGGTCAGACCTTTTTATCGAACACTTTCTTCATTCTTTGCTGATACAACTGACCGTGGCATAGAGCCGTTATTCATTTTTCTTCGATCAGATTCAGTTCATCGTGTCGACTTTGACACCATTCAGCCTCTGTTAGCTTAGCTTCCATCAATACCCTAGTTGATGGTATCTCCACTTCTATGGGAAGCACTGCCTCCATGCCATATACTAGAGAGAAAGGGGTTACCCCTTTTAAAGTGCGGACAGATGTACGATAACTGTGAAGAGAAAAGGGTAGCATCTCATGCCAGTCTTTGTAGGTTACAACCATCTTTTGAACAATCTTCTGTCCATACACAACTTTGATTCTTTTTCAGTAGTTTGAAGATTGGCGCGCACGTCGCGGTCATGATGGATATAAACCTTGAGATACAATTCAGACGTCCCAGAAATCCTCTGACCTGTTTTTCGGTTTTTGGAGAAGGCATTTCTTGAATGGCCTTGACCTTGTCAGGGTCAACCTCAATTCCTTTTTGGCTGATGATGAACCCTAGAAGTTTTCCCAAGCGAACACCGAACGTGCATTTGTTGGGATTCAAGCGGAATTTGTACTTTCTCAGACGCTCGAATAACTTTAACAAGTGGGTCACATGCTCCTCTTCTGTTTTAGATTCGACAATCATATCATCGACATACACCTCAGTTTTTTTGTGCATTATGTCATGAAACAAAGTAGTCATGGCCCTTTGATAGGTTGCCCCGATGTTCTTCAAACCGAACGGCATTACCTTGTAACAAAAGGTGCCCCATGGGGTGCTGAATGAAGTTTTCTCCATGTCTTTTGGTGCCATTTTGATTTGATTATAGCCCGAGAATCCATCCATGAAGGAGAAGACTTTGAACATTGTTGTACTGTCTACCAGCATGTCAATGTGTGGTAAGGGGAAGTCGTCCTTTGGACTTGCTTTGTTCAGATCCCTATAGTCTACACACATTCTGACTTTTCCGTCCTTTTTTGGAACTGGCACTATGTTGGCTAACCATTGAGGATATTCTGAGGTGGCGAGGAAAATTGCGTCGATTTGTTTTTGCACTTCCTCCTTGATTTTGATATCCATATCCGGGTGAGTCTGTCTCAGCCTTTGTTTTATCGGAGGACATTCTGTTTTTAGCGATAAATGATGTTCCACGATGCTGGTATCCAACCTTGGCATGTCTTGATAGGACCAAGCAAACACATCTGGAAACTCTGAGAAGTTTTATCAAGCGTTCTTTGACAATCGGACTGAGCAATGCTCCAATCTTAACTTCCTTCTTTTCTTCCTCTGATCCAAGGTTGACCATTTCCAACAGATCTTTGTGAGGTTCAATGGACCTTTCCTTTTGCCTGAGTAGTCGGGAGATCTCTTCCGGAATTTCGGTGTCCTCTTCTTCTTCAGCCTCAAATATCGGGAATTTAAAGTTGGGAGAAGGCATTGGATCATATATTTTAACGGGGTTTAAAACAAGCAATCTGCATAACTTGATGATTCATTTTTTAGAAGAGATAGAGAGAATGCAAGAGTGTGTGCAGTGTATTTTCTGAAAAAATGCTTGTTTTTTTTTTCTATTTTGGGTTGTTTTAAGATTACCATTTTCTGAAAAATGAAAAGTTAAAACTGCAATAAATGCGGGAATAACAGAACGACGTTTATTTATTTATGATTTGTCGATTCTTGAAATACAACTCTATAAAACAAAACTCTGTCTCTTTGACCGAAGCGAAGAGGGACATTTACAGAAAGGTGGGCCCTATAAAAACATCCGTTTCACCTGGGCAAGGTGAAAGGTTAAAACAAAGATGGAAATTACTTAGACTTATGGACGACTTTTGGGATATCGACAGCAACCCATTGGCGACAAACTCCTCGGTGAATTACAAAATCTGGTACCTTCTTTCGGTTTGTCCTCAGAAATGACGTTGATTTCTGGCGGAGCAGGATCATTGGAGTCTTCCTCCCATGCAGAGTTGTCGTAAACGAACTCTTCTGTTATAGCTTCCTTAGTGTTTTCACTCTCAAGAGGATCTCCCCATCCAATTGGCTGGATGTCCTCGTATATGATGCGAGAGCTTTCAGGAGCGGTGTACTTGACCAAGAAGTCGTACTTACCACTCGGCAGTCCTACGGTGTCCCATACTTCTGTGGGGCTAGAGGAGTCATCATTCTCAATGACGTTGACATCAGGAAAAGCATAGTTGATGAAATCTTGTCCTGCAATCTTTACAGATACGTCATTGTGCTGGATATCTTTGAAATGTCCTGAGTAATGATCCCATGACTCAGTGGGACGTGTGTATTCCTTTCAATATTACTCTGCTGATAGGCATCGTTTGGCTGACTCTTTTACCTCAAGTCTTCTGGGTACAGCTTTCAGATAGGCAAGTCATCCAGGGGATCATAATAGTCTTGATCGAAGTTGTCCTTCATTAATTATCTTCTAATGAGTTGGGTGAAGCACAGTATCCTTCAGGATCGCAATCTCCATAGATCACCCGAACGTCTGATCTTGGTATATATCTCGGGCCCTGCTTGGGAAAACAGAATGGCATGTGCATTTCTTCCTGAGATATATAACTGCTGTCATTGAGATAAGATTTCCATTCTTCGTCTGTATCGGAGGAGTCACTTTTATTGATCGTGTGTACTTCTTGAGACACTGGGTGGAGGAAGCCTCCACTGTGGAAGAAGTTCTGAATGGTATAAAAAATTTCATCTTTAGCAGTCTGGGTACAGGCTGAGGAGAAACTAAGACCTTTCTTTGTCTTGTTATCCGTAGGAATTACGAGCTGTCCCCATCCCTTTACGTTATTACTCTCGATCACTTTGAGAGCGTCTTTGTATAAGGAGATCAATGTCCCTCTTTCTGATCGATTCTCATTGCTCACCGATAGTGCTTGGAACTGGGTTCCAACAACCTCGTCCAGTTCTATGCAGGAAAATGATGATAAGTTGCTCATGATTAAGGCCTGCTCTCCGCATACTGTGACTAATTTGTCATTCTTGACGAACTTCAGCTTCTGGTGAAGTGTTGAAGTGACTGCCCCAACCTCGTGTATCCAAGGTCTTCCTAATAAACAGCTGTATCCTGCCCGAATGTCCATGACCTAGAAAGTGACTTGGAAAGTGTGTGGACCGATAGTTATGGGAAGATCGACTTTGCCAATAACTGTTTTTCTGGATCCGTCAAAGGCTTTGACGATGATCTCACTGCCTCTCATCGGAGCTCCTTGAAATAATAGTCGCATCAAATTTGATTTTGGCATAACATTTAGAGCTGATCCTGTGTCTACCAGTACGCTGGCTAGAGCATCGTCCTGGCAGTTGACTAAAATGTTAAGTGCCATATTGTGACTCTTGCCTTTTTCCGGCAGTTCTTCATCACTGAATCCTAAATTGTTGCAGGAAGTGATGTTGGAAATGATGCTGTCAAACTGCCTTACTGTCACATCTTGCTCTATGAAAGCTTGCTCCAAGACTTTCTGCAGAGCTTCCCTGTGAGCTTCGGAACTGAGCAAGAGATATATCACAGAGATTCTAGACGAAGTTTGCAATAGTTGGTCCACGATGTTGTACTCGCTTTTCTGGATGAGCTTCAGCATCTCATTGTTGTTTTTTACTAGTTCTGGAGTATTGGATTGCTCGACTGGTTGATTAGGAACTTTGGTTTGAAGTTCCTTCTCTTTGGTGGGTTCTCCAACTCCTCTGTTGAAGATCTGGCCGCTTCGTGTTACTCGACTGATGTCGGCAATGTTCACGACGGAGGGTAATGGAGTTTCCTTTCCATTTTCGATAGTTGTTGCACCATACTTGTAAGGGATAGCCTTATCTGATTTGTACAGCATTGGTCCTGGAAGGTAGATAACCACAGGAGCTTTCTGATTTTTCTGACTGTTATAGGCAACCTCAATCAGTTCCTGGTTGGGAACTCTTCTACTATCAAGAGGAACTCTTGATTCATCGAGTAGAGGAATTGTGGTGCAAACGTCTTTGGTCATCCCATGATCGGAGATTATGACAACGTCTTTTCTTTAATCAGGGAGATAGTTTTGTATCACGTTGATCAACCCAGAACTTGAACATGGTCGGATCTCTTTTTGGTCCAACTAATTTTGAAGAGCCGCTCGCACGAGGTAGTATCCTTGGTTGTTCTCTGAACAAACTCTACAACGCTCATAGTTGTGAGGTGGCACCCGACCATGCTCGCTTTGTATGCAGTGCAACTTTACTAGATATGTTTCCATCGAGCGGACATCCTGACTTTGATGCCTATCATGATTCTCGTCAGTCATACTAATCTATTGTGTAGCTTCATCCAAGTAGATTGGAAGCCACCAGTGGTCCAAAAAGTGTTGAAGTGTTCTTTGGACAAGTGCACACCCTTGGTCGTCTTCACGGCATTCTTCACAGTCTTGATAATCATGTGAATCCAGAAAGCTGAGTTTGACTTGTTTAGCATGTAATTCTACCAGACTGGTATTCATCAAGCGTATGTCAAAGATCTGAACCATATTGACTTGATGGTTATTTCTTTCACGGTAGTCTTGGATCCATCCGAGATCCATCTGACGTTGGAGGGCCTCTTGAACAAAAGAGCATCCTTGATTGCTTGTTGAGCAGATCAGACAAGAATTATAATCGTGTCGTGGCAGATTATGATATTGACTTTTCCTTGAGTGCATCGCCACCAAATTGATGTTCATCACAAGAATGTTGCGGTTCTGAACAATATTGGGATGCACATGGGCCATGTTGACTTCATAGATTCGGTGGTCCTGGATCCAGCCCAGATCCATCTGTTCTTGTAGAGCTGATTGCACTACAGAACACCCTTGGTTATTCTTTGAGCAAATATCCACTGGTGATAATTGTGAGGTGGTACATGACCGTACCCTCTCTGTCTGCGATGCATCCTGACCAGATTGGTTCCTAATAGGAGTACATCGTGAATTTGATAACTGCGGCTAAATTCTTCTTCTATTAAATTTACTATAGTATTTTCATGTTGCGGCAACGGGTTCGTCTGAACATTCAGATTAGTATCTTTGAAAGATAAGATCCCGTTCCTAACAAGCTTCTGTACATCAGACTCGAAGCTGAGGCAGTTCTCAATGTTGTGCCTGGTCCTCCTTGATGGTAAGGGCAAGTTTGATCCGCTTCGAACCAAAAAGGTGGCTTTTTCGATACTATAAGAGGAGACCTGGTTTGGACGTGCCCCTTGGCCAGTAGAAGTGGAAATAGTTCTGCGTACAACATCGGTATAGGGTCAAATCCTGATGGTCGTGTCGTACGATTATTGTTGTTGTACTATGGACGAGCCTGCTAAAGAGGTCGTTGCAGCCTTTGCTGATACTGTTGTTGACTTGGTTGGCCCTGAGTAACTTGAGGTTGATAAGTCAGAGCCGACGCGGGGTTGATAGCGGGAGTTATTGCCGCTACTGGTTGATACCTTCGCCTTTGTTTTCCAAGAGAGATATTACTAATAGCTTGCTCTTTTTTCTTTTGGAAAGCACTACTGTATCTCTTAATACTGCTAGAGGGCTCTGTATCTTTGACCAATTGTCCTTCTCAGACTGCTTCTTCAAGGCATACTCCCATGTTCACCATTTCAGTGAAGTCGCTGAGCACACTTGCAACCATTCGGTCGTAATAGAATGAGCTTAAGGTTTTCAAAAAGATCTTTGTCATCTCTTTTTCATCAAGAGGGGGACAGATCTGGGCAGGAATTCCGCGCCATCTCTGGGCATACTCTTTGAAAGTTTCTTTGTCTCTTTGCGACATTGCTCTGAGTTGATCTCTATCTGGTGCCATGTCCAAATTATATTTATACTGCTGAACAAAAGCTGCCCCATATCTTTGAAAGTACTGATCTTGGTGCGGTTTAACCCATGTACCATTTGAGTGCGACACCGGTTAAATTGTCTTAGAAATAATGGATCAGTAGCTGTTAATTTTCTGTCTAAGTAGACATTTTTCGAGCGCACATCACCAAATGACTTTGAGGACAAGAGTTGCCTTTGTATTTTTCAAAGTCAGGAACCTCGAATTTGTGCGGTATCTTTACATTAGGAACCAGACAGAGGTCTGCGGTGTCCTTTCCAAATAAGTCAAGGCCGTGAATGGCATGCAGTTCTTTCTGCATTTCCAAGAATTATTCCTGGAACTCATTCATCCTTTCGCACATGTCTTCGTTTCCACCAGAAATTATTTGTGGAATCTGTCCTTCCGGGACAGTATGTACCACTGGCTGTGGTATAGACATTACAGCGGTAATTCTTGGCGCTTCAGTGCCCTGAAGTTTGTAACCTTCAGGAGTTGCTGTCGTAACCCTTGTATCTTCACTTTCCCGAAGTTTGTAACCTTCAGGCCCAGGGGTTCCTGCTGTAGTTTCTGGGTCTTCAGTGACCGGTGGGATATATCCTTCAGGGATAAATTTGAGAGGCATGCCCCAAGGGCGACCTTTAGGCATGTTGTACCGAGGATGATTCTTAAGCGTCTCCATTATGGGCGTAGATGTAATCTCTGAGATCACAGTCCTTTGTTGTTGCTTCTGAGCTGCTGCCAAGGATTACATGTCACTGTGAAGTTTTTCCAAACTTTCCTTTAGAGTGTCGATTTCTTCTCTTAGCTCTCTGTTCTCTTCCTCGAGATCGTCCATTTTCTTTTGTCGATGGGCCCGAGTATTGTATGAATGAGAAAGTTTGACTCTAGAATCGTGACACATACGTGAGACTCAAAGATAAGAAGAACGCGCTATGTGAGAATGATGAATGATATGCAAAGACATATTTTTTAGTTTTGTTTTTAATCAAAAAGAAACTTCAACAAATAGATTGCAAATATCATACAGTGAAGGGTGGAGACCCTGTTTATTGAATTCGAAAGATTGCAGTATGTTACAAGGAAAAGTACAGTATTTTACAAAGTGCTGTAAGGAAAATGGATAAGCTTATAGATCCTGAGTCCTCTCTGAAGAGAGCTCAGATGCTGGTTCCGGTATTTTCCTTTTCTTTGACCGTGGCTCTTTAGCCGTTGTCGGGTTACCAGTCCTTTGCCAAGTGAAAGGAACGAGCAAATTTCTTCGGTCTTCTTGAATTTCTATAACATGTTGCTCTAATATCTTAATCAGAGCATCCTTTTCCTTTAACAGTTCCTAAATCATGGTACATTGAGGATTCGGTACTTGTTTTTCCAAGAGCTCTTCTCACGTCGAACTTTATTGAGAGCTACCTGGAGTTTTTCCGTATCAGACATGAAATAAAGGACAGATTCCTTTAACGGAAAAACTTCTTGGCGAGGGTAAGGCATCCTCAGCTTGAGGGCTCTAGTTTACACCCAGTGGAGATAAGGCTCCATGGAGGTACAATTTGGTCTTCCTATAGACTCTCTTCCTTTCTTGTGAATATGTTGACAGACATGTACTATTTCCTTCTTTAGTGCCCTGTCATTTTCCCCTTCCTTGAAGAAAATACCTTCCAGATGAACATTATGCTGAATATTCTTCGTCGGGTATCCGAGTTGACGACAAACTAAAATTGGAAGATAGTTGATTCCTCATTTAGTTCCAATGAGGAGTATGTTAGGGAAATTTCCACATTTTTCGATGATCTCTATCCCTTCGTAAATCCTATTATACCAATCTATGTCAGAGTTGGTAAGGGACATAATCCTTTGTGACCAACGTAGAGTACTCTTGTGATCCCAAAAAGCAGCAGACTTGGGTAAATGGGAAATGAACCATTTGTAGAGTAAGGGTACACAACATGTGAGCATTCCTCCGTTGTACAAATTCCTTAAGTGTACGGAATGATAAGCATCTGCGAGCAAGGTTGGTACGGGGTTTCCAATCAGAAATATCTTAACAACGTTGGTATCAACGAAGTTATCGATGTCGGGAAAAAGGAAAAGTCCATATGTGAGTAGGACAAAGATATCCTCGAAAGCAGTTGTGTTTCCTATACTGGCAAAGTACAGAGCTTTCTCTATCAGGAATTTAGCTGGTAAACCCTGGATTCCTCCTTTGGTGGTCATGTGAGTCCTAACTTTTTACTCGTCCAAAGAGATTGCTCCTGCAATGACCTGATTCTTTCGAATTTCTTCTAGTCCAGAAACTGGAGCTTGAGCAGTGATAGGTAAATCAATCAGATGAGAGTACTCCTTCAGTGTTGGTACCAGTTGGTAATCCGGAAATATGACGCAGTGATAAACCGGATCGTAGAACTGAATTAGCGTAGACAGGATTCCTTCAACTACGTGGACCCTTAGTAGAGACAACAGTCCTCCATGCTTAGCTCTGAAAGCATCAGGGTTGGTAATCATCCTTTCCAACCTCCTTAAATCCTCTAGTTTCAGAGCCTTGAAGGTGTACTTGTGCGTCTTTCTTCTACCGAAATCCATAACGCAATCTCTCTGATATTTGCAATTATTGTTTTAGTTTATTTTGAAGAAAGGAAGAAATTTTTTCTTTGTTTAAGAGTTTTTTTAGATGAATGCATGAATGCAGCACACAAAAACATTGAAAAAACATGGGTTCAAGGGTTCAACATCACGAGCATAGGGTCATGGCTCTACCTATCCCCAAAGGTTGTGCTATTTTGGTCAATTTTTTGTACCTGTAGAACGGGTTCCAGGTTCCCAAAATCATTGACCCCTCCTAGGGATATCAACAGCAAGCTGGTTCACCCGAGCGAGCTGTAGCATCCTAGGATGAATCTCATTTGAGTGTTGTATCACGTATCAACTATTCTTGATAGTCGCCACACTACTAAATGGTCATAGGGTTAATGTCTACTAAATCCTCAGGGTCACGGGTGCCGCACTGGGAAAACTCTGCTTTCACGATAATCGGTCGTTCAACAGTAAGTATCCACACGGGCCCTCGCCTGATTTGGTGGTCTACCAGGATCGCTTATTCGGGATTCACTCCCTACAAGTTCCCCCGTCTATACCACCCCTTATCTTAGGGTTCTCTCAAACTTTCCACATGCGTATCAATCACATTCCCATTGACAGAAAAATAAACACGGATATATATGTATAATATGTAGAAAAATTTCTAACAACCTAGACCTCTTAGGAATTCTAATCCTAGTTTGGACTCCCCAGCAGAGTCGCCATTGTTGGAATTGGGTGCTACTTTCTGATTTCTTATTTATCCTATGAAGCTGGAAAGGAAATGGAAGCTATCTAAAACTAACCTTGCATGCAAATGTTTTCTTTAACAAATGCTAAGAGATTGGGGGGTCCGGGGTCAGGTTATACAATGGGGAGTTGTCAATTACCCATCCTATATATGGTTATCCATAGATCGTTAGCAATTTCTACTCTTTTCTACTTACTGGTGTTTGTCTGTTTATTGGGAAAGTTTCTCCTTTGGGAATGTTTGAGAGAGAGTATTTTTATTGATGTCGGGTTTTTCCGATGTTTTGCATAAGGTACTGGACCTAAGGTTTTTGATTGGTGTGCTCACTAAGATTTCACAATCTTATGCCTACGTATTCCCGTAATGATAACAGTGAAATCAGAGCAATTGTAGTTCCTCCTATTCTATGGGAGGAAAAAGATGTTTTGGTGTCTTTTTCAAAGCCCAAGATTGAAGCTAAAGGTTATTTGTGTCTTGTTCAAAGCCCAAGATTGAAGCTAAAAGGTTTTGACTGAGAGAGAATTTGTTATCTCTAAGGGAGATATCTCATCTGTTTATCACAGTTGTTGGGTGACTGATTATAAAGGAGAATTACTTTAACTGGGATATGAGAATCCAGCAATGCCATAATTTCCTTTATGAGGGATTTGTCCTGAAGGAGAAAACTTTAATTCAGTGTTAAGCAATGCCATTTTTCCTTAGGAATCTTTCATTCTAAGAAAGGGACATTGGTTTGGATGTAAATAATCCAGAGGCTTGCCACTTACATCAATTAGATGAAAGAAGGTTTACCAGGATAAGAGATGGACTACAGCTTGGATATTTGAATCAATAAGTGTGCCACTTACAACAGTTATCTGGGATTAAGGTTTGTTTGATTTTCTGTTTTGATGTGTGATTGTACAGAGAAATGTCTTCCTACAAAGAGTTTTTTGATTTCCTCTGAGGGATTTTGGTTTTATACGTGCCTTGATCAAATCCCAAGGTTGAAGCTAAAAAGGTTGACTCTACTAGGGAGTTTTATATATGTCTTGTACAAAGCCCAAGATTGAGGCTGAAAGGAGACTGACTCTTTTGGGGAGATCATTATACAAAGCCTAAGAGGAGGCTGGAAGGAATAGATTTCTTTAGAGGAATATTTAGTCTGTCTTGTACAAAGCCCAAGATTGAGGCTAAAAGGGATTGACTCCGCTGAGGAAGTTTTATTGGTGTCTTGTACAAAGCCCAAGATTGAGGCTAAAAAAGGTATTGACTCTGCTGGAGAAATCATTATACAAAGCATAAAAGAAGGCTAGAAGGATTTGACTTCTTTGGAGAGAGTTTATATGTGTCTTGTACAAAGCCCAAGATTGAGGCTAAAGGATTCGACTGACTCAGCTGAGGATATTTGTAGGTGTCTTGTACAAAGCCCAAGATTGAGATTAAAAAATACTGAGGGATGGTCATTATACAAAGCCTAAGAGGAGGCTGGTTGGGGAATTTCTTATATAAATCCTAAGAGGAGGCTAACTTTTACTGAGGATTATTGAGATCCAGAGACATGTCCAAATTGGGGAATCAACTCTTGCTGAAGATTACAGAAGAGTTGAAATATCAGAGACCATGAGGTTCTGATTGAGGGTTTTACTGGGAATAACTTGACCCTAGCTGGGGAAATTTAAAGTGAGGGTTTAAAGGTTAAGTTAAAAAAACCTATAGATGTTTTAACTCTGTTGGTGATTGATCAGGGTTCTTCCTGTGTTTTTAGGAAACTTGAGGGTTTCTTGAGATCCAAGAGGAGATGAGACTGTCCAAGTCTACTGGTATAAAAAGGTTTGTATCTTAACTGGAGAATGATCTTTGTGTGATGCCCAAAAGAAGGCTGAGACTGTCCAAGTCTACTTGTATGAAGCCCAAGAGGAGGCTGGTGTTTTAAGGGATGTGAATTAACCCTAAATTGGTCCGATGTTTTGACTCTTTGGAAGACTACTCTAATAAAGGATGACTAGGTTCTGTCCTATACCTGTAGGAGGTCTTTAGGTCCTTGTATTAAGCCCAAGAGGAGGCATGAGAACTTCTAAGAAGCCTGAGGGTCCTTGTACAAAGACCAAGAGGAGGATGGGGATGGTTTTAGGAAGCCCGTGGGTCCAAAACTAAGAAAAGTTCAAGAAAGGTTTCACCGGGAATAATCCTTTCTTTAGTGAACAGTTCTAGGGTTTGAAGAAATTCAAGAGAGGTTTCACCGGGAATTAATCCTCTATGGGGGAAATGAATTTCTTAGACAAATTGATAGTAGTGACAGTCTTGAGAAAAGTTTCACCGGGAATAATTCCTTTCTCTGTTCCATATTGTATAAGCCCAAGAGGAGGGAAGACTGTATCTGGAATTTCCTATGGGGAACTAGTTTTGACTGTGTTGAAAGAGTGACCACTGGTTTGATCTAATCCTAGACCTAATTACCGGGGAAAACTCTAAGCAGATAATATACAAGCATATATATATATATATATATATATATATATATATATACAGATGAAATATATAAACAAGTATATAAAAGAAAGTTGGTAGAACTTACAGGTGAGCAAGCTTCCAGTACTATACCTGTATGGTTAGTTATTCAAGAAATTAAAGAAAGTTTTGATAACAACTATGAATTTGAATCTAAATCAAACAAAGAAAGTTGTTTTGAAACAAGATTGGGGCTTATACTTAAGGAAATGCCCAGATGAAAGACAGTGATGGCACCGTTGTTCTAAAAATTGTACCGGGACTTATACAATGACTCAGGCCCAAATTTATTTTATGTACAAAAGGATGGGTCTTACACTCTATTAGAGGCCCAAGAGTTTATTTTTATACAAGAGATGGGGCATACAACTCAAGGAGAGGCCCAGAAAGAAAACAACGATCGTACCGTTATTTTGAAAACTGTACTGGGACTTATACAATGACTGAGGCCCAAAAAGGTTTTTCATTTACAAAGGGGTGGGTCTTACACTCTATTAGAGGCCCAAGATTTTTATGAAAATGAAGAAAAATAGGACTTACAACACAAGGGGAGGCCTAGATGAAAATGTTTTGAAAACGGTGATCGTGCCGAGATTTTTTTAAATGTATCGGGACTTATACAATGACTGAGGCCCAAAATGGTTTATGTACAAAGGGATGGTCTTACACTCTATTAGAGGCCCAAAAGTGTTAATGAAAATGATTTGTGAGGGTGTGAATGATCAAAACCTTAATTTGGTTAAAAATGTATTTTTATTTGAATAAAAATTCAAATAAAAATGATCAAGATTAACAAATATGTGTAAAACAAATTATTATCTAGGATAAATGTTTGAAAAATCATGTTTTATCCCCAGAATGATTTAAAAATCAATTGAGTTTGAAAAATCAAGAAAATAAATATTTTTAAAATGTTAAAAATAAATAAAAAATAAATTCTTTATGAAAATATTAAATATATCAAATAAATAATATTTTTGTGAAATTTTTGTAGAATAAAATATTTAAACATTTTTATGAATTTTGAGAAAAAGAATCAATCCAAAAATATAAAAACTCATAGATAAATTAATTTTTGAATCAATTAAACAAAATAACCAAGATTCAAATATTTAAAAATTTGAATTATGGCGCCAACAGTCACTTTCTTTTTCCTCGTGACCGCGCCATGGATGATTTGCATTTTCTCATTTTTCTCTCTCTTGCAGCTGGTGATCGAGCTTGATGATGGAGATGTTACAGATGTGTTCCAATGATCTGGTCAACTTCCTTAGGTGTCAAGGAAAGTGTTTGAATGCTTGGAGTGGTTGGAAACTTCCTGGTCTGACCAGCTCGAATCCTTCTGTAGCAGGTTCTTGAACTTGAGCAAATGGGATACCACTTTGTGATTCTGATGTTCCAGGTGTTGTTTTAGTTTTTGAATCACTTACATATGATGTATGTGAGGTGTTTGCATCATTGGTTTGGACATAATTGTTCTCAAATGCAAAACCCGATAGTGACTTGCAAGAGAAGGTGTTTTTTTGGAGTGAAAAAGAGATTTTGAGTAAAGCATCAGTTTGGTTGCTTTGGTGTACTCAAACTGATCACAAATGAACTTTATTTATATTATAGCAACTTTATTTTGCAAGCAATAGTGAATGACAACTGGTACAGGTCTGTGCCAATGGTTGCATAAAGGAATTCTAGTCTTCCATGATCATTGACTTGAGATTAGAGCACAGGCCTATGGTCTTCTGTTGCAGGGATAAGGCTTGACTCATTCATATAGGTTTGCTTCACTCCATGCCACCTTGATGTATCCATTGAATGCTTTATGCCAAATTTGAATTTCAAGGTTCCTTTCATGAGGATTTTGCATATGGAAGGCTAGATTCTTGGCATCTTGTGTTATGGATCAGATCCCTCGTTCATTTGTGTTGTAATTGGACAGAAATCGAATGATTAAAGTGTCCAAAATTAGTATAAGGAATCATGGGATGCAAGTTTGCACCAAACACTGTCAAAAATCAGTTTGTGTTTAGGCAACTTGTGAGATCCATAACTCCTAGCTCAAATGGAGTTTGATTGAGTTCTTGGACATTTTGGAAAGCCCTCGTAACATACTTTAACTTTATTGTTCACCAATGGACCTGGTTCAACTTGGATCAAGCTGAAAAATGACCTCAAAGTTTGGAAAAAGTGAAACAGATTCTGACTTGTTGAAAGTTTCACTAAGTGTTGGAAAAAGTGGTCATCTTCATTTTTTGTGATTTTGATCAATCCATAACTCAAAATCCACGAGGATTTGGAATCTCTTGTAGTTGACATATTTGAAGTATGTAAGATGAACTTTCATTTGAGCTTTGAATGGGAGAAAAAGGCCTTATGGTTTAGGAGTTATGACCTTGTAAAGTTGGTACAAAATCACTTTTGTTCCATAACTTAGAAAAATTTTGGTTTCTCATGGTTGCCCCTTTTGCAAGAAACCTCACTTTTCTTGATTTTTCTTGATAAGTGATGATCAAAATCATACATTAACATTGTTTTTGACTTAGAGGAACCATATTTGTGAAAAATTCCAAAAAGTCAAACTTGATTTTGGGCACAGTTGACTTTTTGTAGATGAATTCCAAACTATGTGATCCTTTGTGCAATCAAGTTCTTGACCCAATTCAAAACTAATGGATGGATTCCATAGGTGTTTTAGAGTGTCTTGAATCATGTCCCATGGTTTGGGAGTATGTCTTGGTCAAAAGTCAAAGGTACAGTTGACTTTTTTCTTAAAACCCTAATTGTGGTCCTGGTGAAATTGTAACTTGTGAATCAAGCTTATTGTATCAATCCATTGTTGTAGATGGATCAATGTAGTGTGTTTAAGGTCCTCAAATCATGTCTTGAGGTTTTGGCTCATGCTTTGCCTTAAAAGTCAACTTAGGGGTGAATTAGGTCAAGAAACCCTAATTCCTGATTTTTGATGAATGCATCCCCTGAGGCTAAATTGACTTGACGATTGGGTCCATGAGGTCCCTTTGAGTATCTTGGGTTGTGTTTTGAAGCATTAGCTCATGCCCAGAAGAAAATTTTCATCTAGACGCCTTGGTCGACCAAAACCCTAATTTGGTGACACTGGCGATCTCGAGGCTTGATCCACTTGGAATGTTGCAACTTTGTGCTTGATTCTTGATATGGGGAGTGTGAGAACAAGATTTGGTTCTGTAATATTATCTCTAAGTTTTGATGATAACAAATGAGTATTGGCATGAACAATTTTGCACAACTAATGTTGTTACTTGTGAGAACCTAGCAAACAGGTTATGCTCCTGAGAATCAGCGTAATGTTTAAAGAAAGACATTTTGTCTATGCACATAAAAGAGCTGAACGAAGATAACACAAAGACTTGAATTAGAAAGGAAAAGAGTATGAGTTCTGAAGATCTGAAGATGAGGGTTCTGATGGAACGAAGTTCAGATGCTGAAGCCTCACGCTCTCTGATCAAGGTTCTGAAGACCTACCAAAAGTCGTCTCTCATGCTTCAATTAAATATTATCAGAAGCCTCTGAAGATATGAAGAAAATGGATTAAGAGAATAAGGTTCTGTAGACGAGTTCTGAAGATTCTGGAAGCGCAGAGCTGATGATTCGAAGACTTGATAATCTCAAGAACCGAGCAATGTTTTCCCTTCTTACTCATGCTCACAAAAAGTCTCTGTAGTTGAGAAGCCAAGAAAACCTGCCACACTGTACAGCTGTACCACATTACAACGTTAAAATTCTTGAAGATTGTGCGAAGTACAAACAAGACAATTTGACACAGACAAGACGCGTAGCATGCAGAAGACTTTGTACCTGTCCTCACGCTTCTAGTCGTAAGCCTACTTAGCTATCATGATTTCATCTCAACGGCTCTTTTCACTCGACTATAAAAGGAAGATCAAAGACTTGAAGAAAGACACACACGCGAACTGCTACAATACCTTCTAACTTTGTTCTTTCTTAAGTCATTCTTGGTCTAAAAACTTGTTTAGACTATCAGCTTGATAAGAAGCAATTATCTGTAAACCCATTGTATTTGAACTCAAAGTTGTATTCCTTAAGAGAGTCTTAGTGATTAGATCTCTTGAGAAGTCTAGGACGTGTGTCTTAGAGCTTGTGCCTTAAGTAAGACATGTGTGGTTGGATCACTTTAGAAGTCTAGATCGTGTGAGTTCTAGAGGTGGTTGTTAGTCACCAGCTGTGTTAGCTCGTGCAGTGTACTATTTTGTTGAATAGTGGATTAAGACCTCGTTGAGAGAGGCAAAATCACCTTGGCAGGTGGACTAGATTAACTTGAGAGGTTCTCAAGTGAACTAGTATAAACATAACGTGTTTATATCTCTTTGTTTAACCAAGTTGTTTTTCTTTAGAAAAAGGGGTAAGGTTTTAAAGAGAAAGTTATTTTAAAGAAACGTTTTATTTTGAAAAACCAATTCAAACCCCCCTTTCTTGCGTTTTTCACACCTTCAGGGAGTCCTCTTGATCCTTTATGGGTGTTTGAGAGAATAGACAAGTTCAAGATCATGTCATTTCTATTGATCCTTTGTCTAAGTGCTCTGAGAGGGCTTAAAACCCTAATTCTTGATTGTGGTGAATGCTCAACTATCTTTGAGGAGATTGATGAGGCATGATGGTACATCCATATTGTGGTGATGATTTGCACAATGATTGGAAATCTTGGTGGTCAAAATTTGGGGTATGACAGTACCCCCTCCACAGACGGGGTCGGGGAGCTCCTAGCCTATTTCACCTCCTGCGCAGGGATACCCGGTGGCTGGAACTTCGAGGTTTAAGCGAGTCCGACAGAACGAGTTGTTGGACCTTAGCCAAGCGGGGGAGAAGAGCAAGTTCGAGCTTCCTCAATGCCTTCACAACAAAAAATTCTTCGAAGGCTCCTCCTTGACGGTTCCTCGGGTGGAGTCTCTGAAGCTTAAGGGAATGGACCGCCCGAGCAAAAGGGTGATGTTAGTGCAGGATGCTTTTTCCCTGATTAGGGTCTTGGAGATGGCGGCAGTATACGCCGAAAAGGATTCCCCTCACGAGTCTGAGCTGAAGAAGGCACAGGCCGCGATATCGGCCCTGGAGGAGAAGGTGAAGAAGGCCAAGGAGGAGGCTAAGGTTGTTGAGGAGGAGAGGAGGAAATCTTAGGAGGAGCTGACTAAGATTAAGGGGGAGAATGACACCCTGACCGCGGAGAAGAAATTCGCAGAGCATTTGGTCGAACAAATGAGATTTGTTGCTGCCCCAGCTGAAAACGAGCACGAGAGTCTGAAGGATCTAAAGACTCAGGCCGAGTTGATTACCTGTATTGTGTAGGAGGAGGATGATGTCGAGGCCGTTGGGGAAGATTCTTTCAACAATGTTGTGGCACATTTGAAACTAGTTAATCCCGGGCTCCAACTATCTACCGAGGGGACTAGTTTCTTGTACCATGTGGAAAATGGAAAGATCGTCATCCCTGACTTTCTCCAGATCAACGAGGAGCATGCCCGAACTCTCTAGGAGGAGTCTCAGCAGGTGCAGACCATCCCCAAAGAGGCCCAGCAGATGGAGGAGTGATGTTTTTTTTGTTGTACCTTCGACCTACGTGCCGTGTTTATGTAATTTATTGTGTTGTATGTGGCATGGCCCCTTTTCTATGTAATAAGTACAATTTGTGATCCTCGTGACCACATGTTAATGTGATATGTATGTTTATGGACGTTCTGGCCCATTTTGTATGATTTGAGTTTGCGCATGGCTTTATTCATTTTTATTTTTGCTAAATGTAGTAATTTTGCTCGACACAAGTGTGTGCCCATAATAAGGGTGACTTAACGATTCATTATTTCGAGGTCTGCTCGACTGAGATGTGTTCGTCAGTGAGGGGACTGATCGAACGACCAGGGTAGTTATCGGGCATGAGAGCGGAGCTCAGGTCGCGTTTGAGGCCTGAGTTCGCGGCGCGAACTTCCCATCGTGAGCTGTGTGTTCTGCTTATCACGGTACTTTGACGATGGCGGGCTCGGTCGAGGAACCGCCGTCGGACATGGGTTCTGCTCGTTCTTGAGCGGAAGCTTGCCTTAGTTTGTATGCAGTGCTTGTACCTGGGCACGCATTCGTAGTCGGGACGTTATGCTCGTCGCATCGACGAAGCAAGCCGACGAGTAAGGCCTTAGCTATAATATTGTTTTAACTCTTCGGCGTTCCATGGTCGAGCAAGTTCTTCTCCGTCGAGGTATTCTAGGTAGTAGGCCCCAATCTCCATCTTTTCCCGGACGTGATAGGGTCCTTCCCAGTTTGCGGCAAATTTACCTTCTTGAGAACCTTTGTGATTCCTTCTTAAGACAAGGCTGCCCACTTGGAATTTTCGCCGTATAACCTTGGCGTTGTTCCTGATCAAAATTTTCTATTTTAATGAGGCTTCGTGGAGAGCTGCTCCTAATCGGACCTCTTCGACGAGGTCGAGCTCCTCCCTTAGCGCCTCGTTATTAGTCTCCTCATTTAGGGGGGATTCAGTCCGCCTGGAGGGCATGTGTATCTCGATGGGGATCACTACCTCAATTCCGTAAGCCAGACGAAAAGGTGTTTCCTCGGTCGAAGATTGGGGCGTAATGTGGTAGGCCCAGAGCACGCTGTACAGTTCCTCGACCCAAGCTTTATTTGTTTCGTCCAGCCTTCATTTGAGGCCCCGCAAGATTACCCTATTTGCTGCTTCGGCTTGCCTGTTAGTTTGGGGATGTTCGACGGACACAAAGTGTTGTTTCGTGCCTAGTTGGGCGACGAAGTCCTGAAACTTTCTGTCCGTGAACTGCGTCCCGTTATCGGTAACCATTGCTTGGGGTATGCCGAAGCGGGCAAGGATGTTCTGCTTGTAGAAGCGAAGTATAATGTGGGCCGTTATTTTGGCCAGAGCCTCCGCTTCTATCCACTTGGTGAAGTAGTCCACGCCCACTATCAAGTACTTGTTCTGGTTTAATCCCATGACGAAGGGTCCCAGGATATCCAGGCCCCACCATACGAAGGGCCAAGGGGAGGACATTTCTTTGAGTTCGTTGGACGGTGCTAAGAGCATGTCCCCGTGCCTTGGCATTTGTCGCATTTCTTCACGTGCTCTTTTGTATCATGCCGCATAGTCGGCCAGTAGTACCCTTCTCGTAGGGATTTCCTGGCGAGGGATCTCCCCCTGAGGTGCTGGGCGTTGATCCCTTCGTGGATTTCGCACAAGACGTGGGCGACCATCTCTTCCTCGACGCATTTGAGTAAAGGGATGGAGAACCCTCGCACGTAGAGCTTGTTTTCGACCTGGATGTAGGAGCAGACCCTGCGCTTGACTACGCTGTCCTCTTTGGGGTCGGATGGGAGTTCATCCTTAGCGAGGTAATTGTAGATGGGGGTCATCAGCAGTTGCTATTGCTGATGGCATACACGTCGAGGATCACGAAAGTTCTCTCGATGCTGGGCCGAGGAAGTACTTCCTGGATGATGGATTTGTTTCTTCCCTTTTTCTTCGTGCTCACTAGTTTTGACAACACGTCTGCTCAGATATTGTGTTTGTGGGGAACATGTTTCACTTCTACTGTTGCGAACTTCATCATCTTTTCCTTGACTAGGGATAAGTATTCAGACAAGTTGTCAATTTTGGCCTGATATTCCCTCGAACTTGGAGGGCCACGAGTTGAGAATCATTGCAGATGACGACTTCCTCGACCCCTAGGTCCTCAGCTAGGCGTAGACCGACGAGGAAGGGTTCATATTTAGTTTGATTGTTGGAAGTAGGGAAAGATAGGGCAAGCGAGACTTCGACAATAATTCCTTCGTCGTTTCCCCACTTCCTGCCGAGCTAGAATGTCATCTCCGCAACAAAGTCCGCCAGAGCCTGGGCCTTGAGGGCTCACTACGCCAAAATTCGCTTTTGGCAACACTTCAAAGACAGCGCTTTTATAAGAAAGCGCTGCTATAAGTTTTGAAAAAAATTCGCTAAAAAAAAGCGCTGCTAAAGGGTACCTTTAGAAAACGCTTTCTAAAAGCGTTGCTAAAGGTCGTACGAAGTCACTACCTTAGAAAGCGTTTTTATAAAAGTGCTGCTAAAGGTATAACCTTAGAAGTCGCTTTTAAAAAGCGCTGCTAAAGGGTAACCTTAGAAATCGCTTTCAAAAAGCGCTGCTAAAGGCCTTAAGTTGGCCCCACATATGAAAGTGCTTTCTGAAAGCGCTGCTGTAGGCAAATGAAAAGAAAACGCTTTCTAAGGAAAAGCGCTGCTATAGGCTGATCAATGAAAGCGGTTTCAAAAAGCGCTGCCTTAGGTCATTTGTTAATTAAAAAATAAAAAAGCCCTAATTATTTCTTACTAATCATTTTTGCGACTTCTCCCTCATTTCTCTCTGGCGATATCGCAACTGTTCTGACCTCCATCGTTCTCCGACTGCCATTGTTCTGTTCTCCGACCGCCATTGTTCTGTTCTCCGATGGCCATTGTTGTGTTCTCCCTCGCGTCTGGTACGTTTTCATTTTTTCATTTTTTCCATTATATGACAGTTAGTGAAATTTTTAGAATGAGTTAGTATGCATTGAAGAAAATAACTTTAGCAACTAGTACAAACAAGAGAAGAGATTAAGTTAATGAACCAACTTTAAATGTGTTTCAGTTGTTGTTGTTGAATGTGCTTCTGTTGTTGTTGTTGAATGTGCTTCATTTGTTGTTGTTTCTGAATGTGCTTCTATTGCTTCAGTTGTTGTTGTTGAATGTGTTTCTGTTGTTGTTGTTTCTGAATGTTGCTTCTATGAAAATTCTGAATAATTGTGAATAATTCTGAATAATGGTTGTTATATATCCAAATAATTCAGCTGCAAAATTGGAGGTTGTTTATGTGGCTCATATGTTATTTTGATAGGTAGCTTGTGTTTGACTAATTCCTTAAGGAATATGAAATGATGGAAACATTTCGTATATTATTGTTAGTTTGCTTCTTGCCACTTATGATATCTATCATTAATCATTGTTACAATTTGAATTTGTCTACTATTTTTTTTCTCTTTAATTACATTCAATTTACAATGTTTTACACTTATCACCATAATATATGTATAATATAGATCTAATATATGTAGTGTTACACATATAAGGATATCATAATATTATGTTTGTTGCATGTGTTCAATTGGTGAACTCCCACTAAGTATAGTATATACTATACTTTTCTAAAAGCATTAAAATTAGAATAATCTTTCATTTTTATATTTGTCAGTTAATGTTTATTTTTTTCTTTACTACAGGTCAAATGGCTAGTAACCAGAAAGACTCACACGATACAAATGATGCAAATGATTCAACTCAGAATGTAGAATGAGAAATTACATGAGGAATAACAATTATGAAGTCAATAATTCTTGCAAGAGATAAAGGAATCAAATATGATGTACATTGGAGTGTTGAAGAGCAACTAATTGAGCCTAACGGTGCAATGTTGACAAGTTACATAGGTTCACTTGTTCGTCAGCACATTCCAATCACTTGTGATAACTGGAGAAATCCAGCGTCGCAAGCCGGTAAAGAAAAAATGTGAACTGAGATACAGGTACGTACCATATATGATTGATGTTATTATATTTTTGTTGACGATTATGTCTTTAAATTACTTATACTAACATACTCTATGTGTATGTTTTTTCGTAGAGGTCTTTTAACATTGATGAAAGCCGAAAAAGTATTGTCTTCAATTGGCTGGAAAAAGACTCTAAAGAATGAGCAAGGAAAATTTGTTGAAGCAAAACTTCCAATGAAGTATGCAGACTTTATTACACCTGAAGAATGCGATACATTTGTAGCCAAACGAAGAATAAAAAAATTCCATGTAATGTTAATTTGTCATGTCTATTAATTGTATTGTATACTTGTTACATTAGATTGTTCTGATATGACTTAAACTTGTTTATCCAGGAAGTGAGTGACATAAACCAGCAAAGAGCATCATCACCAGTGTATCCATACATAAAAGGGCGTTTGGGATATGCACGCCTACAGCAAAAAATGGTAAGTATATATAAATGCTATGATCTTATTAATTGTCTCATTGTGTTATAATTGATGATCTTATTATTTGTCTCAATGTGTAGTTAGAAGAGAGTAAAAGTGAAGAAACATCTCTTCCGGGACATGTTTTGTGAAAGGCCGCTCGTGTCGGCAAGGATGGAGTTGTTAGGGACGATGTTCAACATGTTTTTGACGAATGTGTAAGTATAACATTATGTATTTAATTAAATCAAAAGTTTACTAACATATAATTAATTTTTAATCCCCACTAATAATTGTCGATATGTAAATGAATTTCAGGAGACTCTATCTCAATCCTTAACTACAGGTGAGGACGAGGATTGTAGGAGCATACTTAGTCGAGTACTAAATGTTCCTGAGTATTCCGGCCGTGTCAGGGGTAAGGGATTTGGTGTGACTCCATCATCCCTATATAAGCATCCAAAGAAAAAAAATCCTAGCAATAAACAAGTGATGCAATCGTTGGAGGAATTAAAAGCGCAAGTCCGTGAATTGCAAAAGGACAAAGAAAGATATATGGCAGAAAAGCGCGATTCAGAGTTGAAAGATACTAGTGACAAAGCTAGTATCAATTGTCAAAAGAAATTTCCCGAGGTAATTATATATTTTATTATGAAATTAAATTAGCCCATTCATTTTAATTGACATATATACACATTAACAGTAACATATTTATTATTGGTTTAGGGCATTTCATCTTGTCAGTTATATTTATCGTCACCGACTTATCACATAGTTGGCAAGGGAAAAGTGCATAACACTTTGTGAGATTTACTTCACCATAAACTGATCCCTGATGGATATCTGAAAGTATCGGTTGATATTGCATTAGAGTCGGATGCGTTGCTACCGATACCTGACATTGTTTCAGAGACAACATTGTTGCGAGATGCAATAGGATCATTTGTTGCATGGCCGTCAGACCTCATTTTCATAGATGAGGAGGTATGTTGAAAACCATTATGATGTTTTAGTAATCAAATGTCAATTCTGAACCATTATGAAAAGCATTCTGAACCATTACATACATTTTTTTACATGGTAATGTTAGACTCCTACAAAATCCGCATCTAGGGATAAAGGGATTTTGCGGCACAACGAGTCTGTTGCATCACAAAAAGAGGTACATTGAAAGTGTTAATTCTGTGATCCAAATGCAAAATCTTCATGATTTTATACGTTACCTAACTTATATGATTGTTAGGTTCCTGCTCATGAGTCACAACAAGTCAGCAAGAAAGTTAGCAACGTATCCAACAAAAAAAAGGATCTTCCAAGGACCGGATCAAAAAGAGCTTCTGTTGGTCGATTTAGGATGTGTCTTGAAACAGTTGTGCGAACATCAGATTTGATGCATGGTGCCATTCGTCAAATAGAAATGGAGGAAGGTATTTTTGGTTTTTCTAATTTTAAAACACTTGCAAAAGAGGACATGGATCAGATTTTTCGGTATCTTGAATTAGGCATCGGTGTTATGCATTCATACATCTGGTACGCCGATCAATCTATTATCTAACTAGTTAAATAATTTATTTACACATTTCAATGAAAATATTCTAATGTTTATTATGTTTTTATTTAAGGGTCTTGTATGACAAATTTATGCGCGGGAATCCATTGTCTAACAGATTCTATTTTGTGTCTTGCCCCCGTGTCAACGCACCATTAATTGTTCAGGATCCAGATTCAGTAAGAGATCACTTAGTCGAGAGTTTATGGCCAGCAGTACATAAAGTTTTTATCTTTTACCATATAATACTGGAAATGGGTTAGATTTTCCTTCTAATTTCATTCTAATCTTTGTATCTTTTGTGTAGAAAATTTCCATCTAAACATTTGTTTTATTGTACAGTGGTCACTGGATGTTGGTTGCTATTAATCCTACAAAAGAAGTAGTGTATTATCTGAATTCATTAGATGGTGATTGGACAACATATCCGGATATGAAGAATATGGTTGATACGTAAGTGAGATTGTTCTAAATATTCGTGTGTATTTGTATATTTAATTATTTCTGTGAGATTGTCCTAAATATATGTTTTTATTTTGTTAGAGCAATACAAGTATTCCGATCACAAAGAGAAGCTCGAGTACCACGGCCTAAAGCAAACAACATTACTTGGATCAGAGTAGAGGTATATTAATTTTCATAATTTTGCTTATAATAGTGATGGTACTTGATAAAACAAGACAACTATATATTCTCATTTGTTTTTCTGTGTAGTGTGCTCGTCAGCGTAATGAAATAGATTGCGGTTATTATGTTTTGAGGTTTATGAAAGAAATCCTTCATTTGGATCAAATAGAGATTCCAATCATGGTATGGATTTATAACTTAGGATTTATTTTAGTATTTATCGAATATTTCATATAATTTATGACTTTTAACTAAATCACGCATATTATGTTTTATTATGTAGTACTTTGATGAATACAAGTGTGCTCATTACTCGAAAGAGAAGTTGGAAGAAATCAAGGAGGAATTGTGTGAATACTTGATTGAGAAAAGAATCATATAAGGTATTGAAGTTGTTGTGTAGTTATATATGGAATGTTGTATAGTTTTGGAAGTGGTTGTATATTAGGAATCTTTAGAAGTTAAAGGATTTCTAGGCGAACAAATTGTTATTAGAATTATGGATTGGTGTATATATGATGCATGTTTGTGTTGATTTATATCAAATGGTTTATGTTTAGAATGGTAATGGTGTATTTATTTTGGATTATAATGGTATATAATGCCTATGTTTAAATAAAGGATTGTTTGTTGAAATAAAGGCTCAATGGTTGAAATATAAGGCTTATGTGTTGAAATAAAGGCTTGTTGAATGTTATATAATGTCTATTTATTTGAAAGAAATGCTTGAATTATACAAGTTTAAGGTATTATTTCCAAAAAAAAAAATTTCTAAAAAATAAGGAATAGGCAGCGCTTTTAAACAAAAAACGCTTCCTAAATTCTGATTTTTAAAAAAGTGCTTTTAAAAAGCAAATTTTACGTGAAGAAAAAGAAAGCGTTTTTTAGAAAAAGCGCTGCCTATAGTACACAATAGACAGCGCTTTCCACTAAAAGCGCTGCCTTAAAGTGAAATAAAAAATACATTAGACAGCGCTTTAAAAAGCACTGTCTAAAGGGGGACAATAGAAAGCGCTTTTTCCTGAAAAAGCGCTGCCTGAATATGCCAAAAGAAAGCATAAAAGGCCTGAAAAAGCGCTGCTAAAGGCCCACTTTAGAAAGCGTTTTTTTAGGAAAAAGCTCTGCTAAAGGCCTACTTTAGAAAGTGCTTTTCAAGGTAAAGCGCCGCCTAAAGTAGGCCTTTAGTAGCGCTTTTGCATAAAAAAAGCATTGTCTTTACCTACAACAGCGCCACCTTAGGCAGCGCTTTTAAGCATTGTTAAAGGCCAAAAAAAGCGTTGTATTTTCCCTTCCTTGGCATAGTGGATTTCCTGCTCTTGTATTGGATGTCAAATTCAGACAGTTCCAATGACCACTTGAGCAATCGGCCGGCCATGTCTGGTCGCCCTAACAGTTGCTTCACGGGATGATTTGTTCGGACCACGATCGTGTGGGCCAGAAAGTAATGTCTTAGTCTTCTCGCAACGTTGATGAGGGCCATGGCTACTTTCTATATTTGTTGGTATCTCAGCTCAGGTCCTTGCAAGGCTTTTCTCGTGAAGTATATGAGTTTTTTCCCGTCGGGTGTTTCACGAATGAGGGCAGCGCTGACTGGCTTGGTTGCTACGGCGAGATAAAGGTACATGGTTTCGCCGTTATCTGGTCGGGAGAAGACTGGCGGTTCAGACAATGCTCATTTTAGGTGGAGGAGAGCCTGGTCGTATTCCTCCGTCCATTCGAAAGCTGCCTCTTTGCGGAGGAGTTTGAAAAAGGGGAGTGTGTGCTGGGCAGACTTGGCCACAAAATGAGATAATGAAGCGAGCATCTCATTGAGGGATTGTATGGATTTCTTTGAGCTGGGTGTAGGAAACTCGGAGAAGGCCCTGCACTTGTCGGGGTTAGCTTCGATTCCCCGTTCCTTCAGGTAGAAGCCGAGGAACTTGCCCGCTCGTATCCCAAACGTGCACTTCTCCGGGTTGAAACGCATCCAGTATTTTATGGCCTGCTTGAAGACTTTTCTTAAATGGGTCGTGTGATCGGATTCCTCGTGGGACTTCACAATCATATCGTCCATATATATTTCGAGCATGTCTCCGATTTCTCCCCGGAATACCTTGTTCATCATCCTTTGGTAGGTAGTGCTAGTGTTTTTTAAGCCGAAGGGTATTACATTGTAGTAATAGTTTCCCGACTCGGTCATGAAGGCTGTGTACCTTTTGTCGCTTTTCCCCATTGATATTTAATTGTAGCCCGAATAGGCGTCCGTCAACAGTTTAAAACCAACATAATTATCAACAAGTTTACCTATATTGGGGAGGGGGCACTTCGTTCGAGAACAGGACGATGATTCCTATGGGGAGATGGGGTTCGTGCCCGGCCCTTAGATCTGGGTGGAGGCGAACGCTGGTTTCTCTTAGTCCTCTTGGTTCCCGGGGAGTAGAGGCTCCGTGGGGACATGTGGTCACGTTTTCGGACGGCATGGGATTCTGGTTCAGGTGGTTCCCGGTAGTCTCTATCACGTTGGGGAGGTGGGCTCCGGGGTTGTCGGAGCTCTTTCCTCGACAGAGGGGATCTTGGCCGGGAAGATTCCTCTATGGCTCCAACCCTCGCATTTTGTTGGAGGATTAGGAGGTTGGTTTTGTTGAGAGCTTCAAGAAGGGCCGCCACGGCCGGGTCGGTGTTGGGCGGAACAGGAACAGGTTGGTTGTCTAGGGAGAACTGATCTTTAACATGATCAACACGAGTGGGGGGGAGACGCGGTGGCTCCATCTCTCAGATTGTGGGTGTCGCCTCCAAGGACGGATGCAGCTCCGTCAGTATCAGTTTTACTGACGGGGAGAAAAGCAAGGTTACGAGCATCATGAACGTGGTCTTGGCTTGCCATAATCAGAATCTTGGACAGAGGGCTGTTTTGGTCTAGAATCTACGATGGATGTTAGACGGGGATAACAGGCTTCCCACAGACGGCGCCACTGATCTTGACGATTTATCAGAACCTGTAGTGGGCCAAGGATGACGTCTGTGATGCTGGGTGTGTGAGGTGAGGAGGGGGTGTACCTGCAAGGCACTCCGATGCTAAAGTAAGACTCGGGAGAGAGAGAGAGAGAGAGAGAGAGAGAGAGAGAGAGAGCAAGCACACGGTAATGCATTTTGTAGGATGATTTAGAATACTTGACCCTCTCAAATGAGAGGGTTTTTATAGTGTCCCCAGCGCGGGGCCAAATGTCCCTATTTTTGGGGCGAAATAACCATTTCCCGAAGAATAGGTAACTGCCAGAAACTAGCCGTTAGGACGGGAAGAGGTGCCATAAACTAGCCGTTGCCACGGGCAAAGGCGCAATTGCGGGCACGAGCGTCGTGACTGTTTCTGGATGGTGGAGCCGTGCGTAACGGGCAAGGAATACCGAGGAGGAGCAGGTGACCCTTGGGGTCATCCGACCATATTTTCCCGGTAGGGGGCAGAAAGGCAAAAGCTGCCCCCAATTGGCTAGACTTAGGCAATTGGGTCATTTTGGGAGCAGAAGTGGATTGGGCCATGCCTAGTCATTAGTCTAGTCCGGAACAAATATTTTTATACACGGGAAACTTTTAAATATTTTAGATTGAACTTTATTTTTATATATGAAAAAAGGTGTATGGATGATTCAAATACTTTTATAATTGGGAACAAATTTTTTATTCATTAAAATATTTTTATAAATGATTGCATAAATATTTTTATAAAAAATACCAACCGGTGTCCGCGAGTATTGATTCTATTTTTTTTCAAATATAAATTATATTTTTTATATTTACTAATTCTTTTTAACCCTATTTTTTTTCAAATTTTTAAATGCAGACAAATGCGCGTCACCGATGGATACCCGTACGAAAGCTTTTTATTATACTTAATTTCAACTTTAAAGTTCCACAGTTTGTTAATTCCAACTTTGAAATGCCAAAAAAACTTACGACATTTTTTTATTATACTTATTTTAAAATATTTTTTTGAGATGTTTTTTTTTAATTTAAAAAAACTAATGATACTCACAATATTTGTGGTAACAAACAATCTAATCAGTATCTGTGTGTTCTTCCGGGCACTGGTGCATTTGTTTTTTTAAAAAATAGAATTAATAAAAATTAGTAAATATAAAAAATATAATTTATATTTTTATAAAAAATTTCAACTATATAATTTATTGAGACCTTTAGATAGTTTATTGGACCATCAAAGCAAACTATTGCGTTGGTGTTGTATTGCTTTGATATTGTTTTGCATTGAATATTACAAGCATTAGTTATGCTTGCTACCACAAACAATGTAAGCAACTTAAAACTTGAAAGGCAAGGAAAACCACCCTCTCAACCGGTTGATGAACATTTTTGTTATATGGTTTTGCTGTCTGTTGAAATATTAGATTAGATTTGATTTAATTTGATTAGATTTAATATTTAAATATAATCCAAGTTGTGTTAGCTCAAGCCCAATTAGGGTTGTATATAAATAGTCCTAGTCTGTATCATTATTTGTACAATTCAATAATACAAATCCTTATTTCCTTAGTCTCTCTCTATTCTCTCCTCACTAAAAGTGCCTCACGCACTAACAAATTGGTATCCAGAGCTTCCGGTTATTGTTCTTGATCGAGTTTTCAAGAACTTCACGTCAAAGATCGTGTTTCCAGGGCAAGTGAATCAACCGCTGCAAAGATGACTGGTGATAAGAGCATTCTGAATTCCCTTCCAATGCTTGACGGCAAAAATTGGATCCGATGGAAAAAACAGATGCAATCCTTATTTGGCTTCCATGATACCCTAGAAGTGGTTACCAGTGGTGTTCCTGTGTTGGCTGAAAATGCAACCGAAGAACAGAAAAAAGCCCACAACGAAGTCAAGAAAAAAGATTGCAAGGCTGCTTATTGCATTCAGACGGTGGTCAATGCTGCTAACTTCGATAGAATCTCTCATGCTAAAATGGTGAAGGAGGCATGGGATATTCTGGTGAAGTATTATGAAGGAGGTGAGAAAGTCAAGGTTGTCAAGTTGCAAACCTTGCGTCGACAATATGAGTTGTTGTCGATGGGAAAAGACGAAAAAGTTGCAGAATATGTGTCGAAGGTTCAGAAACTTGTCTATCTCATGAAGGGTTGTGGCGAAACCATAACTGATAAGATGATAGTTGAGAAGGTAATGAGAACGTTGACCTCTCACTTTGATCACGTTATCATAGCTATTCAAGAATCCAACAATCTTGAAACCCTAAAAGTGGAAGATTTGGTTGGTTCATTGGAGGCGCATGAGATGAGGATTGTCGAAAGAAAGGGAGTTCAGGATTCGATACAAGCACTGCACGCTTAGTCATCGAAAAGGAATGGTGGTTCCAACAAATTCAAAGGCAAAATCGACAAGACTCAAGGAAAGAAGTCTTGGTCGAACCCTCACAAGAATCAGGTCGAAGATAGAGCTTATGAATACTACTATAAAATGCGTAAACAACGACGCCATGCTCACAACGCTTCATCCCTACACCGTTGTGACATATCTAAACTAAGGCGCGGTTGTATTTTATTTGTTTATTGAATAAAAATTATTTGTATATAACAACGGTGGATAAACCAACCGTGGTGATTATCTGTATATAACAACGGTTGATAAATCAACCGTGGTGATACCATCAAGCTTTCATGCGTTCGAACCTCAGCGCCATCATATATATTATTCCTTTTATGTTAAAGCGTACCTTTTCTTTTTTATTTAATTTTAATTAAAAAAATTAAAAGTTATGACTACGGTTGTTTATATACACCGTTGTGATATATTTTGTATGTTTTTTTAATTTTTAATTCTAAATATAACTCTGGCGCTTTAATATGAAATATCATTATGAAAATAATATATCATAACGATTTATATTGTTGACCGTCACAGTAGCTTTTCAATATTCTCCAAGCTAGCTAGTTGCATTGTCTCTTCAGTATCCTTTTTTCCATTGAAAATAGAAACCAGACGAAACGTTACACGATTTCAACCCTAAACCCTAACGTTTAATACTGTGAAACAATACACGATTTCAACCAAAGATTGCATCATCAGTATCCATTTGTTGTCATTTTCGTCATCATCGTCACGATCGTGAAGAAAATAGAAGATTACACACCTACCAACACCGTCGTCATCATCGTCACCGTCGAGAAGGAAGATAACAACAACACCGTCGTTGTCGTAAAGAAGGAAGACAACAACAACACCAACACCAACATCGTTTACTTCGTCGTCACGTTTAGGGTACGTAAAATATTTTCCCCATGCATCTACAGTAAACTCTTTTGCCATTGTTGTTCATGTTGTTGTTGTTGTTTTTGAACTTAGATGTCGACCTTGTCGAGTTCTTCATAAGAAACCAGTGAAGAAACTCAAACAAATGAAAGGTTAGCCAATGAAACTCAAACAACTGAAAGTCAAACGAAAAGATCACAAAGAGGTGTCACAATGATGCCCTAATTCACATCAGTCCGCAACTCATTTGGTGTAAAAATTCCGATCGAGTTTGATTCACACTACAGATTAGTGGATTGTCCATATTACGCTACTTTTAGGAGTTATGTTGCGTTCCTGCACGTAGCAAATTCAGTATACTGATTGATGATTGGAGAGAAGTGGATGTTAATGTCAAAGACATCATATGGACAGACGTTAACGTATTTCATACTATAATTTTCATATATTTGATATCACTACCAATAGTTTCTTATTCATACTTATATATTGATTTAATGTAGTTGAATTTTAGTTTACCGATGACTCAAAATTGAAAAGAAAGTGGATAACTTATGCCGGTGTTCGTTGGAGGGGATTTAAGTCACGGTTCACGGCTGACTACATTACGAAGCCTAAGAGCGGTCTTCAACCTCCATGGATTTGGTATAGTTTTTTATCGAAGAAGGTGTGGCACAAGTTTGCGAAGAAACGTCGTTCTGAGGAATTCAAGGTTAGTACTAGTCTTATGTAACCTATTATGTTATACTAATGAGTTATAGATACTAATCATACACATTTTTCACTATGTTAATAACAGGCTAAAAGCGAAGTAGGAATTCAGAACAAGGCGAAAAACATGTACCCCCATAGATTGTCTCGTGGGGGTTACAGGAAACTTGAGAAGAGGATAATGCAGGAAAAACAACAAGAAGGAGGAGATGGTGACATGCATATCCACCTTCAAGACATGAGAAATGGAAGAGGGCTCGATTAAGACCTAATGGAGAGTACACCTTTGAGGCTTCAAGAGTAGTTGCTGAGAAAATTGTAAGTATATGTTTTGTTTAAATGCGTTTGCTTAAGTAAGTTGCTCATGAGTTGTTATTTAAATGCGTCTGCTTATGTAAGTTGCTCATGTTGTGTAGGATAATTTGGTTGTGGCGGCCCGTGAAGGTAAATTTGTTCCGGAAGCACGACATGACATATTAGTCGAAGCTATCGGAACAGCTGAGCATGGAGGTCTGTCCGTGGTGTTGGAGATGGTGTCGGCTTGAGGTCATACTTTGGACCTCAAAGAAGAAGCACCGAAACGGCTGAATTTCTTGCTCAACGAAAAAAGATTGAGAATGTTGAGAAGCAATTAGCAGAGCAAAGGAGGCTGTTTGAAGAGGAGAGGGAAAAAAGGGAGAAAGAAGTGGAAAATTTAAAAGAGTTGTATTCAGTATGTGTCGTAAATCGCGCTTATTTTTGAATGATGTATATTGTATGTTCTAATTGAGTATATTGTGCTTATTTTTATTTTATGTTCTAATTGAATGTTATGATGTAGAGATTAAGTGAAAGCCTCGAACAACGAACTAATAGTGAAGATCATCGTTGCGTTGGTGATGATCAAACTCCAAGTAGAAGTGTCGTAAATCACGCTTCTACAAAAGGAAGTAATTGTACAGCCCCTTCCCCTGTAGATAACTGCAATGGGATATTGGACCCTAGTCCAAATGAAATAACAAGTTTATACTTGTCCATTTCAACAACAGACCTTGCACAAGCTCTCCCGCTAGAACATTGCCCGAAATTGGATTTAGTGTATTACACTCCTGAAGATGTGAGGGATTTTCTCACAGGATTTAAATGGCTTGACATCGTTATTTTGCAAGTTTGGTGCACGTAAGTATATACTCGAATATACATGTCATTATAGAACATTATAATTTTTTGTATTTTCTCCCTTAATTTATTCATTTTCTTTGACCATTTAGGTACATTCACCGTGTTTGTATAGAATTGAATAAATCAAGTACCTATGGAATCTTGGATCCAAGTTTTATTGCTTGGGCGTATAATGATAAAAATATCAGAGAAAAGTACTTGAAAAGCCGGCTAAATGACGAAGGAAAAGAATGTTACCTTGAACCATTCCTCTGTGGGTTAGTATTGTTGTAATTTATTTCTATATTCTATATTTAGTTTTGTTTTAGTAACAACTAATAATATATATATATATATATATATATATATATATATATATATATATATATATATTCTCGTGTTCATTCAGTGGTCATTGGCAATTGATCATAATATTGTTTAGGACAAATACGGTGACATTACTGTGTTCCTTGCACGATCTAATCCACAAACCAATGAAATATCTTGTATTAACGTAAGTGTCTTTGTTTAATAATATCATTTTCTTTGGCATTAATTGTAATTAGTTTTTCATGTAATATGTTTAATTCAATTTTCAATGTGCAGTATTGTGGAGCAAGTTAATATAATGAATAATGTTAGGAAAAAGCCCACATACCTTGCTCCTAAAGTAAGTGGCCCGATTACCTATTTATTTCATTTGCATTCATGCATGTGTGATTGTATTCATGTTTTTATATTCATGTAATTTGTAGATGAGGAAACAACGAGGAAACAACGCGGGAGTTACGAGTGTGGGTATTTTATCATGAAACACATGTTAAACATTGTCCTTGCCGACACTGTTGATTCATTGGATATTGTATATATGCCATAAAATGTTTACATATATTAATATATAAGTTGACTATTGAATTATTATCATGCATGATCTTCAATTTTTTGCTCTTATGTAGATGTTTAACGACGAAACCCCATTCCCCGTTGAGGACTTTGTGGATCTTCGTAAACGTTGGGCGTATATCCACAATGTGCTTAAGGGTTCTGCTCCTGCTGTTTGATATATCAGCAACATTTTTTGATGCACATATTTTTGGCTTTTGATGCACATAATGTGAACAATAGTTTTGGCTTTTGATGCACATAATGAAATCATTAATATTGGCTTTTGATTTAAACAATGTTAGCAGTTTAAATCTATGATTCATTTAGCTTTTGATGTAAATTTATTTTGATGTAAATTCTCTTATTCATTTATAAGGATAAAATATAGGAAGAATTGTGTTTGATGCACATATTGTGTTTGCATGTAAACAGAAGCTGTTTTGACAAGATAAAATATAGGAATAATTTGATAAGCAGATAAATTTTATATTTAAAACAGGCTGTTTTTGGCAGTGGTTATAAACCTATTCGTAGTTGTATGTCAAACGCTAATATAAATAAAAAATGTTGTTGCTGAGAATCGAACCAGATCACTGTTTAGTTATATCACAACGGTTGAGTAAACTAACCGTTGTGAAATGGTGCGCGCATACTGGAATACAACAACGGTCCCAGGACCGTCATTGTAAGTACCTCATATACAATAACACTCTACATAACAACGCCTTCGCCCCCGTCATTATATGTCATTTCCAACCGTTGTTAAATGGGTTTTTCGTAGTAGTGGAATCCTCAAAAAGAGGAGGAGAAAACTATCGAAAGGACAAAGAAGATAAGAAAGGTACGCAGTGTTATAATAATGAAAAGTGGGGTTATTTGGCCAAACATTGTTGGTACAGGAAAGACAATGGTTTGAAAAAAGGCAAGGACTAAGGAGCATACCTTGCACACCAAGATTCAGATGATTATGAAGGTGGCATGGTGGTTATGGCTGCAGTGGCAGATAACCATGTCGAATCTAAGATCTGGTTCCTCGACTCAGGCTGCTCAAATCACATGACTGGTCGAAAGGAGTGGTTGCCAGATTTTGACGAGTCAAAGAAGAGCAAAGTAAAACTTGCTGATAACAGTTCGTTGCAAGCAGTAGGTACTGGCAACATAATTTTTCAACTGAGTAATGGAGCGAAAGCTTTGATCAGAGATGTTTTCTATTTACCTGGAATAAAAGGCAACCTGTTAAGTGTTAGACAACTGGTCGAAAAAGGCTTCTCAGTTGTCATGAAAGATGGAGTTTTGAAATTGTTCGACACCCAGCACAATTTGGTCTTGAAATCTCCATCGTCGAAGAACAGGACGTTTAAGACCATGATCAGTTCGACTGAAGTACAATGTCTAAAAACTGTTGTCGACCACAAGGATAGTTGGTTGTGGCATTTAAGGTTTGGACATTTGAACTTTCGATCACTCAATCAGCTGATTACTCAAGATATGGTATCTGGTATTCAAGTCTTGAGATACCTGACAAACTCTGTGAAGGTTGTTTAGTCGAAAAGAAATCCAGAAATTCTTTCGTTTCGACTATGCCAATGAGATCATCCTGCATACTCGAAGTTATACATTCAGATGTATGTGGTTTATTGGAAGAACATACCATTGGTGGAAACATATATTTTTTTTCGTTTTTCGATGAGTTTAGTCGAAAGCTATGGATCTATGTGATCAATAGAAAGGATGAAGTATTTGAAATCTTTAAGAGATTCAAGATGCTTGTCGAAAACCAGAGTGAGAAGAGGATCAAAGTTCTGCGAACCGATGGAGGAGTTAAATACACTTCGAAGATGTTTAAAAAATTCTGTGCAGAATATGGTGTTGATCATGAGGTAACTAATCCTTATACTCCTCAACATAATGGAATTGCTGAAAGAAGAAACATAACCATATTGGATATGGCGAGATGTATGCTTAAGCAGAAGAATTTGCCAAAATCTTTATGGGGTGAAGCTGTTTTGACTGCAGTTTATATCTTGAACAAGTGCCCTACCAAGAAATTGAAGAACAAGGTTCCTGCAGAAGTGTGGAGTGGAAAACGACCGTCAGTGAGTCATCTGAAGGTGTTTGGCTCTATGTGTTACAAGCATGTTCCTGGTGCAAGAAGAAGGAAGCTTGATGACAAGAGTGAACCTATGATTCTGGTAGGATATCATAAGACTGGTGAATACATGCAATTCAATCCAATTAATGAGAAGATTGTGTTGAGTCGAGATATTGTGATTGATGAAAATTCTGCCAGGGATTGGAATTCTAGTAATTCAATTAACAAGCCATTGATGAGCTCTGATTTCAACGAAGAAACTGGTGAAGTAAAAGTTGAAGGAATTGCTGAGAATCCAGTCGAAGTCGAAGTAGAAGCAGTTGCTAACATTCCCGACACAGAGGCTGTGGCTGAAACAAGCCAAAGACCTCGGCGAAATAGAGTTCCTCCAATAAGACTTCATGATTATGAAGTGACTGGTGATGATGAAGTCACACCAGATGGAGAATTAGTTCATTTTGCTTTACTTACAGGTGCTGAACCAATTAACCATAACGAAGCTTTAAAAATTCAACAGTGGAAGTTAGCTATGGTCGAAGAGTTACAAGCAATCGAAAGAAACAACACATGGGAGTTATTCGAATTTCCAGCACATACAAAAGCTATCAAAGTAAAGTGGGTGTTCAAGTTGAAAGACAATGCTGATGGGTCAATATCAAGACATAAAGCAAGATTAGTAGCTCGAAGGTTTCTTTAAAGAGAAGGAATTGACTACTCTGAAGTATATACTCCAGTAGCAAGACTGGAGACTGTTCGACTAGTGGTAGCATTGGCATGTAACCAAGGTTGGTCGACATTTCACTTACATGTGAAGTCCGCATTTCTGAATTGTTCGTTAAACGAAGAGGTCTATGTCACACAACCTTCTGAGTTTGTGATTCAGAAGGAAGCGAGTAAAGTATATAAGTTTCACAAAGCGCTCTATGGCCTCAAGCAGGCACCTAGGTCATGGAACAAGAAGATCGACTCATACTTAGTCGAATTGGGATTTGTCAAATGCAAGTCTGAGTATGGTGTCTATGTTCAGGTTATAGCACAAGATATAACAATCATCTGCTTATATGTCGATGACTTGTTGGTAACTGGAAATAGCTTGGAAAACTTGTCGAAGTTCAAAGAGCTGATGATGAAGAAATTTGAAATGTCGGATCTGGGAAAATTGTCTTATTTCCTACGCATGGAATTTCAAATGCTGAAGCAAGGTATGATGCTACATCAAAGGAAGTATGTCAAAGACATACTTAAGAGATTCAGAATGGATGATTCGAATCCTGCATCCTCACCTGTCGAACCAAACTTGAAGTTGGAGAAGCATGAAGAGGAAGACAAAGTTAATGTAACTTTGTTCAAACAAATAGTTGGATCTATGAGATATGTGCGCAACAGTTGACCTGATATAGGTTTCGCGGTCGGATTAGTGAGCAGATACATGGGTGAACCAAGAGTGTCACACATGAAAGCTGCAAGAAGAATTCTGAGATACTTAAAAGGAACAACAGATTTTGGAATTCTATTTCGATGAGATTCTGAAGGAAAATGAGCAATAGTTAATTTCTTTTCAGATGCTGATTGTTGTGGAGATAAGGATCAAAGAAGTACAACTGGCTATTTCTTTCAACTATTTGGTCCCCCAATCTCATGGTGTTCGAAGAAGCAACCTATGGTGGCATTGTCATCGTGTGAAGCAGAATATATAACAGGATCCTATGTTGCATGTCAAGCAATTTGGATCAGGTCAGTACTTGAAGAAATGGAGTTCGAAGTGAAGAAACCTCTTATGTTGAAAATCGACAACAAGTCAGCCATAAATCTGGCGAAGAATCCAGTTCTACATGGAAGGAGTAAGCATATCGAAGCCAGATTTCACTTCTTAAGGGAAAAGGTAAATCAAGGTGAACTTGAAGTTAGGCATTGCTCAAGTGAAGCACAGTTGGCCAACATTTTCACCAAAGGATTGAAGATCGACAGATTCCTAAATTTTAGAAAGAAATTAGGAATAGTTAAATCGACTATGACTAGCGTATGCTCGACAACTTGGATTATGGGGGTGTGTTGAAATATTAGATTGGATTTGATTAGATTTGATTAGATTTAATATTTAAGTATAATCCAAGTTGTGTTATCCCAAGCCCAATTAGGGTTGTATATAAATAGTCCTAGTTTGTATCATTATTTGTACAATTCAATAATACAAATTCTTATTTCCTTAATCTCTCTATTCTCTCCTCACTAAAAGTGCCTCACGCACTAACACTGTCAAGACATGGGTTCACAACAAAATAAAAATTTGGTTCCGTTGGCTAGGAGTGAAGTGGGGTCAAATGGAACTAGACTGAGTTTACAGACCAATCATTTTAAAGTGAATTTTATCAACATTGATGACATTGATAAGTATTTCACTTAGTGCAACTTATGTGTATAATTTTCTATTATTAACATAATAACATAATTTTCTTGTACAAACACCTTGATGTACTCTTGACTCTGTATCTCAGAAGAACAAGCTTAAGTTTGATGTAGTTCTCAAAAATGTAATATCAAACAGGTTGAAATATGTGAATAATGGTTTTTGAATTTGTGTTTTTATTGGTTATTGTTGTTTATGATACTTAAGTTTTTCATTGTATAGGAATAATCGTAATTGGAGATCCAAGACATATAAAGTTATAATCAAAATTTTCTCCAGATTTCATCTACACTCTAATACCGAGAATTCTAACGAAGCAATCGCGGGGCTTGATATTTTATTGAGGTAACATGCTGCCAAACTGTGTGTTATTTTGTAACTTTATCTATTTTTTAATTACTCAGTAACTTTTTTTATTTTTGTAACATCTATTGGAGAGGTGGTTTCCGTGTAGGCCAAAATTTCTTCCCCAATGATCTTAAACTTATGAAAGATGGTTTATCACGTGCCTCAGGGCAGCAAGCTTTAGAAGAACATAAAGCGGATTTTATATGAATATAGGTAGGGGTGTGAAAAAGCTGACCCATAAACATATACACCCCTAAATATTTTTTTGTTATTGATGTTTGATTCCTTACTTCATTATATATGTTTGGATGTGTCAACAACGATTGCCTTACCTGAGACTGTTCTTAATTTCTTGGCTTTTAATCAAAATAAAACAACTAGTCCTCTCAGTATTTACTGAAAAAAGGTAACCAAGTGATATAAAGACTTCTTAATTTTTTTTGTTTATTTGTCTTTCAACCGATTGTTGTTATTGTTATATCAAGACCTAATCCTTTGTCTATTTTATTAAATAAGCCAAAAGAACTCTAAAAATTTTGAGAATACAAAATACTCATTCAAAGAAGAGTATAGGATTACTGGGCTGAGTGACCTATCATGTGAAGAGCAAATGTAAATTTTCTATATAACAATATATATTACTTTTGATGTAATGGTATCCATTTATTAAATACTTGTGAAGATAAAAAATAACACAACACAATCCTTCTCCTTAATAGGGAATTTTCTTTTCTTTTCTTTTTATTTCACCTGCTGGATTTTTTGTTATTAATGGAAATGTGTGTTTTGTAGGTTTACTCTGAAGAATAGAGGGGACGAGACTGGAGAAAACTATTCTGAGGAGATAAGTGTCTTTAACTATTTCACAAAGAGAAAGGGGATTCTAGTGACGTATTCTGATAAATATCTGTGTATTAATGTTGGAAAGCCCAAAAGACTAGTTTATCTACCAATCGAGGTAGATTAGCTATTTTATATTTTGTTTCGTACTAATTTAACACCCATATATAAAACTCATACATCAAAGCATAAATATTATATATAGATCCAAGTGTTTAGTACTGAAACACATAAGCTCCTAGTTAACACATTGTATACAAATAAATGCCCTAAAGTACAAAGTACGAAAACCTAAGGCATATTATACACAAGATGTTCAAACGATAAAAACTAAGAACTAGATCAACAATGATCTCAAAATAAACTCCGCTACGTAAGCTAGCCATCAACAAGCAAGGAAAAGATCACACGACCTTATCCTTACCCTTCTCGGAACTAGAAGCACCTGAAAATACATCAACAACGTGGGGTGAGATACATCAAATCTCAGTGAGTTCCCTATCTTATCGATTCTCTTGGATTAACAAGGTTCTAACAATCCTAACTCAAGTCCGGGGAAAGGGGAAAGGACTCTTGAGTTCACATTTCAATTCTCACACTATATGGAAACATGCCATGAGTTCATCAACTCAAAAGTATCACTAATCGATAACCATACCAAGGTACCTCCTATTCCCGTCAGCTTCTACGTCTAGAAGGCGACCCGAGTCATAGATCCCTGTAACCTACTTGACATACGAATAGATTCGGGTTCTACGGGCCATTAACCGTTATGAACTGTCACTTCACACGGGCCATTCACCGTCACAAGCATACGCTCCATGGGCGCCATTCGTACAACACGGGGAATCAAACCTGCCAAGTAGTTGTGCACCCATTTCAGCGGAGTCCGAGACTCATGAAACTACACTCAAGATAAACCGGTTACGATTACATGATTACATACAACAATACGATTGTGTTCGACAATCACAAGGCTATAATGCCTCCAGGCCTCTCTTGCCTGCTCAAACCCACAAAGGTTAACCACATGTTCCATACTAGTGTTTCCAACTTCTAAAGTCTCCTATAGTTCATAAGGGGGTTTTCCTCACTCTTCCTATTTCTTTTTCCATATTAACATGCATATTCAATTACAATCATGTTAAACAATAATAGGATAGGCAAGGCATCTCACAATTGCATAATAAAATAATTTATAACAATTACAACATAATTAAAACACTTTTGAACTTTCCCGATTATTAGCCGGTCGGTAAAATTAATATTTTTCACTTCCATTGCATAGAATATTTCCTTAGCTTCACAACAATATAAAGAACTCTTAGATCGGATAAACGAGTCAAAAGTTACGGATTTTTGAAGAAAAGAAAAATATATGATCCCAGGAAGATTCGCCTGGCGAATCTGGATTTCGCCTGGCGAATCCCCCTTCGCCAGCACTTCACCTGGCAAATCCCCATTCGCCAGCACTTCGCCTGGAGAATCTAGTGGCGAATCCCCAATTTTAGAAAACAAAAGTTCCAGTAGCTAAAGCATTTCTGTCTCTTCAAATTCGCCTGGCGAATTTGGATTTCACCTGGCGAATCCCTTTCGCCAGCCTTTCACCTGGCGAGACAGTGGCAAGACTTAATTCGCCTGGCGAATTTCTGATTCGTCTGGCGAATCGCACCAGGACCAGAATTCTTCCCTTACGGGTTTCATGGTTCCAAAGCTTCAAATTCACCATTTCTCAACCCAAATCAATTCCAAACAGCACAAACAAGCATCAACAAGGTTCATATGCATAATGTGATCATGCTACACAATTTATATCGATTTTTAACCATTAGATTGTCGATTTCAATAATTCTAACCTAACTCAAACATTTCCAAAAACTCTAAAACTATGGTTCTAACTAGAACCCACCTTGAGATGAGCAAGATGAAGATGATAAGAAGATTGGGTGAAGATTTGATGAATGGATGATGATGATTCTTGAAGTTCTTGGACTTTTCTTCAATTTCCACTTTCTCCTCTTTTTCTCCTTCTTTTCCTTCTTTCCTCTTTCTCTTACTATCTTTTTCTTTTGTTTGGAAAATGGGAGGAAAAGGAATAAGTAGTAAACTAGTATTAGTAAATAATACTACTAAATGTCCAAAAAGTCTCTTAAGTCCAAATTAGTAAAATACCTCAGAGTCAGATAATATTAATTGAATTTATTCTAAGTTCCACAGTTACTCTAATTATTTTGTCAAATAATTTCTCAGAGTACACTGGCTCAGTCGATCACAATACAATATTATCCGGAGAAATAAAAATACGGGGTATTACATCCTCCCCCCCTTAAATAGAAATTCACCCTCGAATTTAAAGATTACCTGAAAAGATGAGGGTAAGCATCTCGCATCTCCGATTCAAGTTCCCAAGTTGCATCGCCCGGATGTGTTACATCCCACTGCACTTTAACGAGAGAAATGTCTTTGTTCCTTAACACTTTCGTTTCTCTACCCACAATGCGACTCGGTTGAGGTTCAAACGTCAAGTCTGCTTCTATTTCAATCATATCCGGTAGAATTGGCTGAAGAGGATGTGGAACAAATCTGTGAGGTTGAGATACATGAAAAACATCATGCATTTCCGACAGAGAAGGAGGCAAGGCCAACCTGTACGCTACTTCGCCAATCCTTTCTAAAACTTGATATGGTCCCACGTATCTCGGACTTAACTTCCGTGACTTAAACGGTCCTTTCAGTCTTAATCTCGGAGTAACTTTCAAAAACACGTGATCACCTTCTTCAAATGCTAGGGGTCTCCTTCGGTTATCCATATAACTCTTTTGTCGATCTTGTGCTTGTTTAATTTTCTCGTGGATCATCCGAATTTTTTCCGTAGTCTCTTGGATGATTTCGGGTCCCAAAATTCTATCTTCACCAATCTCCGCCCAACACAAAGGTGTCCTACATTTTCTCCCATACAATGCTTCATACGGAACCATACCGATGCTCGCATGATAACTATTATTATAAGAGAACTCAATCAATGGTAGAAGTTCTTTCCAATTCCCTTTACTCTCTAACACACGAGCTCTCAACATATCCTCCATCGTTTGTATCATTCGCTCAGTCTAACCATCCATCTGGGGATGATTAGACGTGCTCAAACGCAACTCCGTCCCCATAGCTTGTTGAAAAACTTTCCAAAAGCTTGAAGTAAATTTTGGATCTCTATCCGACATGATATTAGAGGGAATACCATGCAATCTTACAATTTTTGCAATAAACAACCTTGCAAGATGACTCGCTTTAAAGGTAGTCTTCACGGCCAAGAAATGCGCCAACTTTGTCAACCGATCTACAATTACCCAAATCGAATCATAACCACCTTGCGTACGGGGTAATCCTACTGCACAATCCATAGAAATACTATCCCATTTCCAAATTGGGATTTCTAATGGTTTCAATAATCCACCCGGTCTTTGATGTTCAATCTTAACTTGTTGGCATACTGCACACTCCGACACGAAGACCACAACATCTCTTTTCATACCGGACCACCAATAGTCCTTCCTTAGATCTTGATACATCTTTGAAGAACCCGGATGTATGGTGAAGGCACCCTTATGCGCTTCCTCTAAAATCCTTCTTTTCAAAGTCACACCGTTCGGAACACAAATTCTTTGGTTAAACATAATCATTCCATCGCTAGCGTGCATAAAACCCGGTTTTCTTAGCATCTCTTGCAACTCCTCATCCAATAATTGTCCTTGTTGAATCTCAACTCTTAAAGTAGAATTGACATTCAAATTCCCCATAATCACTCCATTAGGAGTCCACACAAATTGAAGATTTAAATCTCTAAACTTTTCCAACAACGAATATTCTAACATCATCAATTCGGCTTTTCTCAAAACTTTCCTACTCAAGGCATCGACCACTTTGTTCGTTTTTCCCGGATGGTATTTTAGCTCTAGATCATAATCCTTTAAATATTCCATCCACCTCCTTTGACGCATATTCAACTCTTTTTGGTCAAAGAGGTACTTTAAACTCTTATGGTCACTAAACATTTCAAAATGTACTCCATATAAATAGTGACGCCACACTTTCAAAGTAAACACCACCGCCGCTAATTCCAAATCGTGGGTTGGATAATTGTTCTCGTGAATTTTCAATTGTCGAGAAGCATAAGCTACAACGTGACTTTCTTGCATTAAAACGCCTCCTAATCCCATCTTAGACACATCACAAAATACCTCATACGACTTGCTAGGATCGGGAATAATCAGAACGGGAGCTATAGTCAATCTTTCCCTTCAAACTCATAAAACTTTGTTCACACGCTGAATCCCACTCGAAGGGGTAATATTTCCGAGTAAGCTTAGTCATTGGCAACGCTAATTGCGAAAATCCTTTGATAAACCTTCTGTAGTAACCCGCTACCCCTAAGAAACTTCTAATTTCTGATACATTCTTCGGTCTCTCCCAATTAATCACAGCTTCAACCTTAGATGGATCCACTGCTACACCACCCTGGGATATAACGTGACCAAGAAAGCTAACTTTAGACATCCAGAACTCGCACTTGCTTAACTTGGTAAAAAGTTGCTTCTCTTGTAAGATCGATAGGACAATTCTCAAATGTCCTTCGTGCTCTTGTGGAGTACGGGAATAGATAAGAATGTCATCAATGAAGATCACAACAAATTGATCCAAGTAAGCTTGAAATAACCGATTCATATAATCCATAAAAACAGCTGGAGCATTAGTCACACCGAAAGGCATCACTAAGAATTCGTAATGACCATAACGGGTCCTAAATGCAGTCTTAGGTACATCGGAACTCTTCACTCGGATTTGGTGATAACCCGACCTCAAATCAATCTTTGAGAACACACAGGCTCCTTTCAATTGATCTAATAGGTCGTCTATCCTGGGCAAGGGATACTTGTTCTTAATGGTGACTTTATTCAACTGACGATAATCAATACACAATCGCATCCCGCCATCTTTCTTCTTTACTAACAAAACTGGGGCTCCCCATGGTGAGACAGTAGGTCTAACAAAATGCTTAACCATAAGCTCTTCCAATTGTTCCTTTAGTTCCTTTAACTCCAATGGTGCCATCCGATACGGAGAAACAGATATAGGAGCCGTTCCCGGTACCAGGTCAATAGAAAATTCCATTTCCCTCTTCGGAGGAAAAGAAGTGACATCTTCAGGGAAAACTTCAAAAAACTCGCGAACTACAGGAATGTTCGAAACTTGAAGGTCGCTACTCCCTTCCTTAGTGAGAACCAACAGAATAGATTTCTCTTCCTCAAACAAGAAAATTATCATACTAACCGTACCACATCTTTTGGTGTGACCTCAACCGACGGAATGATGATAAGCTTCTCTTCACACCCAATAAACACCGAATTAGCCGAAAGCCAATCCATTCCCAAAACGACATCAACTTTCTTAAGTGGTAAGCAAATAAGATCAATCTGAAAAATTCTACCGTCCACAGACACAACACAGTTTTCACACATCGACGGTGTCTCGACTATTTCATCCATGGTGGTAGTGACCACCATAGGAGGAGATAAAGGAATAGTTTGTAATCCTAGTCATTTCACGCATTGCATAGATACAAAGGAGTGCGTTGCTCCATAATCAAATAGAACAAAACAAGGAAATCCGTTCACGAAACACGTACCGGCAATTAAAGAGTTGTCACTTTTCTTCTTCCTTGCATCCAAAGTGTAAACCCTTCCTTGTGGTTGATTCCTATTCTTAGGACAATCCCTTTTCAAATGACCCACCTTCTGACATTGGTAACACTTCACATTATCTATACCACACCTTCCATAATGCATCCTTCCACAAGTGCGACACACCGGAGGTGTACTCGCCCTTGAATCTTGAACATGCTTTCCTTTGAAGGCTTGTTGCCTAGGCCTGAATTATTGGTTGGATCTTCCGCGATCCCCTTGATTCACTCTACTTGCAACACCTTCCGCTTGGACTTTCTTCAAACTATGTTCAGCTACATAACATTGTCTTAGAACTTCGGCATAAGTAGTGAACTCCCTCTGAGATACACTATGGGATATTTCAGCTCTAAGTCCAAAAATAAATTGGTCCACCTTCCACCGCTCGTCTGGAGCATACATAGCATGCCTAGAATAAGCAGCCATGTCTTCAAACTTTTTAGCATAACTAGCCACAGTCATACTACCTTGTCTTAGTTGTTGAAAATCAAACTCTTTCTGAGTTCTCAAAGAGCTCAGAAAATACTTCTCCATGAAAACAACCTTGAACTGCTCCCAAACCTTTGGCACTTCCTCAATCACCATTAAAGCCGAAGCACTGTCCCACCATCTCATAGCGGGACCCTTCAATGAGTGAGAGGCGAACAACACTTTGTTCTCCTCGCTGCACTGCACTATCAAGAAAATCCTCTCCATACCAGAAATCCATTCGTGAGCCTTCACGGGATCCAATCCACCATGAAATTCTGGGGGATTCATGCGGATGAAATCCCATAATTTCCCACCCTTAGCTTCTGAACAACTACCGTACGATGCAAACCTCCATTCATTTGTTGCACCATTTGCTGCATGAATAGATTCTGTTGCTGCTGCATCTGTTGCATAAACTGATATAGAGGAGCATTGCCATCGCTGTCCGGTGGATTCGTCCCTTCAGGAAAGGTACGGGGTCTACCACGAGTGTTTCTACGTCCTTCAGCCATGTTCCTAAAGGTAATACAAATAGGATTAAGTTGATCAGGCTCAATGCCATAAATATAACACTTAAGACCAATGGCGACACAGCGTATATGAAACGGAAAGAAACACTTATACTATTTCATGGCTAGGTCGAGGATACGACCTGCTTTGATACCAACTGTAACACCCATATATAAAACTCATACATCAAAGCATAAATATTATGTATAGATCCAAGTGTTTGGTACTGAAACACATAAGCTCCTAGTTAACACATTGTATACAAATAAATGCCCTAAAGTACAAAGTACAAAAACCTAAGGCATATTATACACAAGATGTTCAAACGATAAAAACTAAGAACTAGATCAACAATGATCTCAAAATAAACTCCGCTACGGAAGCTAGCCATCAACAAGCAAGGAAAAGATCACACGACCTTATCCTTACCCTTCTCAGAACCAGAAGCACCTAAAAATACATCAACAACGTGGGGTGAGATACATCAAATCTCAGTGAGTTCCCTATCTTATGGATTTTGTCGGATTAATAAGGTTCTAACAATCCTAACTCAAGTCCAGGGAAAGGGGAAAGGACTCTTGAGTTCACATTTCAATTCTCACACTATATGGAAACATGCCATGAGTTCATCAACTCAAAAGTATCACTAATCGATAACCATACTAAGGTACCTCCTATTCCCGTCCGCTTCTACGTCTAGAAGGCGACTTGAGTCATATATCCTTGTAACCTACTTGACATACGAATGGATTCGGGTTCTACAGGCCATTAACCGTTATGAACCGTCACTTCACACAGACCATTAACCATCACAAGCATACGCCCCATGGGCGCCATTCGTACAGCACGGGGAATCAAACCTGTGAAGTAGTTGTGCATCCATTTCAGCGGAGTCCGAGACTCATGAAACTACACTCAAGATAAACCGGTTACGATGACATGATTACATACAACAATATGATTGTGTTCGACAATCACAAGGCTATAATGCCTCCAGGCCTCTCTTGCCTGCTCAAACCCACAAAGGTTAACCACATGTTCCATACTAGTGTTTCCAACTTCTAAAGTCTCCTATAGTTCATAAGGGGGTTTTCCTCACTATTCCTATTTCTTTTTCCATATTAACATGCATATTCAATTACAATCATGTTAGACAATAATAGGATAGGCAAGGCATCTCACAATTGCATAATAGAATAATTTATAACAATTACAACATAATTAAAACACTTTTGAACTTTCCCGATTATTAGTCGGTCGGTAAAATTAACATTTTTCACTTCCATTGCATAGAATATTTCCTTAGCTTCACAACGATATAAAGAACTCTTAGATCGGATAAACGAGTCAAAAGTTACGAATTTTTGAAGAAAAGAATAATATTTGATCCCAGGCAGATTCGCCTGGAAAATCTGGATTTCGCCTGGCGAATCCCCCTTCGCCAGCACTTTTCCTGGCAAATCCCCATTTCCCAGCACTTCGCCTAGAGAATCTAGTGGCGAATCCCCAATTTTAGAAAACAAAAGTTCCAGTAGCTAAAGCATTTCTGTCTCTTCAAATTCACCTGGCGAATCTGGATTTCGCCTGGCGAATCCCTTTCGCCAGCCTTTCGCCTGGCGAGATAGTGGCAAGACTTAATTCGCCTGGCGAATTTCTGATTCGCCTGGCGAATCGCACCAGGACCAGAATTCTTCCCTTACGGGTTCCATGGTTCCAAAGCTACAAATTCACCATTTCTCAACCCAAATCATTTCCAAACAGCACAAACAAGCATCAACAAGGTTCATATGCATAATGTGATCATGCTACACAATTTATATCGATTTTTAACCGTTAGATTGTCGATTTCAATAATTCTAACCTAACTCAAACATTTCCAAAAACTCTAAAACTATGGTTCTAGCTAGAACCCACCTTGAGATGAGCAAGATGAAGATGATGAGAAGATTGGGTGAAGATTTGATGAATGAATGATGATGATTCTTGAAGTTCTTGGACTTTTCTTCAATTTCCACTTTCTCCTCTTGTTCTCATTCTTTTCCTTCTTTCCTCTTTCTCTTACTATCTTTTTCTTTTGTTTGGAAAATGGGAGGAAAAGGAATAAGTAGTAAACTAGTATTAGTAAATAATACTACTAAATGTCCAAAAAGTCTCTTAAGTCCAAATTAGTAAAATACCTCAGAGTCAGATAATATTAATTGGATTTATTCTAAGTTCCACAGTTACTCTAATTATTTTGTCAAATAATTTCTCAGAGTACACTGGCTCAGTCGATCACAATACAATATTATTCGGAGAAATAAAAATACGGGGTATTACAACTAACCTCTTAGTTAAAGTACTTGGCTTTATTAATTCCTATGAAGCTAACTAAATAACTAACTATAAGATGATATTTTTTGAATGAACATATTCTTATCAGTCACTCTTGAGATTTGAGAAACTTATGTGTCTACTGGTATTTAATCAATTAATTTGAAACTTTAATTTCACATTTTTCTTCTCATGAAACTCTGACTAACATGTCTTTTTCTTAGCTCTGCATATAGTTTTCTCTTAAACTGTACACCAAAGCTCTTCCACATTACCAACATAACTCTTTTGTTATGCATTCAAGACTCCAACGTCAACAACGAAGAGATATTTTCTCCCATGTAAGTAAAATTTATATATATATATATATATATATATATATATATATATATATATATATATATATTGTATTGGTTTTCATGTAAATGTCACTTAAATGTGTATTATTTTCTTTTTTACAGACACTGAGATGCACTGACTATAATTCGGAACCCATGCTGAGTACGCATGCCATTTCAATAAGTTCTACATTCACAGAAGTGAATGGGAGAGGTTTGTAGGCACCATCGGTATCTATATTTTATCCTTACTTGAAGAATACTAATTAAAACCATTTTTAAGAAGTTAAATTCATTTATATAATTTACCACATCGTCTGGAGGAGATACTTGATAAAACACTGTATAAAAGTCGAATTTAATAATCTGAATGAGGAGATACTTGTCATATTTACCAGGTTGTTGATGCAGCTCAATCTTTTAAATGTTCTCATTTGAAAGTTCAAGTTTGAACTTATTATCATTATGACACATAGAGAATCACAACTTACTCATTTCATTCCAAAAAAACAACACAAACATCCAAATTTCTCAATAAAACGAAGAGTTCTTCCTTTGAGATCAGACAACCAAAATTTAGTTTCACATGATTCAAACAGTCATCAGATGCACTTGACTTCAGGTTCTTTCCATTCCCAGATTACTAAATAGGTGCTCTCGTACAGCAAATCTGATAAACTTTGGCTATATATTCTTTTTTACAAATTATCCAAAAATAATTTGAAATTAAGGAAAATAAACACATAACCACCAACTTAAGACGTGAAAAAGAAAGGGGAAAAATAAAGAATTAAGAAACTTGACTCAAAATATGAAAAACTTCATAATCAACGAACAAAACATTTAACGTTTCATAATCAACGAATAGAATATGAAAACTTCATAATCAACAAACAGAACATAAAAAGCTTCATAATCAATGAACAAAACATGAAAGGCTACATAATCAATGAATAGAACATAAAAAATTCATAATCTGTAATGCCCTGTATAATATATATCTAGAATAATACAATACACGCATTTTATTTGGTACTGACGCATCAAAAGTGCCTAATGGCATAGTTCACATACTTGTCCATTCTAAAAACACAAATACAATCTATGGCACAAGTCATGGAAACTAGCCAAAGAAACTAAAATCTAAGAAAGTACAATATTCCTCATTGTACAAGAACAATAAAATACACAGCGGAAAAACTAATACTGAACTTCTCTTGAAACATCCAAGCATAGCTCCACTTGTAAATCAACCTGCAATCCGAACCTGAAATATAGCAACAATAGTGGGGTGAGATACATCAAATCTCAGTGAGTTCCCTATCTTATAGATCCTCTCGACTGTACAAGGTTCTAATAAACCTAACTCATGTCAAAGGGGAAAGGGGAATGACAATGAGTACACACACACAAGTAATCCACAACGGTGAGCCTGTAAACTCACACTAGTACCGAAGTACCTCTTGAGCCTGTAAACTCAAGGATTCACAAAGCACCGAAGTACCTCTTGAGCCTGTTAACTCAAAGATTCACAAAGCACCGAAGTACCTCCTGAGCCTGTTAACTCAAGGATTCACAAAGCACCGAAGTACCTCCTGAGCCTGTTAACTCAAGGATTCACAAATAATAACCATACCAAGGTATCCCCTTTTCCCGTCCGCTTCTACGTCTAGAAGACGACCCGAGTCATGGATCCCCGAATTACTTGACATACGAAATGGATTCGGGAACAACGGCCTGTTAGCCGTGAACCGTCACTTCTCATGGCCTGTTAACCATCCCAAGTCTCGACCCAATGCATAGGTTCCATTCGTACTAAAAATGCGGGAATCAAACCTGCCAAGTAATGGTGCATATGTTTCAGAGGAGCTCGAGACCCATGAAACGCACTATCAATAATAATCGGTTACAATTTCACAACACACACGCCTCAGCCTTACTTGCTCGAGCGTTGTCACCATACTATCACACACCCACAACATTGTTTAGGGTAAATCCTCACTCTACTTAATTCATATTTTAACATGCATATTCTCTCATTCACAGTTCACAATTAAATAGACATGGTATAACACACTGTACAAAAGTAAAACATATAATGGCATAACATGTCAAACATGATCACATTATAGTTCATACACGTTTTAAGGCACACAAGCCACTACTATCCTCTACCAAGCATCCTTGGTTAAATCATGGTCTCACATCACCATTCACTGCCTTATTGGATTATCTTTCCAAAGGCTTTGGACTCGTATCAATCGGATTCCCGATTCTTGAGTTTCGGTGGAAACAAAACCACATACATTACATTTCCATATTTTTCTTATCAATCCATGGCACACAACCATGTTTCTATTCCACTATCATAAAGAGAATAAAATTAGCTTCCCGACGCTTCGAACGGGGACCAAAATGGACTTACGTTTCAAAAGTTATGGGTTTTTGAAAATAATATTTTTCTGAAAACTGACACTGTTAATCGATTAACACATATGGTTAACCGATTAACCAGTCAAAATTTCACGTAAAACACCATTTTTCACATGTTAATCGGTTAACCAAATGTGTTAATCGATTAACAGTGTTCCAGAAGCATAAAAACACGTTTTTCTTGATACAAAACCCATCCAAACTCAATCAAAACACATTGGGACATCAAAACAATTATTGACAGATGATTCTACACATATAGTGATCATACTACACAATTTATATCACATTTCATCCGTTAGATTTCTTTGATTAACCATTTAATCATTTTCTCACAATTTCTAACCTAAGTTCTAAACTTAGTTCTAGAACTTAAAGTGTCTAACTAGAACCCACCTGATAATCGAAGAGGAGTTTGAAGAAGATGAAGTTGATCCATAAGCTTCTTCTCAAGCTTTCCCTCTTTCTCTTCTCCTTTCTCTTCCCACGTTTTCCTCTTCTCTGCTTTTCCTCTTCTTTACCAACTTCTTTTTCTTCTTTCTCTTAACAAACATATATATATATAATACTTATTATATAATATAAATCCAATAGGGTAAAATATTTCCAATTGATATTTTGTCATCTCAACCAATTGATCAATTATTAGAGTTACCTTAAAATTACTTTCTCAAATTAAAATAATTGATCTGCCACTTTATTAAATAATTGATCTCTTCAGAGTTCATTAGTTGCTCTATTGATTCCAATTGATAATACTTAAAGCACTTAGAGAATTCCATTAATCCAATTATCCCAAGATAGAGCACATAGGTACTCATCTGATCTCGCCTGATATCCAATTGAGCATTTACAATAATATGGGGTATTACATAATCAACGAACAGAACATGAAAAGTTACATAATCAATGAACATAACATGAAAAGCTTCATAATCAAAGATTGGAACATACAAAATTATATTATTAACGAACAGGAAATGAAAAACTTCATAATCAACGAATAGAACATGAAAAGCTACAAAATAAACAAACAAAACATGAAAAGCTACATAACAACCAAACAGAACATGAAAAGCTTCATAATCAACCAACAGAACATGAAAAGATACAAAATCAACTATCATAACATGAAAACCGACATAATTAACTAACATAACATATGAAAAGCTTCAAAATCAACAGAACAGTAAAAGCTTCATAATCAACCGATTGAACATGAAAACCTACATAATCAACAAACAGAACATTAAAAACTTAATAATATGGAACAGAGTATTTCAATTATTGAACATTATCAAAAAATAAAACAAGAAAAGTTTCATTATAAAAAAATAGAACATAAAAAACTACATAATCAACGAACGGAACGCGAAAAACAACATAATCAATGAACAGAACATGAAAAACTTCATAATCAACGAACATAACATGAAAAGCTACATACTCAATGAACATAATATGAAAGCTTCATAATCAACTAATAGAACATGAAAAGCTATATAATCGACGAACAGATCGTGAAGCTTCATAATCAACGAACATAACATGAAAAGCTACATACTTAATGAACATAAAATGAAAAGTTGCATAATCAACAAAAAGAACATGAAACACTTCGTAATCAACGAACTGAACACGAAAAGCAATATAATTCATGAACTGAACATGAAAAGCTACATAATCAACAAACTGAACATGAAAACTATCATAATCAACGAACAAAACACGAGAAGCTACATATCAATGAACAGAACATGAAATGCTACATAATCAATGAACATAACATGTTTTCTTCATAATCAACCCCGAAAACATGAAAACCAACATAATTAATTAACAGAACATGAAAAGCTACATAATCAACAAAAAAACATCTAAAGCATCCTAATCAACCAACATAACATGAAAAGCTTCATAATCAACCAACAGAACATGAAAAACTTTATATTATTGAACACAATATTTCAATTATTGTTAATTTTCAACAATCAGAACATGAGAAGTTTCATAATCAATGAATAGAACATGAAAAACTACATAATCAATGAACAAAACATAAAAATCTACATAATCAACCAAATGAACATGAAAAGTTTCATAATCAAGAAACAAAACATGAAAAGCTTCATAATCAACGAACAAAACACGAATATCTTCATAATCAATGAACAAAACATAAAAACCTTCATAATCAACGAACAAAACATGAAAAGCTACATAATCAACTAATAGAATATGAAAAGCTTCTTAATCAACCAATTGAATTCGAATAGTTACATAATCAACTAACAGAACATGAAAAGCTACATTATCAACTAATAAAACATGAAAAACAACATAATCAACGAACAAAACATGAAAAGCTTCATAATTAATGAACAAAAAATAAAATGTTGCATAATCCACGAATAGAACATGAAAAGATTCAAAATCAACGAACATAACATGAAAAGACACATAAACAATGAACATCACATGAAAAGCTACATAATCAACAAACAAAACATGAAAATCTACATATTAAACGAAGAGGACATGAAAAGTCTCATAATCTACAAACAATACATGAAAAGCTTCATACTCAACAAACAAAACATGAAAATCTACATAATCAACGAATAGAATATGAAAAGCTTCATAATTACAAACATAATATGAAAAGCTACGTAATAAACGAAAAGAACATGAAAAGCATCATAATCAACCAACAGAACATGAAAAGTTACGTAATCAACTAACAAAACATGAAAAGCTACATAATCAACTAATATAACATGAAAAGCTACATAATCAACTAACAGGGCATGAAAAGCTTCATAATAAACTAAAAGAAAAGGAAAATCTTCATAATCAACCGACAGAACATGAAAAGCTTCATAAACAACTAAAAGAACATTAAAAACTTCATAATATTGAACACGATATTTCAATTATTGGTTATTATAAAGGAATCAAACAAGAAAACTTTCATAATCAAAGAATAGAACATGAAAAGCTACATAATCAACGAACCAAATATGAAAAGCTACATAATCAATGAACAGAACACGAAAAACTTCATAATCAACGAACAGAACATGAAAAGTTACATAATCAATGAATATAACATGGAAAAATTCATAAACAATGAATAAAATATGAAAATCTAAATAATCAACGATTAGAATGTGCAAAGCTTCATAATTAACGAACATAACATGAAAAACTACATAGTCAAAGAAAAGAACACGAAAACCTGCATAATCAACAAATAGAACATGAAATGCTTCGTAATCAACGAACTGAACATGAAAATCAACATAATCCATGACAGAACATTGGAAGCTACATAATCAACAAATAGAACATGAAAACCTTCATAATCAACGAACAAAACTTGAGAAGCTAAATAATCAACGAACAAAACATGAAAAACTATATAATCAATGAACAAAACATTAAATGCTTCATAATCAGCCAACAAAACATGAAAACTTACATAATAAACTAACAGAACATGAAAAATTACATAATCAACTAACAAAACATATAAGGCATTATAATCAACCGACATAACATGAAAACCTTCATAATCAAAAAACAAAACATGAAAACTTCATATTATAGAACACAATATTTCAATTATTGAACATTTTTAACGAACAGGACATGAGAAGCTTCATAATCAATGAACAAAACAAGAAAAACTACATAATTAATGAACAGAACATGCAAATCTACATAATCAACCAAAGGAACATTAAAAGCTTTATAATCAATGAGCAAAACTTGAAAAGTTTCATAATCAATGAACAAAACATGAAAAGCTACATAATCAACGAACAAAACATGTAAAGCTTCATAATCAACGAACAGAACATGAAAGGCTACACAATAAACTAACAGAACATGAAAAGCTTCATAATCAACTAAACAGAACATGCAAAGTTACATAATCAACTAATAGATCACGAAAAGCTACATAATCAACTAATAGAACATGAAAAGCTACATAATCAACAAACAGAACATGAAAAGCTTTATAATCAACGGAAAAATAATGAAATGCTGCATAATCCACGAACAGAACATGAAAAGATTCATAATCAATGAACAAAACATGAAAAACCATTTAATCAACAAACAGACAATTAAAAGTTTCATAATCAACGAACATAACATGAAAAGCGATCAACAAACAGAACATGAAAAGCTACAGATTCAACGAACAGAACATGGAAAGGCTCATAATCAACGAAAAAATATGAAAAACTACATAATCAACGAACAAAATATGAAAAGCTACATAATCAACTAATAGAATATGAAAAGCTTCATAATCACCTAGCATAACATAAAAAGCTTCATAATCAACCGACATAACATGAAAAACTTCATAATTAACCAACAGAACATGAAAAGCATCTATTTAAATGAAGTAGTTTGATTAAAAAAAATACTCTCAATCTAATATCAATTTTTTAGATAAATTTTAAGAATTCAACACAACATAATTATCAGTTATAATGCAACAAAGGAATTTTCAAGTGAATTTTTTGTACCCTAAGATCTTAAATTATATTTAAGTTTTTTTTCCATAATTTGTAGGATTTAAAAAAAAATTGAACACCATCAAAATGTGTTAATCAGACTTCTCTTAAACAATTTAAGATAAAAATAGTGAAATAATGTAGCTATTGCAGTATTAATTGATTTTTTTTTTATTTTCAAAAAATGCTTAATCAGAATAGAAAAACTTATTTTTCATATTTATATTATACCATTATATATCGTGGTCTTCTATACCATTTAAACAATTTTCGTTTTGCAATGGTGTTTTATCCACGTGCAAATATTTGTCAGGAACATACAAAGGAAAAGTCAATTTTTTTTTAATTTTAAAATCTTATTTTAATATAATAATTATCGTTTAAACTTAGAAATTAGAATCACAAAATATATTTTTATTTTATTTTTTTTATTCAATTTGTAATTTTAATAACAAAAAATTTGTTACATCAGTGGACCCCACGAACATGCACGCATTGCATTCTGACACTTTTTTTGTTGAAAGAAATCAAAACATTCATTGCGTTGGTGTTGTATTGTTTTGATACTATTTTGCATTGAACAATACAAGCGTTAGTTTTGCTTGCTACAACAAAAAATGTAAGCAGCTTAAAACTTGAGAGGCAAGGAAAACCACCCTCTCAACAGGTTGCCAAACATTTTTGTTATATGCTTTTGCTTCCCAACATGGGTTCACAACAAAATAAAAATTTGGTTCCAATGGCTAGGAGTGAACTTGGGTCAAATGGAACTAGACAGAGTTTACAGACCAATCACTTTAATGTGAATTTTTTCAACACTGATGACATTGATAAGTTTTTCACCCAGTACAGTTTATGTGTATAATTTTATGTTATTAACATAATAACATAATTTTCTTATACTAACACCTTGTCCATTATGTCCTCATTGTGAAATCAAAATATACTAAATATTTTTTATGGGTATTAACATTTCTTATGCGTATTAATATTTGTAATCATGTACGTGTGTTAATATTTATGTAGGTTTCTATTTCTTATCATGTTCAGAGGGTGAACAAACTTGTTAAGGGGAAGGATACTGGTAGAAAAGTAATGAACAAACTTTACCGAACTCATGGTTCTTAGCTGAATTGTAAAGACTTAGATTATGATGGTTCAAAAGCTTTGTTCACTCTTAGATCTCTATCTCAGAAGAACAAGCTTAAGTTTGATCAAGTTCTCAAAGATATAACATCAAACAGGTTGGATAATGTGAATGTTGGTTTTTGAAATTGTGTTTTTCTTGGTTATTTTTGTTTATGATACTGTGAGATTTGGGTCGAAACTCAGCTGTGTCGAAGGTAGCTTTCATGTATTTCGACTGAAGGCAAGCGTGTTGTCGAAGCTTGTTCACATGCTGATGCCAGATTATTACATATAGTAGTCGAAGTCTGTTCTTATATGTATTCTGTCGAAATAGTTTATTCTGTCGAATTGGGCCTTGTGTTAAGGATCCAATTGTTTAGGTTTCTTGAGCTGCAAGTTACCTAGTTAGTCTATAAATAGGCTAGTACACTCAGTTTGTTGAGTGTGGCAAATTGTGATATTCACTTGTAATCATTTGTAAACATTAATGAGAAAGTGAATAGTAAACAGAATTATATTTGCCCAATATTTGTTGTTCTCTATTCTCCTTCTTCTTGTTTTTCCTCTTTTCGTTAAACCCTTGTTTTGGTTTTTGATAATTCAAGAATCCAGTTTTATATTTTGATTAAAGTCATCGTTTTTCACAACAGATACTTAAGTTTTTCATTGTATAGGAATAATGGTAATCGAAGATCCACGACATATAAAGTTATAATCAAATTTGTCTCCAGATTTTTTCTACACTCTGATACCGAGAATTCTAGAGAAGCAATCATGGGGCTTGATATTTTACTGAGGCAATATGTTGCTAAACTGTGCGTTATTTTTTTAACTTTATATATTCTTGAATTACTCAATAAATTTATTTATTATTGTAACATTTATTGTAGATGCGGTTTTCGTGGAGGCCTAAATTTCTTCCCCAGTGATCCTAAACGTAAGAGAGATGCACTATCACGTGCCTCAAGGCAACATTCGAGCTTTAGAACAACACAAATCGGATTTTATATGAATATAGGTAGGGGTGTGCAAAAGCTGGCCCATAAACATAAACACACCTAAATATATGTTTGTTATTTATGCTTGATTCCTTACTTTATTATATTTTTTTAGATGTGTCAACAAAAATTGTCTTACCTGGGACTGATCTCAATTTCTTGGCTTTTAATAAAAATACTACTACTAGTCCTCTCAGTATTGACTGACAAAAGGTACCTAAGTGATATAAAGACTTCTTAATTTGATTTGTTTATTTTTCATTCAACCGTTTGTTGTTTTTGTTATATCAAGACCTGATCCTTTGTCTATATTATTAAATAAGCCAAAAGAACTCTAAAAAAGTTTGAGAATAAAAAACACCCATTCAAAGAGAGAGTAGAGGATTACTGGGGTGAGTGATCTATCATGTGAATAAAAAATGTAAAATTTTCTATATAACAATATAGATTACTTTTGATGCTATGGTATCCATTTATTAAATACTTGTGAGGATAAAAAATAACACAACACAATCCTTCTCCTTAATAGAGAATTTTGTTTTCAATTTTTTACTTTACATGCTGATTATTTTGTTATTAATGGAAATGTGTGTTTTGTAGGTTTACTCTGAAGAAGAGAGGGGACGAGGCTGGAGAAAACTATACCAGTGTATCTACCAATTGAGGTAGATTAGTTATTTTATATTTTGTTTTGTACTAACCTTTTAGTTAAAGAACCCGACTCTATTAATTCCTCTGAAGCTAAGTAACTAACCATGAGATGAGAATGTTTCGACTGAACATATTTTTATCTGTCACTCTAGATATTTGAGAAACTTATGTGTCTCTTGGTCTATAATCAATTACTTTGAAACATTAATTTAACTTTTTCCCCTCCTGAAACTCTGACTAACATATGCCATTTTTTAGCTTTGCATATTGCATTCTCTTAAACGGTACACTGAACCTCTTCCGCATTACAGGTGTTGCGGTGAGAATCGGATAACAAGCTATTAATTAACTTGCATCGTAAAACTTTGAATTCACCACCGACTTTGATTTATCCAAAGGAAAGGTTCAAGATCGAGAAAAACCTAAAGGGGGGAGATCTAAGGTTCGGGGGTTGGTTATACAAAGGGAAGGTATTAGCACCCTAAGTATCTATAGTACTCTACAGGAACCTCTTGCTTAGTTTGTGTTATATTATGTTTGCTTGCTAAAGAGAATCTGTACTAAGGGTAAGGTAAAGACCTAAGGATATGTACACTAAGTTTGCTCGCCAAGATGTCACATCTTTTGCCTACGTATCTGACTAAAGAATTAGAGCAACCGTAGTTCACCTAACTAAGGGTGAAGGAGGAACCATTGACTATGGCCAAAGTTCCTAGGGGAAATGAGTGTGAGCTCATTTTAGAGTTCACGATAACTCTCTAAATCTAAGTTATAAGGGAAAAATGAGTTCTCATGATGGTGAGAATCACATAGAGTTCAAAACTCTAACCTATTGCTAAGTTATGATTTCATGGCTCTCATGAGGCCAAGAAAAGGGATAGGCTCTATGACTATGAGGTCTAGAGGGAAACCTATGACTATGAGGTCAAGGAGGGAGGTAATGAGCTATCTATGACTTTGAGGTCAATAGAGAGACTTTTCCTTTGGAAGGAGGGGAAGACAACTTCTTGTAAACAAGAATGTTACAAGGGAGGATTGAAATTGCATGAATAAAAATGAGTATAAGAACTCAAAGAGGGTGCACAACAAACAAGCATGATCAAACATCCATGTATGGTAATAGATAGTGAAATAATTCACAACAATTAAGCACATGAGAACACATACATATCATTCTCAAGCAAGACCCTAGTAGAATGAACTTATTCAAGGCTAATGAACCCTCTCAAAATATGCCTCTCAAGAATCTAGAACAAATCTTGGAGTCTCACAAAAATCTCAAGAACTTAATGAATTTTCAAAAGAATTTCAAGACTAAAAAATACACATGTTTTTGTGAATTTAGAAATTAATGTAAAAATAAAATAAGAGTGAAAATAAAATTTATGAAAAATTAGATTAAACATTAAAAAAACGCTTATGAAATTTTTGGAGTTTTTAGATGAAAGAAAATGTTTTAACTAATTGAAAATTAAAGTGAAAAGAAAAAATGAAATAAAGGAGATAATTGAAGGAAAAATAGTGGGGGGGTGCGGCTGGTAAACTTAGCATGAACTAAGTTGGTTTGTTACTGCGCACGGGCCTCTGGCAGGGGTACAATTAGCGAAATGAGTAAGGCCCATAGCCAGAATGAAATAAAAACAGCCAAGTGAAAAATAAAATGTGAACATGCACAAAATCATGTAGAACATTTGATCAATTGGTCACTTGGGTTTTAAGTTACAAAAAGACAAAAACAGTTCCAACCAATCCTATACAGCCACGCGCTCTTCTTTCTCATGCAACGTAAACCAATTTGGAAACTAATCGTGAATCCAAGAAAAACAACATGTTGATGTCTCTACTTGCTCAATCATTTTCATCATCAAATCTCAATGAAAATCCACGAAATAAAACATCCATCTGTAATGCTCACAGAGTAGAATAACACTGAACCCTAAATGACTCAAAACAACAGCTTAAACGTGGAGAAAATGGACATGAAAGTCATGTGTTCAAACTGGCATGAGCGAACAGAACAATGATACAATAATGCAAGCTCCAATAACCAAACGTATTATCATTTAAAGCTAACTTAGATGCACAATATGGACACACGGTATACTTCAGAAAAGGTTGTATAATGAGCATGAAAGCGTGGTGACATGGTAGAACTTAGCAAGGGTAAAAACCAGGTGGAGCTGATGTGCTCAGAATAAGGAACAAAAATCGCGAAGTGTTACCATGCCAAAAACCATTTCACCTTATCAACTAAACTTAGTGAAGATACAATCATGCAACACAATAAAAGTGAGGAATTATTTAAGACTTGCACAGCGAGCATGTAATCATGAGTTAAGAGAGAGTGTGAGCAAATATTTGTCATGCCAACAGAGATCCAAACAGTCTACATATTATTAACTTAGACCAACATGAAATGGACAAATTGAGAACAGTTCAGACATGCAAACTATAACATGAAAGCATGGTCACCTCTGAATCATGGCAAAACAAACTCAAGCACACATGGTGTCAGCCTAATGCGTATGATCACTAACAGAAAAAAATGAAGAGCATAATGGAAAACCCTCACCATATCAGCATAACTCCAAACCTAAACTTTCATGTTGTTTAAGAATGGTAACCGTATCTATTCAAACTCAGTTCCAAGATGTGAACATCATGCAAAAGAAATAAACACATAAACTCTACGATGTCATTCACATGGTTATTGGCTTAAGTGCAAAGCAAAACAATATAATGGCAGTATGATTATGACTTTTGAAACATAGTGTAAAGGGAGAGATGAGGGTTACCTAGTGGAATAAGTCCACTGCACCTTCCAAAATCTTGAAGAACAAACTGCACTGAATTTCTTCTTTCCCAAGATGCTTATGCTTCTCTTCTACACAACCTTCTCATACGAGCAGTGTTTAGTGTTGTAATGGTTTTTTGTTGATCCTGGGTTATTATTGTTGGTGTGATGAGTTAAGGTTTTGTTGAGTGTAGGGTTATGGTGTTTTTGGTTGCTTGGTTCTGTTGTGGTTGTGTTTGAGGTATTGATGGTGTTCAAAAGAGATGGAATGAGAAAGTGTTGGTGATTTTCTTGGGTGAAGGTTCTGATACGTCTGTTTCTTTGTGGTGTTTTTTGCTCTGATTATTGGTGTTAATTTGTTGATTGTTGCTGCTGAACAAGTGAGGAGGAGTCTCTTTTTATAGGAGAGTAGATTGGTTAATGGAATGGAGACCCATCGGGCCATGGTTTTGTCTTGTGGAGTCTAGTCAAACCTTGGAGAAAAACATGCTTCACGATTGAGCAAGAACGGTGGAAAAGAGTATTCAGTTCTGTCACATTCACCATCTAATATATGCATCAAGAACCTCTTTTGTTGTGTCATAAAAATGAAAGCTCCAAGAGGAAATACTTGGGACCATCCACATGGATTCATGCGCATGAAGTTGACAACACTCATGCTGTACCATTTTATTTCACCAACCAAAGTATTGTCATAAGAGAGTGGGCTTAAAAAAGGAAAGGTTTGGGATAGGAGATAACACGCTAAGAGATGGGCTTGGGGCTGCTGCAGAGTTTTGTCCCACTTGCACAATGGTTGATCATGAAATGTAGTAGGCCTAGTGTCACAAAACCATGCACATGGGCTCTCCTTTAACTAACATAATTCCATGATTAATGGTCCACATGAGAAAGTCTTGGAGCATGGTACTTTATGGTGATGGCGGTACGAGTTGTGGGTCCATATGAGAAGGTTTTTGCTGCCTGGTATTGTGATTAGTATCATGGTTGATTTTTTTATGAATGAAAAATCGTTGGCTTTGGTTTGGAAATCATGTAATGGGCTTTCTAATGTGGTGGACCTAAAACAATGTTTTATGATTTGTTTTTTTTTTGTTATAGTAAAATAAAATGAAAATGAGTTAGAAAAGAGAAATGAATTAGAAAAGAAAATAAAAAAAGAATGAATTTTGATAGATGAAATGGATATGAATATGGTAAAAAAAGAAAAATGGATTAGGAAATTTGATATGGATAACTAGAATTGAAATTGAATTAGAAAAAGAGGATTTGGTTAGCGAATGGATATTGAAATGGGTAGTTGGAATGAAAAGAATTAGTTTATGAAAAAAAATAAAAATGGATGAGGTTTGGAATGAAAGTGGGATTGAAAATGGATAAAACAGTTACGGGAAGGGGACATACGCTTCCACACTTGAATAACACCTAAACCTTGACAACTGCACTTGACTGCCGCAAATCCTAAATTACATGACCAAACACTTGCACACAACTTGAAATGTACCAACTGCTCTGGCCTCTCTGATGGCTCTACAACCTCAATTGAACTGAAACAGTACTGCACATACCATGAACCTGCTAACCTTAGGAGACTCAACCGAACGATATTTTTCAATCATAAACTCCAAGGGTGAGAAACCCTAAACCTCGTGCCTTGAGTGCACACTTATGAAACAAATGACTTGATGAGGACCAAAACCCTGATTCAGAATCTCTGCCATGGTCTGATGACCTGATACTGATACAAACCACCTGTTTAACCAAGATTAGGTCAAACTTCCACTGAATCTCAAACCATACCGCACAGACCCTTGAAGTCTCTAAAAATAAAACCTGATTCACAAATGAAACAAAACGAACAAAAACTGATAAAATGGTTAGTTATGCAATGTGATTGACCTATGATGCTCATGCAAATGACGATGACATCTAAGGGGTAAAATTTGGGGTACAACAACAGGCGATGAGATGCACTGACTACAATTCTGAACCCATGCTAATTAAGCATGGAATTTCAATAAGTTATATATTCACAAAAGTGAATGGGAGAGGTTTGCATAAACCACCAGTATCAATATTTATCCTTGCTTGAAGAATCACATTTAAAACTATTTTTAAGAAGTTAACTTCATTTATAGAATTTATCACTTCGTCTGGAAGAGATACTTGATAAAACACTAGAAAAAATCCGAATTTTATAACCTGAATGAGGAGATATTTGTCAAATTTACCAGGTTGTTGATGCAGCTCAATCTTTCAAATGTTCTTATTCGAAAGTTCATGTTTAAACTTCTTAGAATCACCACTTACTCATTTCAATCCCAAAAACTACACAAACATCCACAGTTCCCCCTAAAACGGAGAGTATGTTCTTTCAGATCGGACAACCAATATCAGTTTCACATTATTCAAACAGTCTTCAGATGCACTTGACTTTTGAGCTCTCGTACAGAAAATCTGACAAACCTTTACTAGATAAAAAATTTAACAAATTATCCCAAAATAATATGAAATTCAAGAAAATAAACACATAACCACTAATTTAGGAACATGAAAAAGAAAGGGAAAAAACAAAGAATAAAGAAACTTGACTCAAAATATGAAAAGCTTCATAATCAACAAACAAAACATGAAAAGTTTCATAATCAACTAACAGAACATGAAAGCTTCAAAATCAACTAACAGAACATAAAAAGTTTCATAATCAATGAATAGAACAGGAAAAGATACATAATCAGCGAACATAACATGATAAGTTTCATAATCAACGAACAAAACATGAAAAGGTACATAATCAATGAACAGAACATGAAAAACTTCACAGTAAACGAACAGAACATAAAAAATTACATAATCAATGAACAAAACATAAAAAGCTTCATAATCAACGAACAAAACATGAAAAGCAATAAAATAGACTAATGGGACATGAAAAGCTACATAATATAGTGACAAAACATGAAAAGCAGTGAGTGCAAGTTCACCATGAGATGTTTTGCATGATGTCAAAACATTGCAACTACTTCACAATTTGGTATTGGGCTGTAGCTCTGAGTTTTTGTGTAGCACCCTTACATTAGAGGTCTTAGGAATCATAAAAAATCACTTCAAAATTGTCCAGCATCATGAAAACCAGTTTCTGCACAAAAATGCACTGCATGTGCCGGCACATTCGCATTTTAGGCCGACACACATAACTCATTATTTAAGCCTGTAGGTTCTATTTCATTTTGGCTGACACATACCTTCTTCAGGTCGACACATACTGGAAACTTCATCAGTATGTGCCGGCACATGCGTGTTTCAGGCCGGCACATCTACTGTCCTAAATAAGGTTGTAGGTTTTGTTTCTCTTTGGTCGGCACATGTGTTATCTCAGGTCGACACATGCTATTATTTTTAACAGTATGTTCTGCCACATTCATCGTTCAGGCTGGCACATGCTGTTAAGTTGGTCAATTCTGTCAATTTTTTTACTCCAAAAATTACCTCTTTACCACCAATCTTACAAAACTATAAATACATCATTCATGCTTCATTCCAAACTGGTGATACCATAAAATTAGCCTGCATTTTCTCACCATCTTTAATCTCCATCCTATGTCTACATACTGACAAATCACACATAATAATCTTTTGTTGGGGTGCCAGCTAGGCGAAGGCCTGATAATGTCCGATTAGGTTCTTGTGTAGCCGAGAATATCTAGTTGAGATTTGTAGGGGTCTTCATCCAGAAAAACCGTGGGGTTGTCCTCCAAGATTGAGTGAAGATTTGGGGGTTTTCATGCAAGACATTCAAGAGAGGATTGAGACGTTGTGAAAGCCTTTGGAGATAAAGTACGCAAAAGACCCTTTAGAGATAAAGAAAGCAAAGGAAATAGCGGAGAATAAAGAATCAAATTGAAGTCTTGTGGAAGAATCAGTGCAATTGATCGTGCACGAAAGCTTTGGAGATAAAGAACGCAAAGGAGTAGCAATATCGATAAGTCAATTGGCATCCATTGTTGTCTTGGTCTTGCTCAAGATCAAAAGAAGAAAAGGGGTTGAATCAACATCAGAACCAGTGTGTTTGTATGATTGCTCTGAACACTTTTCTTGTATATCAAATTTTTGCATAGTAAGAAAGTATCCTAATTCCACAATGGAAATTAGGCGCAGACGTACCCACATGCGAGGACGAAAGTGAGGAACTGTGTGAACAAATCCTCGTGTCGATCTCTCTATTATCTCTTTACTCGTTTTACCTTTCCATTACGCAATTTATCGAATAACATTGGTTAACCGATCGACTCGTAAGAATTTTCTTGTGATTTTTTTTATTTAAATTTGATTGTTGATTAGCTTAATCAATTGTGATTAAAAGTGGTTTTCATATCAACAACAATACAAAGGAAATTTTGAATATTCGTTCGCACACCAAGTGTTTGATTAATTGCATTGTTCACTATTTTTACTTGTTATCATTGGAAATAACATTACTAAGTTCATTAGTTTAAACGGGTAATAAAGTGATATTTGATTAAAGGTTAATTTCTATTATTGTGTTTGTCATTCCATATTTGGCTTTGCATATCCGAGTTCCAATAACTAAGTTCGTATAGACAACTTTTATATGTTCATACCAAAACCTTCCGCGCGCTCTCTTTAACAAACAATTTTAAAAACCCAAATTTTATTTGGTGATTTTGGCTTGGGTGTCTATTCACCACCTATAGACAAGTCGTCATCGGCTAACAAGTGGCATCAAGAGCTCGGTTCATTCCGCGCTTCGAAACGCTTATTAGAAAATGGCTCACGAACCTAAAGGGTACTATAATAAAGCTCCAATTTTCACGGGAGAAAACTATGGTTATTGGAAAACTTGTATGGAAATTCATGTGAACTCTTATGATAAGGGTGTTTGGGAGGCCATTCAAAATGGTCCTACTGTAACACCCCAAAATTTGCCCTCTTGTTGTTGACTAGCTTATGTTTCATTGCATTGCATTTATATCTTATTTCATCTCATATCTCATACATGTTGCATGAGGGCATGTGATCAGGTGATTTCAGAGTTTTGATAATCCAAAGCAAGAGAATAAGAGCCAAGGGTCTTCAAACAAGCCTCAAAGGTCTCTTACATCATATGTCATCTCAATTGATCTCACAAATCATTGGGAGATGGGAATTCATCAAGAAGATTGAGCAGTTCATCATCTCCTAGCAAAAATAGTCCAAATCAGGGTTTGTGATTCAAGCAGTCTCCTGATGAAATTTTGGTTCAAACTTGATCTCAATGTTTTCTACATGATGTCAAGTGTCTAAGGATGGAAGATTGTCCATTGGGTCATTTCAGAAGAGGTTCAATGGATCAGTTGCTTGAGAATCAAGAAATTTGGGGAAAAGTCAACTGTGCAAAGGAAAAAGTCAACTCCTGACTTTTTAAGATCAAATTCATGAAATCCAAGTCACATATGTTCATTGGACAAGGTTTGATCAAGAAATGATGGAGGAATTGTTGTACCCCAAATTTTACCCCTTAGATGTCATATTTTCTTGCACCTACATCTAGACCTCAATCATGTATGCATTATTAACTAACCATTTCTCTGTACAAGTTGTTTCCTATTATTGTGGAAGATAGGGTTTACATAAAGACGACAAGGTCTCCCTAAGACATCTTTTGGCCAAATGCGACCATTTGAGTCTACATGCATCAAAGAGGACCTTTTCAACAAGAAATAAAATGTTTCACCAAGACAAGTCAACCATGGCCTTTCATGTCAAACGAAGTGTGATTCCAAATCTTGAGAAATTATGCCTTGTGATAACAAACATCCTTAGAATCCATTTTTGGGCCTTAAAGATTTTTTTCTCTCAAGTGCAAGAATTTTTCTTAAAGATAAATATTCATCAAGATGTGACATATCCAAATGGTGCCATGAGAGGATTTAATTTTGCAATGTCCTAAGTTTGTCCCGTAACATTTCTTTTTGGGTCATGGACATATGGTTGTCTCAATTTCTTTTTTGGGCCTAAAAGATATTATTTGGATCAGAGGCTGTTAAGGTGTTACAAAATTCCAAATTGTGTTCCCGTATGGATTAAGAAGCAAGGCCTTGTATATATAATTAATCCATATGCCATTTGTTAAGTGAAAAAATCTGAAGATGCTTTGCTTCAAAAGCAAGTTTTGTGGAGTCACTACACATTACCCTTCTGAGCTCACCCATTCCTGTTGAAACCAAAAGGATACTGAGACTTCATGTTGAATTAGTGAAACAAGGAGGCTCAGCACAAGAGGCCTGCATGCATGAGCAGAGAGGTCATACTCAAAATTCAAATTATTGCTCCTTTTTGGATTTCTCTCTCATGGCACTTTAAAAGGTGGTTTTGGAATAACCCTCGAAAAATGAAAGTCACGGACTGTACCACCACCTCCTCCGCTGCACTTATCCTACATGGTGATTGACCAAGATCAACGGTTGAGGATGTTGATACACAAACCCTAATTTCTTATCCTATGGACAAACCAATTATCCACTGTATTTCCAACACCCGGATCCACTTGCTTGGCCTATAAAAGGATGTCGTTTTTCCTTTGTTCATCACACCAGAAATTGCCAAGAATTTCTCTCTAACTCTCCCTTCCATAATCTTGCAAGCAACACTCCAAAAATTGCAAGAACTTCACTATTTTTCATTTCCTCTGTAACCCAAAAACATCACAACCAACACTCCGAGAAAACACCAAAAAAAAGAACTCATCAAAACCTCTCCACTTTCCCATTTTGCTAAGCTCTGCAAGTCACCCTCAAGTCTTGCAAGAACTTACCTTTTTCTTCCCGTAAACACTTCACATCCCCCATACTTTAACCACCAAAAGTTCTTGTTTCGTGCTGAGAAGTTGGCTCTGTAGCATTTGAAGGAGGAAAGCATCAACCATCTCCAGAAACACTCGCCTGTGAAGAAGCAGTGGACTTTCTCCACTAGGTATCACTCTACCTCATTTTGTTTTTGTTTCATGTTTGCACCATGCGGTTAATATAGTCATCGTCTTGTTATTTTCTATGATCATTTTGTTCCATACTGTTATCATGCTTGTTGTTTCGTTATTGCTTAGTGTTGTAGTTATGCTGCTCCATGTTGTTATCATAATGTGATCTTGTCATTGTTGGATTATTGTTTGTTTCTGTGAAAAAAAAACTATTAACATGTCTTGTTTCATTTTATTCTGTTAACCGTAACTGGTTCGTATTCACGAAAACTAAAAAATATAAATAAGAAGTTGTGGTGGCTCTCGCCACGTTAAATGTTTGGCGTCCGCCACTTTGTTTTAAAAGGAAATAAGAAATAATAAATAATAAAAAAAATAAAAAGAAACAGTGGCGCGAGCCACTTGGACAGGGTGGCGCAAGCCACCTTTGTTGCTAAGAACCAAAGGGTGGCGCAAGCCACCATCATGAAGGGTGGCGCAAGCCATGATTATAAAGGGTGCATGCATGGCGCCTGCCATGCATTTTGTGTGGCGGGTGCCATGCTATTTTTTTTTTCTTTCTTTCTTCACTTCTTTTTTATTATTATTATTTATTTATCTTAAAACAGGCAACAAATATTTACATTTTCATTTTAAATCCTTTTTTTAAAACAAAAACCATTGATTGTTGTAACTTTGTAAAAACGAACAAAAAGGGTTTTTCCTTGTAAACATTCAGTAACTTATGAATTCTTGGGCATTGTTCCTGACTTTAACTAAACCCTACCACGAGAATATTGCTTGTTTTTGTTTTCTGTTTGAAATCACATGACTTAAATCTATTTGCTTCTGGTGTTTTCCATGCCATGCTTGATATAATCATGTGACTACTGCTTCTGGTTTGAGTTTGCTATGAAATGTGCTTGATCTGTAAAGTTCAGTTCCTGATTTCAACAAAAACTTACTATGCAATGCTGAATGTTTTGTTCTTTGATGATTAGTTGCATATGCATGTGGTTTAAATTGTGAATGTCCTATTTGCCATGCTTGTCACATTTATTTGATCACTTATCAGTGCTGTTTACCATGTTCATGTTTGTAATTCCATTTCACATGCTAATTGATGCTTACTGTTGGAATTATTGAACTCATATATTTTAACTATTTGTAACTCTTATTTATAAGATGTTATTTCCCCCTTCCTTCCAAAGGAAAAGTTTTTCTATTGATTTCAAGATCATAGAAATCTCATTACTACCTTGGACCTCATAGTCTTAGGCAACCTCCACTCATTGACCTCATAGTTAATAGGACCCTTCTTGACCTCATAGTCATAAAACAATTTATTCAACCTTGACCTCATAGTCATAATTAAAACGTTGGCCTCATAGCCATTCATCTAACCTTAACCTCATAGTCAAAGTCTCTCTATCGACCTCATAGTCATAGAAAGCTCATTACCATCCTTTGACCTCATAGACATAGGATCCCCCTCTTGAACTCATAGTCATAGAAAGCTCATTACCATCCTTTGACCTCATAGACATAGGATCCCCCTCTTGACCTTATAGCCATAGGGCCATCTCACCTTTGACCTCATAGTCATAGCCCCTCTCCCTTGGCCTCATAGCCATCTACCAACATTGACCTCATAGTCAAAGTCTCTCTATTGACCTCATAGTCATAGATAGCTCATTATCACTTTGGCCTCATAGCCATCTAACTCTTGACCTCATAGTCATAGTCATTAGCAATATCAATATCTTATCCTTAGTGTAGCGAGCGATTTTAGACGCGGTTCTTAAGCGCTGGTCGCTCTTTGCGGTTTGAGCTTACTACAGGTCAATTCATTTTTTATCCTATTGTGAGCTGAATAAGGAAGGGAAATAGACGTCTTCAATTAACCCTGCTTGCATACTGAGTTTAAACAGCAGTCTGTTAGTTTACGGATGCTATCAATGTGGGGGGCCTTTGTACTGGTTATTTGTATTTTCGCCAATACTGGTTTTCTTTCTTTTTATCTAGACAGAAGGTTTCTGGCGGGGAACAAGGATTAGGATGTTAGGACTGATGCTTTTTGATGTGAGAGTATGGGATTTGGGTTTTTGTTTAGTGTGCTCGCTAAGATTTTTCTTTCAATCTTATGCCTACGTATTCCCGTTTACCGAAACAGGGAAATCATAGCGTTCGTAGTTCCTCCTATTCTATGGGAGGAAATGGTTGTTTTGGTGTCTTGTTCAAAGCCCAATACGTGAAGCGAAAGGTGGTTTGTATCTTGTTCAAAGCCCAAGATGTGAAGCTGAAAAGGTGTTGACTTTAGAGATAATTTGTCATCTCTAAAGAGGGGTTTGTCTGTCACAACTGTTGGGTGACTGGTTATAAAGGAGAATTACTTTAACCGGGATGTGCGAATTCGGCAATGCCATAATTTCCTTTATAGGGGGTTTTTAACCTGAAGGGGAAGACTTTAACTCAGTGTAGAGCAATGCCATCTTTCCTTAGGAATTTCTCATGCTAAAAGAGGGACAGTGGCATGGATGTAGATGATCCAGAGGCTTGCCGCTTACAGCAATTAGATGAAGGGGAAGGAGTTGTTGATGTTTGTGTACTATGAACGAGGCACAACTTTGATGCTAAAGGGTTGATTGGATCAACCAGTGGTTTTCTTATACAAAGCCTAAGAGGAGGCTAATATGTGTCTCGTACAAAGCCCGAGAGAGAGACTAAAAGGTTTTGACTCAACGAGGGAGTCTTTTGGTATCTCGTATAAAGCCCGAGATGGAGGCTATTTGACTCAACAAGAGAGTTTTTTGTATCTCGTACGAAGCCCGAGATGGAGGCTAAAATTTGTTTGGCTCAATAAGAACCTTTTTGTATCTCGTATAAAGCCCGAGATGGAGGCGAAAGGGGTGATTGACTCAACAAGGGAGTCTCTTTTGTGTCTCGTACAAGGCCCGAGAGAGAGGCTAAACGTTGTTTGACTCCGCTGGGGAGGATCATTGTACAAAGCCCAAGAGGAGGCTATGGTGACTGTTTCAGTTGAGTGACAGGTCCAGTATACCGATTTTGACAAAGAAAATCAGTTCTTGTATGAGCAACACTGTACTCAGGGATTTGATTCAAGGATCTGGTTTATTCCTGTTCTTTAAGGAATTTGAATGAGTCTTATAGCTCGAGGAGAGGCCCAATTGTTATTTTTCAAAAGGCGACGATCAGGCCGTTTATTTTTTACGGTATCGGGACTTATACAATGCACTGAGGCCCAAAAATGATTTGGTCAAAAAAGGATTGGGTCTTACACACTATTAGAGGCCCAAAGTGTTTTGAAAATGATTTATGAGGGTTGAATTAATCCAAAACCCTAATTTGTTTTTCAAAAATGTATTTAATTGAATAAAAATTCAATTAAAATGATCAAAATTGTTTAACATATGAAAAACAAATTGTGATCTTGGATTAGTGCTTCAAAAATTAAGTATTGACCTACAAAATAATTAGAAAGCATTAAAAGTTGCAAAATCAATGTAGAAAAAATATTTTAAATGTTAAAAACAATTAAAACATTAATTCTTTGCAAAAATATCAATTATATGGAATAAATAATATTTTTGGGATTTTTTGATAAAATAAAATATTTTAACATTTTTGTGAATTATTAAAAAAAGAATCAACTCAAAATCATTAAAACTCAGAGAGAAATTAATTTTTGAATCGATTAAATAAAATCACAAAATTCAAATATTTGAATTTATAAAAATGGCGCCAAGAACATGGACCAAGAACACGCGTGTGTTCTGCCTTGCCCAGATTTGCATTTTCTATCCAATCTCACTGAATACTTGATTATAACATGCAATCCACATATCATTATGCTCGTCTCAACCTCACGATCATGTCTATGTCCATTAATTTAATTTAAATTAAACATACAACAAGAAATCATGAAAAATCCTCAAGAACCCTAATTTCTGCATGAAGGCTATGATTTTTGATACACGATTCAAATAATGCAATTAATTGAGGGGAAACATTCCATGCATGATTATGAACATATGGCCAAATTATTGTGCGAGGAAATATGCATAGATTGAGAGATGCCCAAGTTTAGGCTTACCTCTAGGTCGTGACAGCAAGTGCAATGTGATTTTTGATTTGGAGGTGTTACAGATGAGTGGTGATGATCTGAACAGCTTCCCTACACCTTATGGAACGTGTTTGGATGCTTGGACTTGATTGAAATTGGCTGGATCACTTCATGGCATCTCAACTGCACTTTGGTTAAAACCTTGAGCAATTGACTGGTGATTCTGAGAAATCAGTGTTCCAGTTGTTGTTTAAGTGTTTGATCAGCTCATATGTGATGTATGTGAGGTGTGTGAGTGATTGGTTTAAGTGGAATTGCCCTCTAGCTCAAAACCCGATAGTTACCTTGCTAAGAAAGGCATTTTTGAAAAGAGAAAGAGATTTTGAGAAAGGCAAGTGTTGTAGGCCTTTGGTGTACTTAAACTGAACACGATTGAGCTCTATTTATTGTAGAGCAAGTTTGTTTTGCAAGGAATAGTGAATGGCAACTGATAAGTAGGTTTGGCCAATGTTGGCCAATGGAAATTCAAGTCTCCTCTAGCCATTGACTAGAGGTTAGGGCACAGAGCTTTGGTTCCCTTGGTCTTGGATAAGTCTTGACTGATTTCAGATGAGAATGGCTCAGTCCATGCCACCTTGATGCCTCCATTGAATGCTTCAATCCAAATTTGGAGTCTTGTCCCTATTTTGGCCATTCTATGTTCAACATGCTATTTCTTGTTCCATGGACTTTGGAGGCTTGGCTCAGTGATTGTCCCCTTTAGATTCAATCCTCAGATGTGTCCAAGTGGATAGGAGCATTTGAATTTGGCTGATTGTGGCAAATCGAGCAAAATTGCAAATTCTGCCTTGCCTTGACAGATTTCAGCAAGGCAACTTGCCAATGTCATATCTCATGGTGTAAGTTAAATTTGGTAGTGCTCTTGACCATTTTGGAAAGCCCTTACATGATACAAAAACTATTTGAACATGTTTGGTTTTGATCTCTTTTGAATCCAAGTGAAAAATCCCCCTACATTTGGCAAAAAGTGAAGACAGATTTGGACTTAGTGAAAATTTCACTAAGTGTTGGAAAAAGTGATATTTTCACTTTTCAGCCACTTTGATCACTCCATAACTCAAAATCCTTAATGAATTGGACTTAGGTCTAGTTGAAGTTTTTGTAGAGGGTAATGAGGGCTACAAATCCATCTTTGGATGAGGAAAAATGGCTTTGTGGTTTAGGAGTTATGATCCTCCAAAGTTGGTACCCTAGCCACTTTATTTTTAACTTAGAAAATTTTCTAAGTTTTTATGGTTACCCCTTTTACAAGTTATCCAACTTTTCTTGATTTTTCTTGATGAATGATGATTCAAATCATACATTAACATCATTTTAGGGTTAAAAATCCATTTTGGTGAAAAATCTCAAAAAGTCAAAGTTGACTTTTGTGCACAGTTGACTTTTTATCACATGAATTCCAAACTGTGTAATTCCTCATGAAATCATGTCCTTGACCTAAATCAAACTTGATGGAAATGTTCCATGGATGTCATAGGGTGTATTGAGGCATGTCCTAGGGTTTGGGAGCATGTCCTGGTCAAAAGTCAAAGTTACAGTTGACTTTTTCCTTAAAACCCTAATTGTGGTGCAGATGAAATTGAGACTTGTTGCTCCAACTTCTTGGATTAATCCATTGTTCCAAATGGATCAATATAGTTCATTAGAGACCCTCAAACCCTCTCTTGAGGTCTTGGCTCATGGTTTGTCCCAAAAGTCAACTTAGGGGTGAATTAGGTCAAGAAACCCTAATTCCTGATTTTTGATAAATGCATCCCCTAAGGCAAAATTGACTTGATGATTGGGTCCATGAGGTTCCATGGAGTATATTAGGTTATGTTTTGGATCATTGGCTTGTGCCCAGATGAAATTTTCCATCTGGAGGCCCTGATCGACCAAAACCCTAATTTGGTGACACTGGCGATCTTGAGGCTTGATCCACCTAGAAGGGAGCAGCCTTGTGCTTAATCCTTGAAGTGGGAGTCCTTTTTGATCCTTTGTGTATGTTTGAGAGGTTTAGACAAGTTGAAGATCAATTCATTCCTTGACTGATCCTTTGTCTAAGGTTCTGAGAGGGCTTAAAACCCTAATTATGATTGTAGTGAATGCTACACAACCCTTGAGGCATTTGATGAGGCATGATGGTTCATCCATATTGTGATGATGATTGACACAATGATGGGACATCTTAGTGGTCAAAATTTAGGGTATGACAAGATGCCCATATTTAATCTTCTTGGACCCGAAGGTGTGAATGACGAAGGTATTCGGGCATTCAAGGTGCAAGATGATTAAATATCGGAATACCCAAAATTTCGATGGTGGTTATGAATGGAGGATCACATCCATCTTCTTTTGCTGAGCAATGATGCTTAGAAAAGGTAAACTTCCCCTCGATCCTGGTCTTCAGCCAAGGAACTGGTCTCAGTTTTCTTTTGTCAACCTCCCCCCCCCCCCCCCCCCCGTTCCTGGTTTCCTACCAAGGAACTGGTCTCAGTTGCTGATTTAAACTTCCCCTCGATCCTGGTTTCCTACCAAGGAACTGGTCTTAGTTTCTGATTTAAACTTCCCCTCGATCCTGGTTTCCTACCAAGGAACTGGTCTTAGTCGCTGAAATAAACTTCCCCTCTATCCTGGTTTCTTACCAAGGAACTGGTCTTAGTTTCTTTTGTCAATAAACTTTATTGACAAGGAACGCTATTTGTAGCGGATTTCCTTCAAACTTCTCGCTGAATTTTCCTAGGGAGATGCCATTTGATGGAAAAAGCTTTGATGCCAGGCTTGCTGGAGAACCCAGTCGTCTGAGTTGTAGAGTTGCACAAACTTCTCTGTTGGAGACGCCATTTGTCGATTCTACTGGGGAAAGCGAGTCTCTTGAGAGACTGTTTTCGTTTGGGGCTTACATCATACTTTTCTCGGGGTCTTTCCGGAGAAATGCCATATGATGGGATCCAATTTTTAGGTGCCGATGACCTTTTCATCAGGGGTTTTTTCGGAGCGAAACTGACGTTCTGCCGAATCTCTGATTACGAGGATTTCTCTGTGGATTTTTCGTAATCCAGGAAATCAAGGGTATCATCTTCAATGGCGAAGTGTGATGTTTGTTGAACGTTCTCTGGTCATTCAGAGGTTCAAGTTATCAAAGTGGTCAAGGACCGTCTCTAATCCAGAGATAAACGGGAGAGAGATTGCTTAGATGATTCACTTCCTAACGAGGAAAGGTCTGACAACTCGATTGAGAGGACTTTTATCACTAGGGGATAAGACCGACTAGAGTGATAGTGACGCAATATGAAATGTAAATGCAAATCAATAATGCATGATGTGTGTATGTTTATGCTGACAAAACTGACGCGACATACAAACTGACAGGTGAACACGACTGGATACTCGGTCATCGCGGGGCGAAGAAGTACCGTTGGTTCAGAATAGAAATTCCACCTTGCTTAGGAGGGATAGTCCCCGTTGGGAGCTATGTTGGTCGGACTTAGGAGATGAGAACTCGGCCGAGGCGTGTCAGACAAAACAAGGTCTCTGACACAGTTGATCCCTTCATTCAGGCGTACTGGGTTAGAATGAGTACTTTGATTCTGCACTTTGAAGTTCGCTTACTTCTGGAGAAGCGGTTGAGGTTCTTTTGATGTTCAACAGTCAAAAGAAATTGCCATCTTTATTTTAAAGCAGAAAAAGTTTTAATAAGTAAATTCATTTTTGTTTCATTTCAAGAATCATTGATCATGTTAAAATGTCGTTCTATAAAGCTAAAACAAATAAGAATTGCAAACAAAAGCACAAGGGCTCAAATTTTATTGATAGGATGGAAATCAGCCAAACGCGTGATTCCATAGAGTATTTACAAAGATAGAAAATGGTAATTTTAAGGGAAAAGGGCTACATTGAAACATAACGACCACTATCCTTCTACCAACTTTGAATTCTAGACATCCTGAGCTTCTGTCGAAGATGACCCTGACTGGAGTTTTCCCTGATGGATGGCATGACTGCTACTGCTGAGGGACTTGCCTCTGTTGAACATAGTTACTTGCCATTATCCCTAATTTTTCCTGGATGGTACTATGAGATTTCCAATCCATCGGGATGATTTTTTTTTCATGTCTCTAACTTTTGCCTGGACCTCCCTTTAGGGTTTTCAATCCACCGAGACGTTTTTTTTTTTTTTTTTTTAGTTTAGGCGAAGTATTTCTTGACTACATCAACATTCACGGGGTAGGCAAATTCCTCTCCGTCCATGGTTGCAAGTCTCAAGGCGCCGCCTGAGAAAGCTTTTGTGACTACATAGGGGCCATCATAATTCGGAGTCCATTTGCCTCGCGAATCAGTGAGAAATGATTGTATCTTTTTGAGCACGAGGTCTCCTTTTCTGAAGACACGAGGTCGGACCTTTTTGTCGAACGCCCTCTTCATTCTCTGTTGATACAACTGACCGTGGCATAGTGTCGTGATTCTCTTTTCTTTGATCAGATTCAGCTCGTTGTGTCGGCTTTGACACCATTCAGCTTCGGTGAGCTTAGCTTCCATCAATACCCGGATTGACGGGATCTCTACTTCTATGGGAAGCACTGCCTCCACGCCATACACTAGAGAGAAAGGGGTTGCCCCGGTTGAAGTGCGGACAGATGTGCGATAACCATGAAGAGCAAAGGGTAGCATTTTGTGACAATCTTTGTAGGTTACAACCATCTTCTGAACAATCCTCTTGATGTTCTTATTGGCCGCTTCTACCGCTCCGTTCATCTTGGGTCGGTAGGGAGATGAGTTATGGTGTTCGATCTTGAACTCTGCCCATAACTCCTTCATCATCTTGTTGTTCAAGTTAGATCCATTATCAGTAATGATCTCGCTTGGAACACCATAACGGCAGATGATAATGTTTTTGATAAATCGGACCACCACTTGTCGGGTTACATTGGCGAATGACGCTGCTTCGACCCACTTGGTGAAATAGTCAATGGCTACCAGGATGAACCGATGTCCGTTTGAAGCCGTAGTTTCAATCATGCCGATCATGTCGATTCCCCATATGGAAAATGGCCACGGGGAAGAAAGAACTTTGAGATGCGATGGCGGTACATGAATTTTGTCGGAGTATATCTGACACTTGTGACACCTTCTCATGTACTTGTAGCAGTCGGATTCCATTGTCAACCAATAGTACCCTGCTCTTAGAATTTTTCTCGCCATTGTGTGTCCGTTGTGATGAGTGCCAAAGGATCCTTCATGAATTTCTTTCATAAGCATGTCTGCTTCTGGTCGATCGACACATCGGAGCAAGACCATGTCAAAATTTCTCTTATAGAGAGTATCACCGCTCAGGAAGAAGTTTCCATCCAATCTTCTGAGGGTTTTTCTGTCTTTTCTGAGTGTCCCAGATGGGTACTCTTGTCTCTGAAGGAAGCATTTGATATCGTGATACCAAGGTTTGTCGTCTATGACTTCTTCAATCGTAAATATGTAAGCGGGCCGTTCAAGGCACATGATGTCGATCTTAGGTATGTCATTCCATTGACCTACACTAATCATGGAAGAGAGAGTGGCTAATGCATCAGCCATGTGATTCTCATCACGAGGGATGTGATGAAACTCAACTCTGTTGAAGAAAGGCAACAACCTTCTTGCATAGTCCTTGTAAGGAATCAGTCTTGATTGGTATGTGTTCCAATCTCCTTTTATCTGGTTAATAACCAAGGCTGAGTCACCATATACGTCCAAGTTTTTGATCCTTAAATCAATCGCTTCTTCGAGACCGATAATACAAGCTTCGTATTCGGCCTCGTTGTTCGTACATTTGAACGTAAGTCTGGCAGTGAAAGGAATGTGGGTACCCTGAGGGGTAACAATGATTGCCCCAATTCCATTTCCATAATGATTAACTGCTCCGTCAAAGACAAGTCCCCACTGGGAACCTGGTTCTGGCCCTTCACTGGGTAACGGTTTATCGCAATCTTTCATTTTTAGATACATGACATCTTTGTCTGGGAAGTCAAACCCGATTGATTCTTGATCGTCAATCGGTTGATGAGCCAAATGATCGGCTAAAATACTCCCCTTAACGGCTTTTTGAGCGTTATACTCTATGTCATATTCTGATAACAGCATCTGCCAACGGACAATCCTTCCCGTGAGAGCAGGTTTTTCGAAAACGTATTTGATTGGATCCATTTCAGAGACCAACCAAGTAGTATGACGAATCATGTATTGGCGAAGACGTTTGGCTGCCCAAGCCAAAGCACAGCAGGTTTTCTCGAGCATCGTGTACCGAGTTTCGCAGTTAATGAATTTCTTACTCGAATAGTAAATGGCAGACTCTTTCCGTTTGGTTTCGTCTTGTTGGCCAAGTACACATCCCATTGAGTCCTCTAGAACTGTGAGGTAAATGATCAGTGGTCTTCCTTCCACTGGAGGTGATAGAATCGCAGGATTCAACAGATATTCCTTGAAACTGTCGAAGGCGGTTTGGCAATCTTCTGACCAAACGCAATCCTGGTTCTTTTTCAGTAATTTGAAAATCGGCGCACACGTGGCGGTCATAAGGAATATGAATCTGGAGATGTAGTTCAAATGTCCCAAGAATCCTCTGACTTGTTTTTCAGTTTTCGGAGAAGGCATTTCTTGAATGGCCTTGACCTTGTCAGGATCAACCTCAATTCCTTTCTGGCTGACGATGAACCCTAGTAGTTTCCCTGAACGGACATCGAAGGTGCACTTGTTGGGATTCAAGCGGAGTTTAAATTTTCTTAAACATTCGAACAATTTTGACAGATGTTCAACGTGCTCACCCTCTGTTTTTGATTTTGCCATCATATCATCGACATATACCTCAATTTCCTTATGTATCATGTCATGAAACAGAGTAGTCATGGCCCTTTGATAGGTTGCCCCAGCGTTCTTCAAACCGAACGGTATTACCTTGTAACAAAAGGTACCCCATGGGGTAATGAACGAAGTTTTCTCCATGTCTTTCGGTGCCATTTTGATCTGGTTATAGCCCGAGAATCCATCCATGAAGGAGAATACTTTGAACTTTGTTGTACTGTCTACCAGCATGTCAATGTGTGGTAAAGGAAAGTCGTCCTTTGGACTTGCCTTATTTAGATCCCTGTAGTCGACACACAGTCTAACCTTTCCGTCCTTTTTGGGAACGGGTACGATGTTGGCTAACCATTGAGGATATTCAGACGTAGCGAGGAAACCCGCGTCAATCTGTTTCTGTACCTCCTCTTTGATTTTGATGGCCATGTCCGGGTGAGTCCGTCTCAACCTCTGCTTTACTGGCGGACATTCCGATCTTAACGGTAAGTGATGTTCCACGATGCTGGTATCCAACCCTGGCATATCCTGATAGGACCAAGCGAATACATCGGGAAATTTTTTGAGAAGCTTTATCAAACTCTCTTTGGCAGTTGGACTGAGCAGTGCCCCAATCCTGATTTCTTTTCTCTCTTGCTCTGAACCCAAGTTTACCATTTCCAATGGCTCTTTGTGAGGTTCAATGGACCTTTCCTCTTGTCTGAGTAGTCGGGAGATCTCTTCTAGAATTTCGTTGTCATTTTCTTCTTCAGCCTCGAATACCGGGAACTCAAAGTTGGGAGAAGGCATCGGATCGTATGTTTTAACTGGGTTTAAAACAAGCAATCTGCATGACGTGATGATTCGTTTTTAGAAGAGATAGAGAAAATGCAAGTGTGTGCAGTATTTTATTTTTATTACTGCTTGTTTTTATGATTGAATTTTTTTTTAGGATTACCATTTTCTGAAAAAGCAAAAAGAGAAAACAACAATAAATGCGGAAATTACAGAACGACGTTATTTTATTAATGAACAAGTCGAATCTTGAAACTACAGCCCTATAAAACAAGACTCTGTCGCTTCGGGCAAAGCGAAGAGGGATATTTACAGAAAGCGAGCCCTATCAAAACATCCGTTTCACCTGGGCAGGGTGAAAGGTTAAAGATGGCAATTACTTTGACTGATGAACGACCTTCGGAACCTCGACAGCAACACATTGGCGGCGAACTCCTCGGTGAATCACAAAGTCTGGCACCTTCCTTGATTTGTCTTCAGAAATGACGCTGATTTCTGGTGGAGTAGGATCATTGGAATCTGTCTCCCAGGCAGAGTTGTCGTAGGAGGATTCCTCAGTTATATTTTGCATAGCATTTGTGCTCTCAGCTGTACCTCCCAATCCAGTTGGCTGGATATCTTCGAGCTAGATACGAGAGCTTTCGAGAGCGGTGTACTTGACCATAAAGTCGTATTTTCCACTCGGTTGTCCCAAGGTGTCCCAAACTTCTTTGGAACTGGAGGAGTCATCTCTCTCGATGACGTTGACCTCGGGAAAAGCATAGTTGATGAATTCAAGTCTGGCAAACGTTGCGAATTCATCTTCATGTTGAGTAGTTTCTGAATGACCTGAGTGTTGATCCCATGACATAGTGGGGACACAGGTATGCTGTTCAATGATGGTCAGCTGATTTTCATTGTTCGGCTGACTCTCTTGCCCCAAGTTTCCTGGGTAAGGCTGCCAGATTGGCAGACCATCCATTGGGCCATGGTAATCGTGGTCAAAGTTGTCTTTCATCAGAGTGTCCTTCTCTAATGAATTTGGCGGAGCACGACATCCTTCCGGATCACAATCCCCGTATATCATTTCAATATTTGACCTGGGTATAAATCTTGGACTCTGTGCGGGATAGAAAAATTGTGTAGGCACCTCTTCCTGAGACATATAACCGTCCTCATTAAGATAGGATTTCCATTCTTCATCTAGGTTAGAGGGATCTTCCTCATTGATAGCATGAACTGTCTGAGACACTGGGTGAAGGAAACCTCCACTGTGGAAGAAGTTTTGCAGGGGATGAAGACTTTCATCGCTGGCAGCTGTCTGGGTACAGGTTGCAGAAAAACTAAGACCCTTCTTTGTTGTATTGCTAGTAGGAATGACAAACTGTACCCATCCGGTTGTATCGGCACTCTCGACCGCTTTAATAGCATCGTTGTATGAGGAAATCGAGGTTCCTCCTTTGAAATGATTGTTCTCGCTCACCGACAGTGCTTGGAACTGCTCCCAATAACCTCCTCGGGTTCTATACCAGTAGATGATGACAAGTTGCTTACAAGCAAGGCCTGGTCCCCACAGACTGTGACAAGTTGGCCGTTCTTGACGAACTTTAGCTTTTGGTGGAGGGTTGAAGTAACCGCTCCAGCCTGATGTATCTAAGGTCTTCCTAATAAACTACTGTATGTTGCCCGGATGTCCATGACCTAGAAAGTGACTTGGAAAGTGTGAGGACCGATAGTTATGGGAAGATCAACTTCGCCGATACCTGTTTTTCTGGATCCGTCGAACGCTTTGACGACGACCTCACTGGTTCTCATCGAAGGGCCCTTGAATGATAATTGCATCAAAGTGAACTTTGGCATAACATTCAGGGCTGACCCTGTGTCTACCAGTACGCTGGCTAAATCATCATCCTAGCAGTTGACTGTGATATTGAGCGCCATGTTATGACGGCGACCCTCTTCAGGTAATTCCTTATCACTAAATCCCAAATTATTGCAGGAAGTGATGTTAGAGACAATACTATCGAACTGTCTGATCGTTACATCCTGTTCCACAAAGGCTTGCTCCAAGACTTTCTGTAGAGCCTCCCTGTGGGCTTTTGAGCTGAGTAACAGTGATAATACCGAGATCTTTGAAGGAGTTTGTAACAGTTGATCAACAATGTTGTATTCACTCCTTTGGATGAGCTTCAGCATCTCATCATTATTTTTCGAAAGGTTGGGATTACTGGATTGACCGACTGATAAATCGGGAGCTTCTGTTTGAAGTTCCTTTTCTTTGTTAAGTTCCCCAACCCCTCGGTTGAAGATTCTACCACTCCGTGTTACTCGACTGATGTCTGCAATATTCACGACGGAGGGTAATGGAATTTCCTTTCCATTTTCAATTGTTGTTGCACCGTATTTGTAAGGGATTGCCTTAGCTGACTCATACAGTAGTGGTCCCGGCAGATAGATAACTATGGGAATCTTCTGGTTTTTCTGACCATCATAAGTGATCTCGATTCGTTCCCGGTTGGGAACTTTAGATTCGTCAAGTAGAGGATTAATGGCAAAAACATCCCTGGTCCTGTGATGACCAGAGATCGTGACAACATCCTCAACTTGATCAACGAGGTAGTTTGGCGTCCAGTTGATGGGTCCAGAACTCGGATATGGACGAATTTCTCCACGATCGACCTGACCCTGAAGAGCTGATCTCACAAGGTAACACCCTTGGTTACTTTCCGAACAGACGCTACAACTGTCATAGTTGTGTAGTGGCACCTGGCCACGCCCACTTTGAATACAATGTAACCTTACTAGGTTAGCTTCCACAGATCGGACATCCTGACTCTGACGCCGAGTGGGGTTTCTATTACTGATACTAATCTACTGAGTATCTTCATCCATATAGATTGGAATCCACCAGTGATTTAACAAGTGCTGAAGTGCCTCCTGGACAAGGGTACAACCTCGATCGTTTTCGCAACCCGCTTTACAGCTTTGATAGTCATGTGATATTAAGAATCTGAGTCGGACTTGCTCAGCATGTAACTCTACCAAGTTGGTATTCATCACGCGAATATCAAAGATCTGAACCATGTTGATCTGATAAGGGTTCCTATCATGGTAGTCTTGGATCCATCCAAGATCCATCTGACACTGGAGGGCCTCCTGTACGAAAGAGCATCCCTGTTTGTTTATCGAGCAAATCAGACAGGAACTGTAATTGTGTCGCGGTAGATTATGATGTTGGCTTTGCCTTGAGTGCATCGCCACCAAGTTGACATTCATTGCACGGATGTCGTGGTTCTGAATAACGTTAGAATTCGTGTAGACCATGTTAACTCCACGAACTTGGTGCTCTTGGATCCATCCGAGATCCATTTGTTCCTGTAGAGCTGCTTGCACCACAGAACATCACTGGTTGTCTTTAGAGCAGATATCACACTGATGATAGTTATGAGGTGGCACATGGCCATATCCACTCTGTCTACAATGCATCTTAACCAGATTGGTCTTTAACAAGAGTACATCGTGAATTTTATAGACATTGTTAGTCTCTTTCTCAATCAGATTGGCTGCAGCTTTCTCGTGTTAAGACAGCGGATTCGTGAGAACATTAAGATTTGTATCCTTGAAGGATAAGACCCCGCTCCTAACAAGTTTTTGCACGTCGGACTTGAAATTGAGACAAGTCTCTATGTTATGCCCTGAACCTCCTTGATGATAAGGGCATGTTTGATCCACCTTAAACCAAAAAGGCGGATTTTCCGGTACTGTAAGAGGAGATTTAGTCTGAATGTGCCCCTTAGCCAGTAGTAATGGAAACAGCTCTGTGTATGTTACGGGTATAGGATCAAATCCTGGTGGCCGTGTTGTACGGTTGTTGTTATATGGAGGACGAGCCTGCTGAAGAGGCTGTTGTGTCCTTTGCTGGTCAGGTTGGCTCTGCGCAACCTGAGGTTGATACGTAGGAATAGACGCAGGGTTGATAGTAGGAGTCACAGCTGCTACCGGTTGATAATGTCGCCTTTGCTTTTCGAGAGAGATATTCCCAATATCTTGCTCTTTTTTCTTAGGGAGAGCACTACCGTATTTTTTAGTACCGCTCGTCGATCCAGGGTCTTTTACCAAACGCCCTTCTCGGACGGCTTCCTCAAGACGTACGTCCATGCCGACCATTTCGGTGAAATCAATGGGCGCACTGGCAACCATTCGGTCATAGTAAAATGAGCTTAAGGTCTTTAAGAAGATCTTTGTCATCTCTTTTTCCTCAAGAGGTGGACAAATTTGAGCGGAGATTTCATGCCACCTTTGAGTATATTCCTTAAAGGTTTCCTTGTCCTTTTGCGACATCGATCTGAGTTGATCTCTGTCGGGTGCCATGTCCAAATTGTATTTGTATTATTGGACAAAGGCGGTGCCAAGATCTCTGAACGTGCTAATCGTGGCACGGTTTAAACCCATGTACCATTTGAGTACGACACCGGTTAAACTATCCTGGAAGTAGTGAATCAGTAAGTCCTGATTCTCCGTCTGGGCTGACATCTGTCGAGCGTACATCACCAGATGGCTCTGAGGGCAAGAGTTACCCTTGTATTTTTCAAAGTCGGACACTTGAAATTTGTGCGGAACTTTCACATTTGGGACCAAGCAGAGGTCTGCGGCGTCCTTTCCAAATAGATACTGACCGCAGATGGCTTGCAGTTCCTTTTGCATTTCCAAGAACTGTTCCTGGAATTCATCCATTCGGTCAAACATAGTTTCCTTTTTACCAAAAGGTATCTATGGAATCTGTCCTTCCGGGACAGTGTACACCACAGGGGGTGGTACCTTGACTACGGCAGTGAGTCTTGGCATTTCCCGAAGTTTGTAACCTTCAGGAGTCTTCAGTATGCCTCTGGCATCTTCGCTTTCCCGAAATTTGTAACCTTCAGGCCCAGCGGCTTCTGTTATGATTCCCTGATCTTCACTGATCGGCGGAACATATCTTTCCGGGATATAGTTAACAGGCATGCCCCAAGGACGATCTTTCGGCATCTGATACCTAGGATCATACTTCTCCATTATGGGCGTTGAGGTGATCTCTGAGATCACAGTTCTTTGTAGCTGAGCTTCTGCCATGGCTTGCATGTTGTTACGAAGCTTTCTCATATCCTCTCTCAGAGCGTCGATCTCTTCTTTCAACTCTCTGTTTTCTTCCTCAAGATCATCCATCTTTTTCTGACGATTGGCCCGAGTATTATACGAATGAGACAGTTTGACTCTAGAACCGAGACACAAACGTGAGATTCGTAGGTAAGAAAAATATGCGATGTGAGAATGATGAATGCAATGATTATATTAATTATTTAAGATTTAATCAAAATAAACTTCGACAATTAGATTGTAAATATCAAACAGTGGGGAAACCCCTTTTTATTGAAATTCAAAGGATTACAGAAATGGAAATACAGTAGATTACAAAGTGCAGAAACAGAAACCTAAGCTAATGGGCCCCGAGTCCTTTCTGAAGAGAAATCGAGTGCTGATTCTGGTATCTTCCTTTTCTTTGACCGGGTCTCTTGGGCCGTTGTCGGGTTGTCATTCCTTTGCCAGGTGAAAGGAGCGAGCAAATTCCTTTGGTCATCCTGATTATCCACAGCATGTTGCTCCAAAATTTCAATCAGAGCATCTTTCTCTTTCAGTAATTGCTGTATTTTGATGCACTCTATGTCAAGAGTGCGGTACTTGTTCTTCCAAGACCTTCTCTCCTTTTGAACTTTGTTGAGAGTAACCTGAAGCTTTTCAGTTTCCGTCATGAAGTACATAACAGATTCCCTCGGCGGAAAAATTCTGTAACGAGGATAAGGCATCTTTAGCTTGAGAGCTCTAGTTTGTACCCAATGGAGATAAGGCTCCACCGAGACACAGTCCGGTTTTCCTAGAGACTCTCGTCCTTTCTTATGAACATGCTTCCAAGCGTGCACTATTTCCATCTTTAGTGCTCTGTCGTTTTCTCCTTCCTTGAAGAAAAGACCTTCCAGATGAACACCCAGCGGGGTGTGTCTCATCGGGTATCCAAATTGACGGCGAACCAATACCAGATGGTAGTTGATTCCTCCTTTAGTTCCTATGAGGGGTACGTTGGGGAAGTTTCCACAACGGTAAATGATCTTAATTCCCTCATAAATCCTATTACACCAATCAATGTCAGAGTTGGTAAGAGACATGATATTCTGCGACCAACGTAAGGCACTCTTACAATCCCAAAAAGCAGCAGATTTGGGCAAGTGAGAGATAAACCATTTGTAAAGCAAAGGTACACAGCATGTGATCTCCCCTCCGCTGTACAAATTTCCCAAGTGTACAGAATGATACGCATCTGCGAGAAAAGTCGGCACAGGGTTTCCAATGAGAAAAACCTTAATGGAGTTAATATCGACGAAGTTATTGATGTTGGGAAACAAAAATAACTCGTAGGTGAGCAAGACAAAGATGCTTTCAAAAGCAGTCATGTTTCCTATACTGGCGAAATACAGGGCCTTCTTTGTCAAGACGTGGGCTGGCAAACCTTGGATGCCACCCTTAGCGATCATGTGAGTCCTGACCTCAGACTCATCCAAATGAATTGCTCTTGCAATGGTCTGATTCTTTGGAATTTCTTCCAGTCCAGAAAATGGAGCTCGATCGGTGATATGTAGATCAATCAAATGAAAATACTCCTCCAGCGTTGGTGATAACTGGTAATCCGGGAATGTGAAACAGTGATAAACCGGATCGTAGAATTGAATGAGCGCATCCATGATTCCCTCAATCACATGGACTCTTAACAGTGGTAGCAAACCTCCGTGCTTGGCTCTGAAAGCCTCAGGGTTAGTGATCATCCTTGTTAACCTTCTCAAATCCTCTAGTTTTGGAACCTTGAAGGTGTACGTATGAGTTCTCCTTCTACCGAAGTCCATTAGTGCAATCCCTTTCTCTGATATTTGCAATCACAGTCTTAGTTTATTTTGAAAAACAGAGAGACTAGAAGTGAAATATTTTAAATGTTTTAAAGTTTTTTAGATGAATGCATGAATGTAGCACACACAAACATAGAAAAAACATGGGGTCAAAGGGTCGTTGTCATGAAGTCAAGGTTCTACCCATCCCCAAAGGTTTATACTAAGGTGATTTTTGTACCTGTACTCATTATCACCAGCTCCTCCCAGGAAAGCAAAACAACAAGCGGATCGCCAGCGAGTTGTAGAGCAATCTTAGAGTAAGTGCCATTCACCGAGAATAGATCACCAGCCTCAAATGAGGGTAGTATCGCGTAACAACTATTTCTGATAGTTTCCGCACTACGAAAGGGTTTGGCTCCTCAGCTTCTCAGACTTAACAACCGGCCCATTGTCTAGGTGAGAGAATGGGTTGCGTTGGTCAGCCTCCACTGAGGTTGATGGTCGACCCCGTCGCCATCACTTATCTTAAGTGTATACTCAATCTTTCCACATACGGCATCACCCGCATTCCCATTAGCAGAAAAATAAACACGTATAGCAATTAGGAAAAGTGGTATATATATTTGTCCTAAACATCCTAGACCTTTAAAGCTATGAATCCTAAGTTCCTGACAAAAAAATGGGTTCCCCGACGGAAGCCCCAATCTGTGGTTTTTAGATAAGAGGTGAAAAGGGAAATCGTGCCTAGATCTAACTTTGAAAGGCCCCACGGTGGGCGCCATTTTTTCTGTAGCGAGCGATTTTGGACGCGGTTCTTAAGCGCTGGTCGCTCTCTGTGGTTTGAGCTTACTACAGGTCGATTCATTTTTTATCCTATTGTGAGCTGAATAAGGAAGGGAAATAGACGTCTCCAATTAACCCTGCTTGCATACTGAGTTTAAACAGCGGTCTGTTAGTTTACGGATGCTATCAATGTGGGGGGCCTTTGTACTGGTTATTTGTATTTTCGCCAATACTGGCTTTCTTTCTTTTTATCTAGACAGAAGGTTTCTGGCGGGGAACAAGGATTAGGATGTTAGGACTGATGCTTTTTTATGTGAGAGTATGGGATTTGGGTTTTTGTTTAGTGTGCTCGCTAAGATTTTTCTTTCAATCTTATGCCTACGTATTCCCGTTTACCGAAACAGGGAAATCATAGCGTTCGTAGTTCCTCCTATTCTATGGGAGGAAATGGTTGTTTTGGTGTCTTGTTCAAAGCCCAAGACGTGAAGCGAAAGGTGGTTTGTATCTTGTTCAAAGCCCAAGATGTGAAGCTGAAAAGGTGTTGACTTTAGAGAGAATTTGTCATCTCTAAAGAGGGGTTTGTCTGTCACAACTGTTGGGTGACTGGTTATAAAGGAGAATTACTTTAACCGGGATGTGCGAATTCGGCAATGCCATAATTTCCTTTATAGGGGGTTTTTAACCTGAAGGGGAAGACTTTAACTCAGTGTAGAGCAATGCCATCTTTCCTTAGGAATTTCTCATGCTAAAAGAGGGACAGTGGCATGGATGTAGATGATCCAGAGGCTTGCCGCTTACAGCAATTAGATGAAGGGGAAGGAGTTGTTGATGTTTGTGTACTGTGAACGAGGCACAGCTTTGATGCTAAAAGGTTGATTGGATCAACCAGTGGTTTTCTTATACAAAGCCTAAGAGGAGGCTAATATGTGTCTCGTACAAAGCCCGAGAGAGAGGCTAAAAGGTTTTGACTCAACGAGGGAGTCTTTTGGTATCTCGTATAAAGCCCGAGATGGAGGCTATTTGACTCAACAAAAGAGTTTTTTGTATCTCGTACGAAGCCCGAGATGGAGGCTAAAATTTGTTTGGCTCAATAAGAACCTTTTTGTATCTCGTATAAAGCCCGAGATGGAGGCGAAAGGGGTGATTGACTCAACGAGGGAGTCTCTTTTGTGTCTCGTACAAGGCCCAAGAGAGAGGCTAAACGTTGTTTGACTCCGCTGGGGAGGATCATTGTACAAAGCCCAAGAGGAGGCTATGGTGACTGTTTCAGTTGAGTGACAGGTCCGGTATACCGATTTTGACAGAGAAAATCAGTTCTTATATGAGCAACACTGTACTCAGGGATTTGATTCAAGGATCCGATTTATTCCTGTTCTTTAAGGAAGCAGGAAATCCGAAGGGTATTGAGACTGTCCGAGTCTGCAGGTTTCCTTCCTATTTAACGAAGGGGTCACTTGAGAATGTCTTTGAGACTCAAGGAAGTTAGACTGTCCAAGTCTAGGGTTTCATCTCTTGTACTATGTTTTGAGAAACAGTAGTAGACTCTTTGAAAGGACTGTTTTATGAAGATGACTAAGTTCTGTTCCTATACCTCTAGGAGGTCGTCGGGACAATTTGTACGAAGCCCAAAAGGAGGCTGGAAACTTTTAAGAAGCTGACGGGTCCTTGTACTAAGCCCAAGAGGAGGCTATCATTCCCGGAGGAAGAGATCATTATACGAAGCCTAAGAGGAGGCTGTGAATACTTCTAAGAAGCCGTAGGGTCCTTGTACTAAGCCCAAGAGGAGGCGGGGTTGCTTTTAGGAAGCCTGTGGATCCTTGTATGATGCCCAAGAGGAGGCTGATTGCTTTTAAGAAGTCGATGGGTCCCCAAACCCCGAGAAATTCAAGGCAATGCTATTCACCGAGAATAGATCAAAGTCAGGAAAGTTTGAGAATTTGGAAGAAACTCAAAGATGCCATTCACGGAGAATACATTCATCTCTGGGAATAGAGTTTCTTGACAATTCCTAATGAGGACAGCCGAAGAGAAGACTTTATCTGGTGATCCTATTGGGGATCTAGTTGTCTATTTCTACGAATAAACGAAACGGCGTCACCTATTTCTAGACGTAGTTGCCGGGGAAACTCGAAATATCTATACTATTATTACACAGTTGATATGAGTTTATGAAAGAAGACTTACAGTGAAACAGCCCCACAATACAGTTATATGCATATGAAAGCAGTAAATGAAAGCAATAACCACTTACTCGGTTGTAGAGCTTCCATGCTGTTTGGTTAGTTGTTCAACAAAGAAAGATTGAAAACAACAGTATATTCAAAATCAAAGGAGAAAGTGCTTTGAAAAAGAAAGGTTTGGGGCTTACAGCTCAAGGAGAGGCTCAGGGTTTTTCAGTGAACGCACTGTTGAATTTGTACAGAGGGACTTATACAAGTGACTGTGGCCCAAAAAAGGTTTTCTGTACAAAGGGATGGGTCTTACACTCTCTCAAGAGGCCCAAAAGGTTTTAAAGAAAAAGAGTGGGGCTTATAACACGAGGGTAGGCCCAATTGATTTTTTCGTTAAAAATGGCGATCGAGCCGAGGTTTCCTTTTAACGCAGAGGGACTTATACAATAAGTGAGGCCCAAAAGGTTTTGGTTAAAAGGGGATTGGGTCTTACACTCTAATAGAGGCCCAAAAAAATTTTGAATGGGTCTTATAGCTCGAGGAGAGGCCCAATTGTTATTTTTCAAAAGGCGACGATCGCGCCGTTTATTTTTTACGGTATCGGGACTTATACAATGCACTGAGGCCCAAAAATGATTTGGTCAAAAAAGGATTGGGTGTTACACTCTATTAGAGGCCCAAAGTGTTTTGAAAATGATTTATGAGGGTTGAATTAATCCAAAACCCTAATTTGTTTTTCAAAAATGTATTTAATTGAATAAAAATTCAATTAAAATGATCAAAATTGTTTAACATATGAAAAACAAATTGTGATCTTGGATTAATGCTTCAAAAATTAAGTATTGACCTACAAAATAATTAGAAAGCATTAAAAGTTGCAAAATCAATGTAGAAAAAATATTTTAAATGTTAAAAACAATTAAAACATTAATTCTTTGCAAAAATATCAATTATATGGAATAAATAATATTTTTGGGATTTTTTGATAAAATAAAATATTTTAACATTTTTGTGAATTATTAAAAAAAGAATCAACTCAAAATAATTAAAACTCAGAGAGAAATTAATTTTTGAATCAATTAAATAAAATCACCAAATTCAAATATTTGAATTTATGAAAATGGCGCCAAGAACATAGACCAAGAACACGCGCGTGTTCTGCCTTGCCCAGATTTGCATTTTCTATCCAATCTCACTGAATACTTGATTATAACATGCAATCCACATATCAATATGCTCGTCTCAACCTCACGGTCATGTCTATGTCCATTAATTTCATTTAAATTAAACATACAACAAGAAATCATGAAAAATCCTCAAGAACCCTAATTTCTGCATGAAGGCTATGATTTTTGATACACGATTCAAACAATGCAATTAATTGAGGGGAAACATTCCATGCATGATTATGAACATATGGCAAAATTATTGTGCAAGGAAATATGCATAGATTGAGAGATGCCCAAGTTTAGGCTTACCTCTAGGTCGTGACAGCAAGTGCAATGTGATTTTTGATTTGGAGGTGTTACAGATGAGTGGTGATGATCTGAACAGGTTCCCTACACCTTATGGAACGTGTTTGAATGCTTGGACTTGATTGAAATTGGCTGGATCACTTCATGGCATCTCAACTGCACTTTGGTTAAAACCTTGAGCAATTGACTGGTGATTCTGAGAAATCAGTGTTCCAGTTGTTGTTTAAGTGTTTGATCAGCTCATATGTGATGTATGTGAGGTGTGTGAGTGATTGGTTTGAGTGGAATTGCCCTCTAGCTCAAAACCCGATAGTTACCTTGCTAAGAAAGGCATTTTTGCCAAGAGAAAGAGATTTTGAGAAAGGTAAGTGTTGTAGGCCTTTGGTGTACTTAAACTGAACACAATTGAGCTCTATTTATAGTAGAGCAAGTTTGTTTTGCAAGGAATAGTGAATGGCAACTGATAAGTAGGTTTGGCCAATGTTGGCCAATGGAAATTCAAGTCTCCTCTAGCCATTGACTAGAGGTTAGAGCACAGAGCTTTGGTTCCCTTGGTCTTGGATTAGTCTTGACTGATTTCAGATGAGAATGGCTCAGTCCATGCCACCTTGATGCCTCCATTGAATGCTTCAATCCAAATTTGGAGTCTTGTCCCTATTTTGGCCATTCTAGGTTCAACATGTTATTTCTTGTTCCATGGACTTTGGAGGCTTGGCTCAGTGATTGTCCCCTTTAGATTCAATCCTCAGATGTGTCCAAGTGGATAGGAGCATTTGAATTTGGCTGATTTTGGCAAATCGAGCAAAATTGCAAATTCTGCCTTGCCTTAACAGATTTCAGCAAGGCAACTTGCCAATGTCATATCTCATGGTGTAAGTTGAATTTGGTAATCCTCTTGACCATTTTGGAAAGCCCTTACATAATACAACAACTATTTGAACATGTTTGGTTTTGATCTCTTTTGAATACAAGTGAAAAACCCCCCTACATTTGGCAAAAAGTGAAGACAGATTTGGACTTAGTGAAAATTTCACTAAGTGTTGGAAAAAGTGATATTTTCACTTTTCAGCCACTTTGATCACTCCATAACTCAAAATACTTAATGAATTGGACTTAGGTCTAGTTGAAGTTTTTGTAGAGGGTAATTAGGGCTACAAATCCATCTTTGGATGAGGAAAAATGGCTTTCTGGTTTAGGAGTTATGATCCTCCAAAGTTGGTACCCTAGCCACTTTATTTTTAACTTAGAAAATTTTCTAAGTTTTTATGGTTACCACTTTTACAAGTTATCCAACTTTTCTTGATTTTTCTTGATGAATGATGATTCAAATCATACATTAACATCATTTTAGGGTTAAAAATCCATTTTGGTGAAAAATCTCAAAAAGTCAAAGTTGACTTTTGTGCACAGTTGACTTTTTATCAGATGAATTCCAAACTGTGCAATTCCTCATGAAATCATGTCCTTGACCTAAATAAAACTTGATGAACATGTTCCATGGATGTCATAGGGTGTATTGAGGCATGTCCTAGGGTTTGGGAGCATGTCCTGTTCAAAAGTCAAAGTTACAGTTGACTTTTTCCTTAAAACCCTAATTGTGGTGCAGATGAAATTGAGACTTGTTGCTCCAACTTCTTGGATTAATCCATTGTTCCAAATGGATTAATATAGTTCATTAGAGACCCTCAAACCCTCTCTTGAGGTCTTGGCTAATGGTTTGTCCCAAAAGTCAACTTAGGGGTGAATTAGGCCAAGAAACCCTAATTCCTGATTTTTGATAAATGCATCCCCTAAGGCAAAATTGACTTGATGATTGGGTCCATGAGGTTCCATGGAGTATATTAGGTTATGTTTTGGATCATTGGCTTGTGCCCAGATGAAATTTTCCATCTGGAGGCCCTGGTCGACCAAAACCCTAATTTGGTGACACTGGCGATCTTGAGGCTTGATCCACCTAGAAGGGAGCAGCCTTGTGCTTAATCCTTGAAGTGGGAGTCCTTTTTTATCCTTTGTGTATGTTTGAGAGGTATAGACAAGTTGAAGATCAAGTCATTCCTTGACTGATCCTTTGTCTAAGGCTCTGAGAGGGCTTAAAACCCTAATTTTGATTGTAGTGAATGCTCCATAACCCTTGAGGCATTTGATGAGGCATGATGGTTCATCCATATTGTGATGATGATTGACACAATGATGGGACATTTTAGTGGTCAAAATTTGGGGTATGACACTTAGCAAGCAAACATAATATAACACAAGCTAAACAAGAGGTTCCTGTAGAGTACTACAGATATTAAGGGTGCTAATACCTTCCCTTAGTATAACCAACCCCCGAACCTTAGATCTCCCCCCTTTAGGTTTTTTTAACGATCTTGAACCTTTCCTTTGGATAAATCCAAGTCGGTTGTAAAAGAAAATGATGCAAGTTAATTAATAGCTTGTTATCCGATTTTCACCGCAACAGGAATCATCAAAAATCAAGAAATGTACAAAGTTTCCATTTTTAGAAACTTAGGGTTTCCAAAAATGGCAAGTTTGGACCATTTTGCACTCTACTTCAAGGCATTATTTCTTCAAGATAAAAGCTTCAAACTTCAGGCCCAAGTTGAGCCAATCAAAGATCACATCTTAAGCTTCAAATCCATATAAAGAACTCTTCCATTGGATCAAAATTGAGGGAGTTATGATCAATCAAAGTTTGGTAAAATCAAGGCAAATCTCAAGTCATGGCAAGGCAAGTTCAGGCCTCCAGGCCATAATTTCATCAAACACTTGGTGTGCCAAATGTCAGGCTAGTTTTCTCTATCAAGGAAGCTTTAAATGAAAAACTTTCCAACATGAAAGTTTTTCATTTCCATTCAATCTGATTCCAACATCAAACTTGTTCTACTTCATGTTCTTAATCCATAGCCACCAAAAACATGCATTTTCATGCACTACATGGAGAGAATTTCATCTAGAAACAACCATGTTTCCATCATTGCATTGACTGGATTTTGGAAGCTTCATGCATTGTCTTGGTTCAGGTTCACAACAAACACTTCATATCAGTCTCATTACTTGATTTGGCTAGACCACCATCTTACACATATATGTATACATGCTGCTCCATACACCAAAGAGGAAATGAACAAACTTGTGTTACAAGTTTTACTGCAAGATCAGAACCATCACCACCTCTCACTTCATCATCCTCATCATACCATCTCATAAGCTTCTCCATACTTGAACCAAAGCTCCACTCGTTCCATTAATAACCTCACTCAGTTAGTTAACTCACAACTTAGTTAACTAACTTAGTTTAACCTGGGTTCTAACCATCAACCATTTTAGTTAGAAACTAACCACACCTATATAAGTTTCAGTCTAGCATAATTGAAAAAGAACTTCATCATTTTATCACATTTCACAAAATCAATCTCTGAAAATTCTCTTTGAACTCTCTCTCTCTCTCTCTCTCTTGGCACGAGTTCTTCCTTATTTCATCATCATCATCATCATCAATAGTGCATCATTGATCAAGAACGATTTAGACCAAGATCATTCTCCTCAAGTGTAGCTTCACTGCAATTAGAATTTCTCTCTATTCTCTTCAAGATCTCAAGTATTAGAGCATTTATTTTGCTCCTTGGAAGCTCAAGAACAAGCCTACACCTCTGGTTTTCTTGTTGATTCAAGTTCTTCACAGTGCCAGGTTTGAAATTCCTCAACTGATCTTGCTTCGTTTTCTTGTGTTTAAGCTGTTTTTCATGTTGATTATAACTTAAGAGAAGCAATGTGAATGATCCGGCTAGTGATAGGCACCTTAAGTGCTTAGATTCAAATTCTAGGGCAAAATGTTTGTGTTCGATTCTCTTTATACATGATTGATTTGTGAATTTCAATGTTAGATTTGGAATGTACACGAGTTCAGCTTTCTTTTGATGTATGGCTTGTGAATTTCTGGAAAGTTTGAAGGTTGCAGGTGGTGGTGCTTCGCCGGAGAAGATGACCGGAGGTCCTTCTCCGGCCAGTGAGGGGTTCAGTTAGGGTTTTAGGAACTTTAAAACGTAGTCGTTGATGTTATGTGATCCCAGGGCCAGAAACGTGCCAACACATTAATGAAACCTCCTCCCCCTCACGTGACTTTCTCTCTCACATTAATTTTGTATCATTTTTATTCCTTATTTTGTGAATATTTGAGCATATTGTGTGAATTTCCTTTTATTTCTTTTTCAAAGTGATTCTTTCTTGACACATGAAATTCATCCATTTATTTTGCATAGTTCTAAAATCATTTTGCATCCAATCTTTTTTCCAAGGTTGAATAATATCTTGAAGTGTCTGAAAGTAATTTTCTCATATTTTTAAAGTCATTTTATCTTGGGTTTTGATGTTCATATTTAAGCTTTCTTTTGATGTGTTTCAATGAGACTTTGTAAGACCTTTTGATCATGTTTCCTTTTAAGTTTTGACATGAGTTTTGATGCATGTTTAGCCTCTGACTTAGGTTGGTTGAGCCCTATGTTCATATTTTTTTCTCATGTGATTTGGTAATTGGTTGGTACCTTACATTTGAAGCAACATTTGTGCACATTCTTCCACTTCCATCTAACATGATTTTGATGAGGCACTTGTGCCACCTTGTTATGCTTGATTTGTGTGAGATTATAGGGTTTGTTTAGAGGATTATAGGTCCTTCTTGATTTATTTATAGGTCCTTTTGATTGGTGTTTACCTTTATATGTGTTTATGCATTTTAACTTGCATTTTTGACCTAATTCCACATCTCATTTCTTCTTGTGCTCTACATGATTTGTGTTTGCATTCTGTATGCCATTTCATTCATATCATTTGCATATCATCAATTGTATGCTACTGGTATATATGCACTCATACTCATTTTATATGTCTTGCATCTTTAACATGTAAATTTGTGCATCTAATTGAAACTTGTTTCTCTCCTTTTCATTTCTTCTTCATCTATTTTCTTCTACTTGAATCATTTCATCCATGATTTGTATGATTGTTCATATGCATTATAAGACATTCATAAATGATGTATACTTCTGACCTTGACATTTCATTAAGCATAAATACATGTTCATTTTGCATTTTTATTCATCTTTCATCAATTACTTTCATGGTGCATTTCTTTGATGTTTAAGACATTGTTTGTGCAAAGTTTGCTAGTGCTTGGTACCTTAACCTTAGAGGACTTTCTTAGAGTATAAGCTCTGACCTAGAAGCTTTATCAACCTTTATAACCTTTCTCTTTTAGTTCCTAATTTGTTTGATCTTTACTTGTTAGTCTTTCCTTATTTCTTTACTTGTAAATTGTTCTTGCTAACATTTTCAGGGGCTAATGGTAAGTCAAGTGTGGGGGTGTACCCACCTACAACCTCTTCTTTTATCTCTTTTAAGCTTTCAATTTGTGATTGTGATAAGCATCTTATGCTTCTTTGATATTTCATCTCTTTCATCCCTTTGAGTTCTTAACTTAACTTCCATCTTTGAAGTAAGTTAGAATTCATTCTTCTTCTCTTTTCTTTTAGACTTAGGTTTATAAACCACACTTAACCATTAGGAACATCCAAGCATGATAACTCTTAGGATTATTAGTCTCCCTTTAGACTTTTACCTTTCTTAACCTTTGAGTCCTTCTTCTTCTCATCTCAAAACAAAAGCAAAAAACACTTAATAAAGGATTAACGCGTATTGCACGTGAGCCTAGAGCAATGGGAAATGGAAGGAGGGGAGTTTCTCTTCGCCTTTCTAGAATGTTTAGCATACGTCCTGTTAGGACGACCATGCGATGCATTCGATCCTGTGCGATAGACTTGAATGCAATACGTGTTACTAACAAAAAAATAATCAAAACACTTCTTTCTAAAATACAAAAACAAACAAACAATTCTCTTCTCATCTCTTCACTCCTTTCTAAAAGGATTCGTCACGTCCGTTCCACCGCAAACAGGTAACGCCTAAGTCTACATACAATGAGCTGCAACACCTAACTGCTGGAACGCGCACTCTGACATTTCCACTAAAAAAACACAAACAAAGCAACCCTTGTTGAGCCGAACTACGTTTGCTCTAATTCTTCTTTCTCGTCTGATTGAAGATACGTAGGCACGAGGTGCGATACCTCAACGAGCAACCTTTCCCCGTAGTCCGTCGAACTATGTTGACTCTGACTTTCCCATTGTACTGAGGGAATACGTAGGCCTAGGACAACGATAATGTCCTATCGAGTCACTTCTTTCCTTTTCCCCCTTCTCCTTTCTATCTCTTATTTCCAGTTCTCCAGTTAGCAGTTGATTTCCAGTTCCTTACACCCTTTGATCGAAACAGCAAGCGTGGATCCCATCGAGTACGATGGACGCATGGGGGTGCTAACACCTTCCCTTCGGGTAACCGACCCCCTTACCCTTTCTCTTTGGTTCGCGAGACCTCGTTCTTTCCTTTCTCCCGGGTTTGTGCAGCATTACCTTTCCCTTTATTTTGGGATAAAAATGCCTGGCTGGCGACTCTCTTTCTTTCCTCCGCGCCACTTTCGCATTTGTACCTGGATGAAAATCCCGGGAGCGACAGCTGGCGACTCTGCTGGGGAAAAGAGACCAGAGCCTCTGGTTTCCTAGGCGAGTCATTCCTAGCGCTTGTTTGTTTTCTTTCATTGGGTGTTTACTTAGATGCCGTATTTTGTTGTATTTACTATTTTACTGTATTGCTGTTTATCGTATTACCGCTTTACTGTACTTTATTATATTTATCGCATTTATTGCATTGCATGTCATTATATATTGGATTGTGTTTTGCTGTTATTTTCTGTTTGGTGGGCAGGGTGCTCTGAGAGATAAGCCCACTACCCAGGCTTGAGCATACACATAGGTATTAGAGTGGATAGTCATGGCGCTTGCGTGGTGGTGACCACGTATTATTGTTCATTAGACCCACAACCAGACGAGGTTCTATCAGGAGCTATCTACTACTGTATGTTTATACAGGCCAGTAGTTATTCTCTTGAGGAATTGTCGACTCTGGTGACCATTCCCGAGGACTCAGTTGCGACACTCCTCCAGAGATGTGATAATGGCAGACCAGAAATGGCAAACCCATTACACATTCTTGATCCGAGGACCCAATGCTGGGAACTTGCTATAGGTTGTCCTTTTTTAAAGAGAATCAGTGGAGGCACTCCTCGATTGGCGATAGTACTGTACCCCGAGGGATGAATGTACTATTGCTTCTTGACCTCAGTGCCAGAAGCTGAGGACATTTCGTTTTGGAGAATCAGTTGAGGCCTCCTCGATTGATGATGATGCCAAACCAAAAATGGTGAACGTATCATCATTTCACGACCTGAGAGCCCGGGATATTGAGGATCCTAACACACACATGTGAGATGGGCGGGTTGTTTACAGGTTTGCAGGTAACCATAACCTCCTACATACCCGGTCTTCTGATGTCATTACACAAAAGGAGAATTCATCCTATTGTATTCAGATGGTTCCTATCTATGGTTCTATATTGTTCTCAGAGCTACACTGACACCGTTCATAGTCCAGCACAGACACTTGGCACCTTGATACTATGCCCTTTGTATTGCATTTACATATCCTAACATACATGTTTACTCATTTCCAGGTGCATATTTTACCCTCGATTCCAGTCATCAGGTTCTCACAAGGATGAATACTAAAGAGAAGAAGAATGTCATCAGTTACAAATTCCTCACGCCTACTCTAGGCCCTATTATTGTCCTGAAAGGAATGGCGAGCCCTAAGGTGTTTGAAGCTTTTAAGGAAAAGTATGGGTGGATTTTATCTTTTGTTTGCAATGTCAGTGATTACGAATACAGGGGTCTTCATACTTTGATGCAGTTCTACGATCCCTCTCTGAGGTGTTTTGTATTTCCAGATTATTTATTGGTGCCTACTTTGGAGGAGTATTCCAACATGCTAGGGATTGCTATCAAGGATGAGCCTTCTTTCTTTGGGTCTAAGGGTGATTTGGATTTAGGGAAGGTGGCTGGTGCTCTTTATTTGAGCAAGTCAGAGTTAGAAGCCAATATCTCTAACAAAGGAAAACTTCGTGGTTATAAGTTGGGGTATCTGATAAAGAAAGCTCAGGAGGCAGCAAAAGACGAGGGATGGGTTATTTTTAATACATTGCTAGCCCTTTGTGTATATGGTATTGTATTGTTCCCCAACGAGCCTGATTTTGTTGATACGGATGCCATTAGGATATTCATGATGAAAAATCCAGTACCGACACTGTTGGGAGATCTTCATTACGCCTTATACAATAGAAACGAAAAGAAAAGAGGAGGGGTAGTTCGCTGCTGTGCACCTTTGTTCTATAAGTGGTTCGCAAGTTGTTTACCGCAATCAGGGGCTTTTGTGGATTCTAAAGGTTCTCTAGAATGGAGTCAGCGCTTAATGGGATTAGTTGCCAAAGACATTATATGGATAGATCATGGGCTAATCGGCAAGAACATTATCCATAGCTGTGGTGAGTTCCCCAACGTTCCACTGATAAGAAGAAAGGGGGAATCAACTACAATCCTTCTTTGGCCATTAGGCAATTTGGGTACGCTCTAATGGGTCCACCCATTAAGAGGGATGTGGAAGAGTCACTGTATTTCCACGCATCAGATATTTTGGAAACAGCACAAAAAGTCTTTGAGAGCTGGGCTAGTGTGCTAAAGAAAGGAAAAGTCGCTCTAGGCAAACCCAACAATCGGGCTTACCCAGCATACGAAGAGTGGGTGAAGAAGAGAGTTGAAGATTTTCTCTTGCCTTTTAATAGGGCACCCCTGTTGTATCCTGAGAATGAGAAAGAAGGAAATACTGCCACTATGGAAGAATTCGACAAATTGCAAGCCTCGGTGAAAAAGCTTCGAGGAGAGAATTCTGAGCTGAGCAGCTGTCTTCAAGAAGCGCTACACACCAACAAAAGATTGGAACAGAAAACCCAAGACGCCAGAAAAATATTAGCAGCAAGAGAAAGGGATTTTGCCGAAAGAGCTCAACATTTCCAGAAAATCAGTAAGGGTGCTGATGCTTCCACTCAAGCTCATAAGAAGACCAAACAGGCTTTAGCCCAGACTAAAGGAACGCTAGCCAAGTTTCAACAAGCCTGGGATGAGGTTAGAATTGAAAACGCAGAGTTGTAGGAACAGCTAAAAATCAAGGATGACGAGCTTAAAAAGGCATATGAACAACGAAGGAAGTATCGGGAGAACCTTGGCAAAAGTCAAGAGCAATTGGAAAGCGCCAGAGAGGAGTTGAAGACTTCCAAGAAGGAGCTTGAAGAGGCTATGATAGATATGGGGAAACTCAAAATGTAAGCCGGCGTGAAAAGGCATAAAGGGGTATGTGATGATGAAGCTCTCCTAATGCTTATGGGTTCGCTGACTGAAGCTCTCACGAAAAGAGATGTTCTGATCAAGGAGTTAATCGAAAGACCAAATCACCAGCGCACTCGTATACTCTTCGAGGAAGTCAAGTATTTAAGTGAAAAGTTGAAGGATTTGGAGTTGTCAGATTGACAGTTTTTTCTCTCATTCTTTTAATGTAGTTTTTGTTTATGGATATCATCAGTCTTGTTGATGAATCCACTATTTTGATGTATGATGTTTGAACTCATTGTTGAACATTGTGCGTATGTCTGGTTTCTTTTTAATTGAAACAAGCAGTTATTCTAAAATATTCCTTTGGCAGTTATCTGTACACAAACACATAATCACAGCACGTCTCTTCATATCACAGTTTCTGATCTTCAGCTTTCTGTGGTTAGGATTGGAATCAGGGTGTAAGGCACCTCAGAAATGATAAACATGGCATTTACATTGCATTGCATTGCATATCATTTTTGCATGACAGGTACTTGTTGCAGGTCCTCTAACCTTTATTTGGTTTCAGGCACTATAGCTGATAACCACGTCCACCGGTACGCAACTCGTAGAAACCAAGCTAAGATCATGGATCAGATGTAGACTGAATTGGCTGAGCTGAGGAACAGGATGGACCAGTTCTTGACATTAATGACTGGTATGGCCCAATATCAGGAAAGACTCAGGGCAATGGTCGAGCAGCCAGAAGTAGAGGTGCAGAATGGCAACGGTAATAATAAAGGTCATAGAATTATTGATGAGACTGGTAATCAGACTGGCGTTATTGCAGGTGGTGACCCTCCTAGAAATATTGGGGTTCGTCATATTGTGGAAGACAACCAAGATGAGCAGTTTACTTTGTTAGATGCTGAAGATGAGAATACTCGCGGATTCGACGAGCTCGCTGAAAAAATTAGGTCCATTGAATCCCAAAACACTCTTGGTTTTGATGTTTCCGACTTGGGATTGGTACCTGGAGTAAGAAGCCCACATAAGTTCAAGCCACCAACATTTGACAAGTACAATGGCACTACTTGTCCTAAAACTCATCTTCAATCCTATGTGGGGAGGATAGCCGCTCACACTGATGATGAGAAATTGTGGATGTACTATTTTCAAGACAGCCTTACTGGGGAATCTCAAGAATGGTATATGAAGTTAAGCAGGACTTCTATAAGGAACTGGAAGGAGTTAGCTCATGCTTTCGTCAAGCAGTATCAATACAACATGGATATGGCTCCAAACCGTACTCAGCTGTAGAGTATGGCTCAGAATGCGAAGGAGAGTTTTAAGGAATATGCTCAAAGGTGGCGCCAGTTGGCTGCCATGGTTCAACCTCCACTGCAGGACCGAGAGATTGGCGACATGTTTATGGGTACTCTTCAGGGAACTTATCTTGATAGGTTGGCTGCCTGTCCTTCAACTGGGTTTGCGGACATTGTAATTGCTGGGGAAAGGATTGAAAGTTTGTTGAAGCTCGGAAAAATACAAGATATCAGTGGTGCTAGTTCTTCAGGAGTGAGGAAGCCATTTGCTGGAGCTACCAGAAAAAGAGATGGGGAGGTCAGTACTGTTTATAAGAACAGAGGAAGAGGCAGAGGCTATCAAGATTCCTATAATCAGGTTGCTGCTGTGACCATTCCTAGTCCACAAGTTCAATCACAGCCGCAGCAACAGAATGTCCAGCCGCAGAATAATTAACAGCCACGGAGATCATATCAGCAGAGACAAACTGACAGGCATATGGACCCTCTGCCTTTGACTTACCCAGCTTTGTTACCTCAATTGTTGAAGCTTAATCTGGTGGAGCTTCGTACGATGGGCCCGGCTCCTGTTGTATTGCCAAAGGGTTATGATGTTAATGCCTGCTATGAGTTTCATTCTGGGGCTCCAGGTCATTCTATTGAAAAGTGTCGGACATTTCAGCATAAGGTATAAGATTTCATTGATGCCAAGGAAATTAATTTCTCAACTCCACTGAATGTGCTTCAGAATCCCATGCCAAATCATAATGTGCCAAAGGTCAATGCCATTGAAGATGGGAAAGTTTTGAATTTGGTAACTGATGTGAACAGGGTGAAGACTCCTTTAAGTTTTGTGAAGGCTCGGTTGTTGAAGGGGCAAGTGTTCCCTGGTTGTGAAGAAGGTTATGTTGATTGCAAGAATCAGAGTAATGGTTGAGATAAACTGAAGGCTGGTATTCAAAATTTGATTGATGAGGGTTGTCTACAGTTTGATCAGGGGGACAAAAAGGACGATGATGTGTCAGTTGTTACCATTTATTTTATGCCAGCCGAAATTCAAGTGCCATCGCCTGCTGCTATCATTGTGCCTGATGTAGTGAGTCATGTTACTATTACGATACCAGGACCAGTTCCTTATACTAGTGAGCGAGCTATCCCATGGCACTACGGTGCAGATGTTTACTACCGAGGGGAAAAACAAGAAGTGGAAATTCCAGCTGGGGGTAGTTCCAGTATTGATAATGTTGGAGGTCTTGGTGGCTTCACCAGAAGTGGACGCTTGTTTGCTCCACAGACTTTGAGAACTAATGCTGAAGCTGAAGCAGCAGCCAAAGCCAAGGGTAAATAGGTGGCTACAGAGGAGGTTGTTGTTCCTGAATCTGTGCAGAAAAGTACTTTTGAGAAAGAGGTCGAGGAGTTCATGTGACTTATCAAAAAGAGTGATTATAAAGTGGTTGATCAGTTGAACCAAACGCCATCAAAGATTTCTATCTTGTCGTTGCTTATGTGTTCTGCAGCTCATCGAGAGGCACTTTTGAAGGTCTTGAATATGGCCTATGTACCTCAAGAGATTACTGTGAATCAATTGGAGTCTGTTGTTTATAATGTCAATAATAGCCATGGGCTAGGTTTTACAGATTACGATTTGACTACTGAGGGTCGCAATCACAACAGGGCATTACACATCACCCTGGAGTGTAAAGGGGCAGTATTATCTCATGTATTGGTAGACACGGGGTCTTCCCTGAACGTGTTACCAAAGAAGGCCTTAATGAAGTTAGACGCTGACGGAATTATTCTAAGACCAAGTGATTTGGTAGTGAGGGCTTTCGATGGTTCAAAACATTCTGTATTCTGAGAGGTAGAGCTTCCAGTAAAGATCGGTCCTCAAGTGTTTAAGTGCGTGTTCTACGTGATGGACATTCAGCCCGCATATAGTTGCTTGTTAGGTAGACTGTGGATTCATGCCGTTGGGGCAGTGACATCTACGTTGCACCAAAAGTTGAAATATGTGGTTGATGGTCAAGTGGTGACTGTATGTGGAGAGGAAGACATCTTCGTAAGTCAGTTGTCTACCTTTAAGTACATGGAAATGGATGGAGAGATCTATGAGATGCTGTGTCAAGCATTTGAGGCAGTTAATATTGGTGATTCGTCTTCACAGGCAGTATCTTCTCAGGGCGAAGAACAGGTGGGTACTTCTATTGCTTCTTACAAACAGGCAGTGGAAATAGTCAAAGCAGGAAATACCCAAGGCTGGGGCAAATTAATTGAAGTCTCTGCAAAGGAAGATAACTTCGATATAGGCTATAATCCCTATCAGGCTGCTGCAACAGCGCAAGGGGCCGATTACTTTCTATAGCGGGGGAATCATTAATCCAAATCAGATGTGTGCTGCAAGTGAAGATGGCGTCGACAGTGATTGTGATCTCGACAACTGGGTGTGCCCGTGTGTACCGGGTCAAGAGCTTTGCAATTGGTCTGTTGAAGAAATTGTTCAAGTTACTCTTTAAACAGAGTAATTTTCTTTGTTTTTCTCTGTTGCATGTTAAAATCTCACACTCTGCCCAAGGCGTGTAGATCCATTTGTAAGGCCTCATAATTGCATTTGCAAGATTTTTTATCATCAATAAAGGACGTTTTACATGTAAATTTTGTGTTCCTTGCCTTTCATTTTTTTATTTTTGCAGAAAAAACAATAAAATGGCAATGTTTTATTTTCGTTTTTTCAAAAAGTCTCATTCTAAAATAAAGCATGACCCTCAATCATGCAGACTTAATCACCTGGATTTCATTGATAACGATTTTGCTATGGCCAAGTATGACTTTGATAATCCAATCTATCAAGTCGAATAGGGGGATGAAGAAGACTGTGAACTTCTTGAAGAGTTGGCTAGGTTGTTGAAGCAGGAGGAGAGGGTCATTCAACCTCACCAAGAGACAATTGAGGTTATCAACATTGGTTCCAAGGACGCAAGGAAAGAAATTAAGATTGGAGCCAGTCTGCAGGCTGAGGTAAAGAAAGAGTTGATCAGTATGCTGCGGGAATATGTCGACATCTTTGCTTGGTCATATCAGGATATGCCGGGATTAGATACAGACATTGTTGTGCATAGGTTGCCGTTGAAAGAGGGCTGTCCTCCTGTCAAACAAAAGCTACGGAGAACTAAACCAGAAATGGCTCTCAAAATCAAAGAGGAGGTACAAAAACAGTTAGATGCGGGATTTCTGGCCATCACCAATTACCCACCATAGGTTGCAAATATTGTTCCTGTGCCAAAGAAAGATGGTAACGTCAGAATGTGCGTTGATTACCGGGATCTAAACAGAGCAAGTCCGAAAGATGACTTTCCTTTACCTCATATTGATGTACTGGTTGACAACACCGCTCAGTTCTCGGTATTCTCCTTCATGGATGGCTTCTCCGGTTATAATCAAATCAAGATGGCGCCGGAAGACATGGAGAAGACAACGTTCATTACCCCGTGGGGTACCTTCTATTACAAGGTGATGCCTTTTGGGTTGAAGAACACTGGGGCAACATATCAATGAGCTATGGTAACACTATTCCATAACATGATTCATAAGGAGATCGAGTGTTATGTAAATGATATGATTGCCAAGTCTCGAACAGAAGAAGAGCATCTGGTCAATCTGCAGAAACTGTTTGAGAGGTTGAGAAAGTTTCGACTAAGGCTGAATCCGAACAAGTGCACTTTTGGAGTGAGGTCTGGTAAATTGATGGGTTTCATCGTAAGCGAGAAAGGAATTGAGGTTGATCCCGCCAAAATAAAAGCGATTCAAAAAATGCATGTACCAAGAACAGAAAAAGAAGTACGTGGTTTCCTGGGTAGATTGAACTACATTGCACGGTTCATATCTAACCTCACAGCCACTTGTGAACCAATATTTAAGCTATTAAGAAAAGAGCAAGCGGTCAGGTGGAATGACGATTGCTAAAGGGCTTTCGAGAAAATAAAAGAATATTTGCGGGAACCTCCAATTCTCATGCCTCCAGTTCCAGGGAGACCATTGATCATGTATTTGACTGTGCTTGAAGGATCCATGGGTTGTGTTCTCGGTCAACATGACGAGACAGGTAAAAATGAGCATGCCATCTACTACTTGAGCAAAAAATTCAATGATTGCGAATCACGATACTCAATGCTTGAGAGGACATGTTGTGCACTTGCATAGGCTGCTAAGCAATTGAGGCAGTATATGCTCACTCATACAACCTTGTTAATTTCAAAGATGGACCCTGTCAAGTACATATTTGAGAAACCAGCATTGACCGGACGGGTTGCACGTTGGTAGATGGTGCTGACTGAATATGATATCCAGTATACTTCTCAGAAAGCCATCAAGGGAAGTATTTTGTCAGATTATCTTGCGCAGCAACCAATAGATGACTATCAGCCGATGAGGTTTGATCTTCTTGATGAGGACATTATGTTTCTTAAGGCCAAAGATTATGAAGAGCCGCCGTTTGACGAAGGACCGGATCTTGATGACAAATGGCAATTGATGTTTGATGGGGCTGTTAACATGAATGAATGCGGAGTTGGGGCAGTTCTTATCACTCCGAAAGGGTCTCATATACCTTTCACTGCCAGGTTAACTTTTGATGTCACCAACAATGAAGCAGAATATGAAGCTTGCATTATGGGCATTGAAGAAGCCATTAACTTAAGGATCAAGACTTTTGAAATATTTGGGGACTCTGCCCTAGTGATCAATTAGATCAATGGAGATTGGCATACCCATCAACCAAACTTGATTCCTTACAGAGACTATGCGAGGAGGTTGTTGACTTTCTTTACAACAGTGAAATTGTACCATATACCTCGAGATGGAAATCAGATGGCTGACGCTTTGGCGACATTATCTTCCATGATTCAAGTGAATGGGTGGAACCATGTGCCCAAAATTGAGGTGTCTCGTCTTGACAGGCCTGCACATGTGTTTGCTGTTGACGCAGTGTCTGATGATAAGCTGTGGTTTCATGATATAAAATGCTTCTTGAGGAGTCAAGAGTATCCGGCGGGAGCATCTAACAATGATAAAAAGACTCTGAGGAGGTTAGCTGGTAGTTTCTTCTTGAATGAGGATGTGCTGTACAAATGAAATTTTGACATGGTTTTGCTCAGATGCATGGATAGACACGAAGCAAACATGTTAATGCAAGAAGTGCACGAAGGCTCTTTCGGTACCCATGCCGGAGGACATGCAATGGAAAAAAAAATTGTTGAGATCGGGGTATTACTGGATGACTATGGATGCAGACTGTTGTTCATACGCCCACAAATGCCACAAATGTCAGATTTATGCGGATAAAGTGCATGTACCTCTGAATCCGTTGAATGTCATGTCCTCTCCTTAGACCTTTGCAATGTGGGGCATTGATATGATTGGAAAGATTGAGCCAACTGCTTCCAACAGCCATCGCTTCATCTTGGTCGCTATTGATTACTTTACCAAATGGGTGGAAGCAGTGTCTTATGCTAATGTCACCAAGCAGGTGGTAGCCAGATTTCTGAAAAGAGCTATCATCTGTCGCTATGGAGTGCCCAAAAGAATCATTACTGATAATGGTTCTAATCTCAACAACAAAATGATGGCGGAATTATGTCGGGACTTCAAAATTGAGCATCACAATTCCTCGTCGTACCGTCCAAAGATGAATGGCGCTGTTGAAGCGGCCAACAAGAACATCAAGAAGATTGTGCAAAAGATGGTGGTGACCTACAAAGATTGGCATGAGATGCTACTATTTGCCTTGCTTGGGTACCGAACATCAGTAAGGACATCTACTGGGGCAACACCGTTCTCACTTGTGTATGGTATGGAGGCAGTCCTACCAGTTGAAGTTGAGATTCCCTCGCTGAGGGTTATGATGGATGTCAAACTGGATGAGGCAGAATGGGTTCGTACCCAATTCTATGAGCTGAGCTTAGTTGAGGAAAAGAGATTAGCAGCTATTTTCCATGGTCAATTGTATCAGAGAAGGATGAAGCGGGCATTTGATCAGAAAGTGCGACCTCGGGAGTATCAAGTTGGTGAATTGGTACTTAAAAGGATCCATCCACCAAACACAGATCACAGGGGAAAATGGACACCGAACTATGAAGGTCCATTTGTGGTTAAAAAGGTTTTCTCTGGCGGAGCCTTAATGCTTACAACCATGGATGGTGAAGATTTTCCATCCCCTGTCAACTCAGACGCAGTCAAAAAATACTTCGCATAAATAGACCCGCTGAAAATAAAAAAAAAGGTCCAGGTAAAAAAGGGCATCCCGACGAACCATGAAAACAGAATAAATAGGTTCGGGCAAAAATTAGGGATAAATAAAAAAAAATTGTACACCCAGTGAGTTGAAAATCCGCAAGGACAACTCAAGCAAGAAAGGGTTTCCCGACGGATTGAAAACCTGAAAAGGGCGGTCCACGCAAAAGAGGGATTAAGCGAAGACTGCGATCTGAATCATCTGTACTGCCTCATCGTTTCACTCAAACTGGCAATCTCCAAGGGATAAGAATCAGTCCACTCATCCCCTTCAGAAAGTGAAGATAATCGGAAAGTCTTGAAGACATACTGGTCATAGTAGAATTGAAACTCAGTGAAAATCCGTTTTCATGTTGCCATTAGATAGTTTCTTTTTCTCAATTTTCAGCGATCACCTCTTTCCAGAGATTGCTTCCTGATGTACTTGCCTATTCTGGGCATTTCAATCAATAAAGTTGGTTATTCAGTCAAAAAGCTTCGTATTTGTTTTCATTTTACTGTTTTGTTTACAAAAAGCGTCCGAATTTTTTGATAAAAAGCATTGCATTATTGAAAACATTGAGGCTTTATAATAACATGCGCAGGGAAAACATTTAAATTGATTTGAATGTTGATTAACCTCGGACGGTGGATTCAAACCATGCAGTCTCCGGGACATATGTGTGCATTTCTTTTGTTGCAGATTTACATTCAGAAGCCTAACATGAAGTCATCTTCAGCGTAAAGCATTGTTGGGTGCTCTCCCCAACAAGTGATGGTTCAGAGTTGGATTTTTTTTAGTCGCAGAAGTCATATCCAGCACGGGGCATATGTACATATCTTTTGCTTGCAGGTAGCATCCTCGTATCAGGCTCAAAAACAAGATTGAAGTGGTTGCAAAAACATGAGAGCCTGGACCGTTTCTTCCAGACAAGTAATCATTCACCCCTAAGGCAAAATACCAAGGCAATCATGTTTAGGAAAGGGTTAACATGTCACCCTTTTGTCACAACTGTTACTGATTGAGTCCATCATTCGACCGACGGTCGCTCACGACGATTCGATATCGACAAGTTAATTTCCACTGGGTATCATTGTATCTTATTAAGTCGATTCTCCTATTCAGTACTTCCAACAGCTACAAGCTTTTCTGTGTCGTTAACAGTTGCTGATTCCTCAGTAATGTCGGAATCGGAGTATTCCCCAGCCGAGTCAGAAGGCTGATTATCCCTCGCAAAGGGTTTGGTAGATCCCCAAGCAGAGTTTTAATGACTCTCTTTCCTCAGCAGAACGTCATTCAGAAAGTTCTCATCCCCAGTGAAGATCTATGAGCAGGGTAATCTCTCTCTAGGGCAGAGTCATTCCAGGGGAAACTTCTTCAATAGGATCATCACACCTCAGCGCATCTGCAAGCCAATTTATTTTTGGCAATTTGTGGCAAGCGTTATCCCCGGCAGAAGGGTTAATCCCCACAGAGCAATTAAAGGATCGAACAATGATCTTTTCCCCGTGGAGTTAGATTCCTCGTCCGGAGTCTCTTTTGCATTTGCATATAGTTGCATGGCATTTTTCTAAAGCGTAGCATTCCATTGATATAGAGCATTACGGCAAAACTCAAACATATGCATACGAAACATAAGCCAAGTTCGACCTTTTACCTGCAAGCCAGAGCAATTCACAAACAAAACATTATCGTGCAACCCCAACAACGCTTACTACAACACTTGATCAAACTCTTATTTCAATACTCATCCGTATTGACCTGTGACACTCGTCCGTGTCCTTTCAGCACCCGTCCGTGTCTGAACTTTTTAGCCAATACTCGTCCGTATTGACTTTTGAGACATTCGTCCGTATCTTATTAATCGTCGTTCGATACTCGTCCGTATCTTCGACTTGGTCACTCGTCCATTTACCTTTGATGATAGTCTGATGTTCGTCTGCATCTTTGACCTTTGACACTCGTCTGTGTCCTTTCTGCACCCGTTCGTGTCTGAACTTTAGCCAATACTCGTCCGTATTGACTTTTGAGATACTCGTCTGTATCTTATTAATCATTGTCCGATACTCGTCCGTATCGTCGATTTGGTCACTCGTCTGTGTACCTTTGATGATTACCCGATGCTCGTCTGCATCGTTGACCTTTGACACTCATCCGTGTCCTTTCATCACTCGTCCGTGTTTGAACTTTAGCCAATACTCGTCCATATTGACTTTTGAGATACTCGTCTGTATCTTATTAATCATCATCCGATACTCGTCTGTATCGTCGACTTGGTCACTCGTCGTGTACCTTTGATGATTGTCTGATGCTCGTCTACATCGTTGACCTTTGAAACTCGTCCGTGTCCTTCCAGCACTGGTCCATGTTTGAACTTTAGCCAATACTCGCCCGTATTGATTTTTGAGATACTCGTCTGTATCTTATTAATCATCGTCCGATACTTTTCCGTATCGTCGACTTGGTCACTCGTCGTGTACCTTTGATGATTATTCGATGCTCGTCCGCATCGCTGACCTTTGACACTCGTCTGTGTCCTTTCAGCACTCGTCCGTGTTTTCTTTCAATACTCATCCGTATTGACCTTTGACACTCGTCTGTGTCCTTTGAACACATGTCCGTGTTTTCTTCCCGTACTCATCCATATGATCATTGATAATCGTCTGTATCCCTATTTTGATACACTTCGTATTAATCTATGCAGTTATTTGCTGAAACTTCCAGAAGGGTTTATATCCCTTTTCTTCTTCATTCAGCGTGCAAATTTTCTGGTTGTTTTGGTATTCAATCACAATTCACCTTGATTGTCTGAATAGCCGTTGCTTTCATTCTTCTCAATTTAACAGATGATTGAATAGGGGCAGCTGTAACACCCCAAAATTTGCCCTCTTGTTGTTGACTAGCTTATGTTTCATTGCATTGCATTTATATCTTATTTCATCTCATATCTCATACATGTTGCATGAGGGCATGTGATCAGGTGATTTCAGAGTTTTGATCATCCAAAGCAAGAGAATAAGAGCCAAGGGTCTTCAAACAAGCCTCAAATGTCTCTTACATCATATGTCATCTCAATTGATCTCACAAATCATTGGGAGATGGGAATTCTTCAAGAAGATTGAGCAGTTCATCATCTCCTAGCAAAAACAATCCAAATCAGGGTTTGTGATTCAAGCAGTCTCCTGATGAAATTTTGGTTTAAACTTGATCTCAATGTTTTCTACATGATGTCAAGTATCTAAGGATGGAAGATTGCCCATTGGGTCATTTCAGAAGAGGTACAATGGATCAGTTGCTTGAGAATCAAGAAATTTGGGGAAAAGTCAACTGTGCAAAGGAAAAAGTCAACTCTTAACTTTTTAAGGTCAAATTCATGAAATTCAAGTCACATATGTTCCTTGGACAATGTTTGATCAAGAAATGATGGAGGAATCATCAAAAATCAAGAAATGTACAAAGTTTCCATTTTTAGAAACTTAGGGTTTCCAAAAATGGCAAGTTTGGACCATTTTGCACTCTACTTCAAGGCATTATTTCTTCAAGATAAAAGCTTCAAACTTCAGGCCCAAGTTGAGCCAATCAAAGATCACATCTTAAGCTTCAAATCCATATAAAGAACTCTTCCATTGGATCAAAATTGAGGGAGTTATGATCAATCAAAGTTTGGTAAAATCAAGGCAAATCTCAAGTCATGGCAAGGCAAGTTCAGGCCTCCAGGACATAATTTCATCAAACACTTGGTGTGCCAAATGTCAAGCTAGTTTTCTCTATCAATTAAGCTTCAAATGAAAAACTTTCCAACATGAAAGTTGTTCATTTCCATGTTCTCTACAACTTTCATGTTTTGAGTTTTTTCATTTGAACAAGTTATAAGGGTCATATGAGGGTTCAAAGAGGGATGCTCACAACTGAAAATATGCTCAAGAATGCTTGCCTCATAGGCGCATTCTCTTACCCACCAAAGTCAGTTTTATGCCTTGATATTCTAAGCTATTTTCCATTACTTTCCAAGCCTCCATTCAATCTGATTCCAACATCAAACTTGTTCTACTTCATGTTCTTGATCCATAGCCACCAAAAACATGCATTTTCATGCACTACATGGAGAGAATTTCATCTGCAAACAACCATGTTTCCATCATTGTATTGACTGGTTTTTGGAAGCTTCATGCATTGTCTTTGTTCAGGTTCACAACAAACACTTCATATCAGTCTCATTACTTGATTTTGCTAGACCACCATCTTACACATACATGTATACATGCTGCTCCATACACCAAAGAGGAAATAAACAAACTTGTGTTGCAAATTTTGCTGCAAGATCAGAACCATCACCACCTCTCACTTCATCATCCTCATCATACCATCTCATAAGCTTCTCCACACTTGAACCAAAGCTCCACTCGTGCCATTAACAACCTCACTCAGTTAGTTAACTCACAACTCAGTTTAACCTGGGTTCTAACCATCAACCATCTTAGTTAGAAACTAACCACGCCTATATAAGTTTCAGTCTAGCATAATTGAAAAAGAACTTCATCATTTTATCACATTTCACAAAATCAACCTCTGAAAATTCTCTCTGAACTCTCTCTCTCTTGGCATGAGTTCTTCCTTATTTCATCATCATCATCAATAATGCATCATTGATCAAGAACAAGTTGAATCAAGATCATTCTCCTCAAGTGTAGCTTCACTACAATTGGAATTTCTCTCTATTCTCTTCAAGATCTCAAGTATTACAGCATTTATTTTGCTCCTTGGAAGCTCAAGAACAAGCCTACACCTCTGGTTTTCTTGTTGATTCAAGTTCTTCACAGTGCCAGGTTTGAAATTCCTCAACTGATCTTGCTTTGTTTTCTTGTGTTTAAGCTGTTTTTCATGTTGATTATAGCTTAATAGAAGCAATGTGAATGATCCGGCTAGTGATATGCACCTTAAGTGCTTAGATTCAAATTCTAAGGCAAAATGTTTGTGTTCGATTCTCTTTATACATGATTGATTTGTGAATTTCAATGTTAGATTTAGAATGTACATGAGTTCAGCTTTCTTTTGATGTATGGCTTGTGAATTTCTGGAAAGTTTGAAGGTTGCAGGTGGTGGTGCTTCGCCGGAGAAGATGACCAGAGGTCCTTCTCTGGCCGGTGAGGGGTTCAGTTAGGGTTTTAGGAACTTTAAAACGCAGTCGTTGATGTTATGTGATCCTAGGGCCAGAAATGTGCCAACACATTAATGAAACCTCCTCCCCCTCACGTGACTTTCTCTCTCTGAATATTTGACTTTGACTTCTTCCCTATGTGTGCGTGCATGTTTATTGTGGTGTGAATGTATTAAGATCCCTCTGATCTGATTACTTTGATGATTGATTTTGATTGACTTGATCTAATGGCTGTGAATGAGTCAACAGTTGACTAGAAGTGCACCATAATTCCATGCTCCACGCGTTGAAATTGGACTAGGCCTCAGATTGCTTTTCACACACCTCATTTTGGGCCCAAGTCATTTTTGAACTATCATTTTGCTTTCGCCACACCCCCTGGCTATTTTCTTTGCATTTTATTTTATTTTCTTTGTGCTTGTTTCATTTTATTCTTTTAAAAATACCAAAATGCATCTAAAAATTCCATGAAAATTCCTGAAGCATCTTTAGACATTTAACTAATTTTGTATCATTTTTATTCCTAATTTTGTGAATATTTGAGCATATTGTGTGAATTTCCTTTTATTTCTTTTTCAAAGTGATTCTTTCTTGACACATGAAATTCATCCATTTATTTTGCATAGTTCTAAAACCATTTTGCATCCAATCATTTTTCCATGTTTGAATAATATCTTGAAGTGTCTGAAAGTATTTTTCTCATATTTTTAAAGTCATTTTATCTTGGGTTTTGATGTTCATATTTGAGCTTTCTTTTGATGTGTTTCAATGAGACTTTGTAAGACCTTTTGATCATGTTTCCTTTTAAGTTTTGACATGAGTTTTGATGCATGTTTAGCCTCTGACTTAGGTTGGTTGAGCCCTATGTTCATATTTTTTTCTCATGTGATTTGGTAATTGGTTGGTACCTTACATTTGAAGCAACATTTGTGCACATTCTTCCACTTCCATCTAACATGATTTTGATGAGGCACTTGTGCCACCTTGTTATGCTTGCTTTGTGTGAGATTATAGGGTTTGTTTAGAGGATTATAGGTCCTTCTTGATTTATTTATAGGTCCTTTTGATTGGTGTTTACCTTTGATGTGTGTTTATGCATTTTAACTTGCATTTTTGACCTAATTCCACATCTCATTTCTTCTTGTGCTCTACATGATTTGTGTTTGCATTGTGTATGCCATTTCATTCATATCATTTGCATATCATAAATTGTATGCTACTTGTCTATATGCACTCATACTAATTTTATATGTCATGCATCTTTAACATGTAAATTTGTGCATCTAATTGAAACTTGTTTCTCTCCTTTTCATTTCTTCTTCATCTATTTTCTTCTACTTGAATCATTTCATCCATGATTTGTATGATTGATCATATGCATTATAAGACATTCATAAATGATGTATACTTCTGACCTTGACATTTCATTAAGCATAAATACATGTTCATTTTGCATTTTTATTCATCTTTCATCAATTACTTTCATGGTGCATTTCTTTGATGTTTAAGACATTGTTTGTGCAAAGTTTGCTTGTGCTTGGTACCTTAACCTTAGAGGACTTTCTTAGAGTATAAGTTCTGACCTAGAAGCTTTATCAACCTTTAGAACCTTTCTCTTTTAGTTCCTAATTTGTTTGATCTTTACTTGTTAGTCTTTCCTTATTTCTTTACTTGTAAATTGTTCTTGCTAACATTTTCAGGGGCTAATGGTAAGTCAAGTGTGGGGGTGTACCCACCTACAACCTATTCTTTTATCTCTTTTAAGCTTTCAATTTGTGATTGTGATAAGTATCTTATGCTTCTTTGATATTTCATCTCTTTCATCCCTTTGAGTTCTTAACTTAACTTCCATCTTTGAAGTAAGTTAGAATTCATTCTTCTTCTCTTTTCTTTTAGACTTAGGTTTCTAAACCACACTTAACCATTAGGAACATCCAAGCATGATAACTCTTAGGATTATTAGTCTCCCTTTAGACTCTTACCTTTCTTAACCTTTGAGTCCTCTTTCTTCTCATCTCAAAACAAAAGCAAAAAACACTTAATAAAGGATTAACGCGTATTGCACGTGAGCCTAGAGCAATGGGAAATGGAAGGAGGGGAGTTTCTCTCCGCCTTTCTAGAATGTTTAGCATACGTCCTGTTAGGACGACCATGCGATGCATTCGATCCTGTGCGATAGACTTGAATGCAATATGTGTTACTAACACAAAAATAATCAAAACACTTTTTTCTAAAATACAAAAACAAACAAATAATTCTCTTCTCATCTCTTCACTCCTTTCTAAAAGGATTCGTCACGTCCGTTCCACCGCAAACAGGTAACGCCTAAGTCTCCATACAACGAGCTGCAACACCTAACTGCTGGAATGCGCACTCTGACATTTCCACTAAAAAAACATAAACAAAGCAACCCTTGTTAAGCCGAACTATGTTTGCTCTGATTCTTCTTTCTCGTCTGATTGAAGATATGTAGGCACGAGGTATGATACCTCGACGAGCAACCTTTCCCCGTAGTCCGTCAAACTACGTTGACTCTGACTTTCCCATTGCACTAAGGGAATACGTAGGCCTAGGACAACGATAATGTCCTATCGAGTCACTTCTTTCCTTTTCCCCCTTCTCCTTTCTATCTCTTATTTCCAGTTCTCTAGTTAGCAGTTGATTTCCAGTTCCTTACACCCTTTGATCGAAACAACAAGCGTGGATCCCATCGGGTACGATGGACGCGTGGGGGTGCTAACACCTTCCCTTCGTGTAACCGACTCCCTTACCCTTTCTCTTTGGTTCGAGAGACCTCGTTCTTTCCTTTCTCCCGGGTTTGTGCAGCATTACCTTTTCCTTTCTTTTGGGATAAAAATGCTTGGTTGGCGAATCTCTTTCTTTCCTCCGCGCCACTTTTGCGTTTGTACCTGGATGAAAATCCCGGGAGCGACACCTACACCGATAACACAACGTGTTGATGGTGTTGATGTTCCTAAGCCCGAAGCACTATGGAATGAGGAAGATAATAATAAGTGGGCATACGATTGGAAAGCGAAAAACATTATCGTATCCACTCTTCGTGTTGATGAGTTTTATCACATTTCTTATTGTGTGGCCGCTAAGGACATGTGGGACACTTTACAAGTTGTCCATGAGGAAATTAATGAGGTCAAACAAGCCCAGATTAACACACTTAATCAAGAATTCAAACTCTTTCGCATGATGCATTGTGAAACCATTGCTCAAATGCAAAATCGGTTCTCACATCTTATTAATCGTTTAAACTTGTTGGGTAATCCTATTTCCAATGCTATTGCTACTAACAAGGTTTTGAGATGTTTTATTAGGAATTGGAAACCAAAGGTTACAACCATAAAGGAAGCCAACGGTCTTACAACACTTGATCTCACCACCTTGTTTGGAAAGTTAGAAGAACACGAGCAAGAACTAAATTGCTTGGATGAACATGAAAAGAAGCTTGAGAAAAAGAAGAAAAAGGAGAAGGAAGCCAATAAGGAGGAAGTAATGAAATTTAAAGCTTTTAGGACTTCAAATTTTAGATCCTCAAAGGAAGAGCACGATAATGATAGTGACTCGTGTGATGAAGAAAACTTGGATGATGAGCAAATGGGACTTTTTGTTAGGAGATACAATCGGTACATTCGAAAGAATGATGTCAAACACTCCGACAAAAATCTTGTGAGATTCAAACGACAATCTACATCCTCCAAAGATAAAGAAAACAAAAAGGACAAGGGAAAAGGTATATGCTATGAATGCAGAAAGCCTGGTCATTTTAGACCGGATTGTCCATCTCTTGTCAGTAAGAAAGGAAAAAGCCAACAAGACAATTCTAGTAAGCCTAGAAAGGCTTATGTTGCTTGGGATAGCAAAAGTGATGTCTCGAGCGAGAAAAGCTCAAGTGAGAGTGGTGAAGAAGCAAATTTTTGTTTCATGGCTAATCAACGACAAGACAAGAAAAAGAATGTATGTCATTTTAAATACACTAACGTTGACAAGTTATCTTTTATTGATTTGAAAAATGTTTTTGAAAATCTACAAAAGGAAGTTACTCATGCTTATAAGAAATTAGCTTCCAATGAAAAAGCTTTTACACACTTGGAAGCAAAGGTTGAAGAAATCGAAAAGAGATTTGAAGCATTAAAACGATCTATTGTATATGGTTAAAAATATAAAAATGGGGATGAGGAACCATGTCAGTTTGATTGTGAAACTTGTCAAATTTGGCAACAAGAAGTTAGTTCTCTTGAAACCAAAGTGAACAAGGCTTCACAACCATGTGATACTCTTGACATCCGTTCCTCAAAGGTTGAAAAGCCTCATAAAAATTACAATTTGATTAAGAAGGATTCAAATGGAAAAAGTAAAGCTCATCGTAGATTTATTTGTCACTATTGCTGCAAGAAAGGTCATACCATAGAAAATTGCAAATTTAGGTGCTTTCTTGTACCAAATGGCACTTTTCAATGGTTGCCCAAATGCAACATTTATTTCACTTACTCCCAAGGACCCAATGAGAATTGGGTACCTACCACTTTTGTTTGATTTTATGTAGGTTGAGTGTCTTGACTCTATGACAGGAAATTGGATTCTCGATAGTGGATGCTCAAGACACATGATGGGAGACATCTCTCGATTCTCTGACTTTGTGGCGAAGAAGAAATGGTATGTGTCTTACGGTGATAACAACAAAGGTTCCATACTTGGAAGAGGTAGTATAGGTAATCCCTCATCTATTACTATCTCAAATGTTATGTTAGTAGAAGGCCTTAAACATAGCCTTGTTAGCATTAGTCAATTATGTGACAATGGGTACAAGGTAACTTTTACCAAAGATTATTGTATAATTGCACATAATGAAAATAAGGATTGTATGTTTAATGGTGTGAGGGTAGACAATATCTATATGCTAGACTTAAGAAGTGTATCCTTGAATAATGCCAAGTGTCTTGTTACCGTGAGTGAAGATTCATGGTTATGGCAACGATGTTTGGCACAGTTAACATTGATCTACTTAATAAAATAGTCTCAAAAGATTTAGTAATTGGTCTACCAAAGATAAAGTTTTCAAAAGATCACCCATGTGATCCATGTCAAAAGAGGAAACAATCAAGGGTCTCTTTTAAATCTAAAAACATTATTTCAGCATCGAGACCCCTTGAGCTTCTTCACATGGATTTATTTAGCCCTTCACGAACCAAAAGCCTAGGTGGGAATTATTACGGTTTGGTAATTGTAGATGATTACCCAAGATTTTGTTGGACCTTTTTCTTACATAGCAAAGATGAAACGTTCTCGGCTTTCATACGTTTTGCGAAGTTATCCCAAAATAAATTGAACTCCAAAATAGTTTCCATCCGAAGTGATCATGGAGGAGAGTTTGAAAATCATCTCTTTGAAAATTATTGTGATAAACTTGGTATTGAACATAACATTTCTGCTCCCCGAACTCCACAACAAAATGGGATTATGGAGCGCAAAAATCGCGTTTTAGGGGTCAACCAAAATACTTTTGGGTCGATGATGTGAGCACATCATGTTATGTTTTGAATAGGATTCTTATTCGTCCTATTCTTGACAAAACCCTATATGAATTATTAAAAGGTAGAAAACAAAATTTGTCACACCTTCATGTATTCGGATGTAAGTGTTTTGTTATGAATAATGGAAAAGATAATTTGGGAAAATTTGACGCAAAAGCTGATGAAGGTATTTTTCTTGAATACTCACAATCAAGTAAAGTGTATAGAGTTTATAATAAGAGATTACTTAGTGTTGAGGAGTCCGTTCATGTTACCTTTGATGAGACTTGCTCAAATAGTGTTGGGAAAGGTATTTCTTTTCTTGATGTAGGTGCATCTACGAAAGACATGCTCAATGAAACCGAAAATGGGAATGATCAACCTAAAGCGATGGACATTGAGAAGGAGAAAGATGACAACCATGGAAAAGAAGATGATGAAAATCAACAAGAGAATGATGGTCTTCCATTGGAGCGGATAACCTCCAAGGATCATCCAATTGACAACATTGTTGGTGACATCACAAAAGGGGTAACAACGCGCTCTAAGATAAGTAATTTCTATTGTCACCATGCTTTTGTTTCACAAGGTTGAACCTAAATATGTTAAGGATGCCTTACTTGATGAGCATTGGCTTTTAGCAATGCAAGAAGAATTAAATCAATTTGAAAGAAATGATGTTTGGGACCTTGTCCCACATCCACAACATCATCAAGTCATTGGCACACGATGGGTTTTTAGGAATAAACTTGATGAGCATGGTGTGATAGCACAAAATAAATCCCGACTAGTAGCTCAAGGGTAAAACCAAGAGGAAGGGATTGACTACGGGGAGACTTATGCTCCCGTAGCCTGACTCGAGGCTATCCGGCTGCTACTCGCTTATGCTTGTACTAAGGACTTCAAATTATTTCAGATGAACGTAAAAAGTGCGTTCCTTAACGGTCACATAAAGGAAGAGGTATATGTCTCACAACCTCCCGGTTTTGAAAATTTTGAGTATCCTAATCATGTCTTTAAGCTAAAACGTGCATTGTATGGTCTTAAACAAGCCCCTCGGGCTTGGTATGACCATCTTAGCAAGTTCTTGCTTGAGCAAGGATATTCAAGAGGAAAGGTGGACACCACTCTCTTTATTAAACATCAAGGAAAACATATTTTACTTGTTCAAATATATGTTGATGATAACATTTTTGGATCAACTAACATGAATCTTGTCAAGCAGTTCTCAAAGCTTATGTAGGGAGAGTTTGAAATGAGTCTTATGGGGGAGCTAAACTATTTTCTTGGACTCCAAATTAAGAAACTCTCGAATGGGACATTCATCTGTCAAACCAAGAATTGTCTCGAGCTACTAAAAAGATTCGGAATGGACAGTGCAAAGGATATTGACACACCTATGGCAACAAACAGAAACCTGGATAGAGATGAAAAGGGTAAAGATGTTGATGTGAAAAAGTACCGAGGTATGATCAGATCACTTCTTTATCTTATGGCGTCTAGGCCCGATATCATGTTTAGCGTTTGCATGTGTGCTCGATATCAATCGGCTCCCAAGGAATCACACTTTAAAGCAGTTAAGCGCATTCTTAGAGACCTTATCGGTACCTCTAAGTTTGGGCTTTGGTATTCCAAGGGAAGCGATTGTAGCTTGGTTGGTTATTCTGATTCCGACTTTGCTGGTTGCAAGTTGGATAGGAAAAGCACTAGTGGAACTTGTCACATGTTTTCAAAATATTTGGTTAGTTGGCATAGTAAAAAGCAAATATCTGTAGCTTTGTCAACTGCCGAAGCGGAATATGTGGCCTCCGTTAGTTGTTGCGCCCAAATCTTGTGGCTTAAGCAACAATTGCTAGATTTTGACATCAAACTCTCACATATTTCTATCATGTGCGACAACACTAGTGCAATCAATCTAACCAAGAATCTGGTACTACATTCTCGCACTAAACATATCGAGATTCTTCATCACTTTCTTCACGATCATGTTGAAAAAGGGGACGTTGTTTTTGAACATGTTGATAGTAAAAATCAACTTGCTGATATTTTCACAAAACCTCTTACAACGGAATTGTTTTTCAATATTCGTGGAGAATTGGGGATCATCGATATCTCCAATGTTGCTTGATAATCTATCTTGTGGCTTGCACTTTATACTACTGCTCTAACGTTTCATTTTGAGCTTTTGACATCATGTGAGTGCATCCTTCACCCCATCAAGAGTGAGGTAGTGTTGATTCAATTTCTCCTTGAAAGTAAGACTTTTCTTTGAAAGCATGTTATTTATTAGTTAAAAATGCTTGATATTCTCTGAAATGATGAAGACCATGAATGGTCATTTCCAAAAATTTTGATTGATAACCATTCTGTGTTCTCAATGTATATACTTATAGTGACTTCATGTATTAACTCCTTCACATTTGTAAAAATTTGTTCTTAAGTGTATAAGTATGTGGCTTGTTTTTTGTTTATTGTATTTAAGCTTGCTAATTGTATAAAACGTTATGGTTGTTGCGTGTCTCGTGTTTTTGATAATGTTTTTCATCTTGGATTGAGTAGTGACATGTTCTTGTCGCTATGCTAGGCACATGCGTGTGCAGCATCACGAGTTCCTTTATGATATGTTTGATATCCATGACTCAATTGTAGCAACTTAATGAGTTTGATCTTGCATTGCCTTATTTACTTCCACTCTGTATTACTTGATGTGTAATGCTGGTTATTTATCAATTCTGCATCATTACATATATATGGGGATATGTGATCGTTTCTCTTCTATGCAAAATTGCCTCAGAATAATTTATTTGAATTTGTATTTGGAATATGATACTTCTCACGATTAGCTATCTTTCTTTTTGATTTTGTCAAAAGGGGAGAAGCATATGCGAGATGAAGTTGGGAAGCATACTGTCAGGGGGAGCTTTCAAGCCTTTCATTAACAACATAAACTACATCGCCGCAAGTTTTGCCATCATAAAAAAAGGTGAGTATGTGAGTGCAACTTCATCATGAGATGTTTTGCATGATGTCAAAACATTCCAACTACTTCACTGTTTGGTATTGGACTGTAACTCTGAGTTTGTGTGTGGCACCCTTGCATTAGAGGTCTTAGGAATCATCAAAAATCACTTCAAAATTGTACAAAATCATGAAAACCAGTTTCTGCACAAAAATACACTGCATGTGTCAGCAAATTCGCATTTCAGGTCGACACAGGTAACTCATTATTTAAGCCTGTAGGTTCTGTTTCATTATGGCCGACACATACCTTCTTCAGGTTGACACATATTGGAAATTTTATTAGTATGCTGGCATATACGTGTTTCAGGCCGACACATCTACTGTCTTAAATAAGGCTGTAGATTTTGTTTCTCTTTGGTCGACACATGTGTCATTTCAGGTCGGCACATGCTGTTATTTTTAACAGTATGTGCCGACACATCCATTGTTCAGGCCGACACATGCTGTTAAGTTGGTCAATTCTGTCAATTTTTTTTACTCCGAAAATTACCTCTTTACCACCAATCTTACAAAACTATAAATACATCATTCATGCTTCATTCCAAATTGGTGATACCATAAATTTAGCCTGCATTTGCTCATCATCTTCAACCTCCGTCCTATCTCTACACTCTGACAAATCACACATAATAATCTTTTATTGGGGTGCCAGCTAGGCGAAGGCCTAATAAGGTCCAATTAGGTTCTTGTGTAGCTGAGAAGATCGGGTTGAGATTTGTAGGGGTCTTTATCCGGAAAAACCACGGGTTTGTCCTCCAAGATCGATTGAAGCTTTGGGGGTTTTCGTGCAAGACGTTCAAGAGAGGATTACGACGTTGTGAAAGCCTTTAGAGATAAAGTACACAAAGGACCCTTTGGAGATAAAGAATGCAAAGGAAGTAGCGGAGAACAAAGAATCAAATTGAATTCTTGTGGAACAATCGGTGCAATTGATCGTGCGTGAAAGCTTTGGAGATAAAGAACACAAAAGAGTGGCAATATCGACAAGTCAATTGGTATCCATTGTTGTCTTGGTATTGCTCAAGATCAAAAGATGAAAAGGGGTTGAATCAACATCAGAACCAGTGTGTTTGTATGATTTCTCTGAACACTTTTCTTGTATATCGACTTTTTGCATAGTAAGAAAGTATCCTAATTCCACATTGGAAATTAGGTGCAGACGTATCCACACGCGAGGAGGAAAGTGGGGAACGGCGTGAACAAATCCTAGTGCCGATCTCTCTATTATCTCTTTACTCGTTTTACCTTTCCATTACACAATTTATCGAATAGCATTGATTAACCGATCGACTCGTAAGAATTTTCCATTGATTTTTCTGTTTTAAACTTGATTGTTGATTAGCTTATAATCAATTGTGATTATAGGTGGTTTTCATATCAACAACAATACAAAGGAAATTCTGAAAATTCGTTGGCACACCAAGTGTTTGATTAATTGCATTGTTCACTATTTTTGCTTATTATCATTGGAAATAGCATTACTAAGTTCATTAGTTTAAACGAGTAATAAAGTGATATTTAATTAAAGGTTAATTTCTATTAATGTGTTTGTCATTCCATATTTGGCTTTGCATATCTGAGTTCCAATAACTAGGTTCGTTTAGACGACTTTTATCAGTCCATACAAAAATCTTCCGCGCGCTCTCTTTATCAAACAATTTTAAAAACCCAAATTTTATTTGGTGATTTTGGCTTGGGTGCCTATTCACCCCCTATAGACAAGTCGTCGTCGTCTAGCAAAAGCTTCATAATCAACAAGCAACACTTGAAAAGCTACACAATCAACAAACTGAATGTGAAAAACTACATAATCAACCAACAAAACATAAAAAGCTTCATAATAATGAACAGAACATGAAAAGCTACATAATCAACTAGCAGAACATAAAAATCTACATAACGACCAAGCCGAACCTGAAAAGCTTCATATTCAACCAATAGAACATGAATCACTACATAATCAACTAACAGGCTATGAAAAACTACATTATCAACTAACTGAACCAGAAAAGCTTCATAATCAACCGACATAACATAAAAAACTTCATAATCAACCAACAGAACATTAAAAACTTCATAATCAACGAACAAAACATGAAAAGCTACATAATCAACGAACAGAAGGTGAAGAGCTACATTATCAATTAACAGAACATGAAAACTTCATAATCTATGAACAGAACATGAAAAGCTACATATTCAACGAATATATTATGCAAAGCTTCATAATCAATGAACAAAACATGAAAAGATATATAATCAACGAACACAACATCCAAAGCTTCATAATCAATGAACATAACATGAAAAGCTACATAATCAACAAACAGAACATGAAAAGCTGAATAATAAATTAATAGAACATGAAATGCTTTGTAATCAACAAAGAGAACATGAAAAGCTACAAAATCCTTGAACAGAACATGAAAAGCTTCATAATCAACGAACAGAACTTGAAAAGCTACATAATCAACTAACAGAACATGAAATACTGCATAATCTATAAACTGAACATGAAAAGGTTCATAATCAACCAACAAAACATGGAAAGCTATATAATCAACTAGAAGAACATGAAAAGCTACATAATAAACTAACAAAACATAAAAAGCTTCATAATCAAGCGACAGAATATGAAAGCTTTTAATCAACCAACAGAACATGAAAAAGTAATTAATATTTAACACAATATTTCAATTATTGAACATTATCAGCAAACAGAACATGAAAGGCTTCAAAATCAATGAACAGAACATGAAAAGCTACTTAATCAACGAAAGGGATATGAAAAAGTACATAATCAACCAAACCAACATGGAATGCTTCATAATCAACGAACGGAACATGAAAAACTTCACAATCAACAAACTGAACAAGAAAAGCTACATAATCACTGAACAGAACATTAAAAGCTACATAATCAACGAATATAACATGGAAAGCTTCCAAATAAGCGAATAGAACATGAAAAGGTACATAATCAATGAACATAACATGAAAAGTTACATAATCAACGAACAGAAAATGAAAAGCTACATAATCAATGAATAAAGCAAGAAAAGCTACATAATCAACGAATAGAACTTGAAAAGCTACATAATCAACGAACAAAACATGAAAAGCTTCATAATCAACGAGCAGAACATAAGAAGCTACATAATAAACGAAGAGAACATGAAAAACTACATAATTCATAAACATAACATGAAAAGGTTTATAATCAACCAAAAAAACATGAAAGCTACATACTCAACTAGCAGAACATTAAAAGCTACATAATCAACTAACAAAACACAAAAAGATTCATAATCAAGCGGCATAACATGAAAAGCTTCATAATCAACCAACAAAACCTGAAAATCTTTATAATATTGTACACAATATTTCAATTATTGAAAATTATCAACAAACAGAACATGAAAATGTTCAAAATCAATGAACAGAACATGAAAAGCTTTACAATCAACGAACAAAAAATGAAAAGCTTCATAATCAACGAACCGAACATGAAAAGTTACATAATCAACTAACAAAACATAAAAGCTACATAATCAACGAATAGAATGTGAAACGCTTCATAATAAGCGAACAGAACATGAAAAGTTACACAATCAACAAACAAAACATGAAAAGTTACACAATCAACGAACATAAAATGAAAAGCTACATAATCAAGGAATAAAACAAGAAAAGCCACATAATCAATGAGTAGAACATGAAAAGCTTCATAATTAATGAACAAAACATGAAAAGCTTCATAATCAACTAATAGAGAATGAAAAGCTACATAATCAACTAACAGAACATGAAAAGCTACATAATAAACTAACAGAACATGAAAAGTTTCATAATCAACCAAACAAAACATGAAAAGTTACATAATCAACTAATAGAACACGAAAAGCTACGTAATCAACTAATAGAACATGAAAAACTACATAATAAACGAACAGAACATGAAAAGCCACATAATTAACGAATAGACAATGAAAAGCTTCATAATCAATGAACATAACATGAAAAGCTACATAATCAATAAACAGAACATGAAACACTACAAATTCAACGAACAGAACATGGAACGCCTCATAATTAACGAAAAAACATGAAAAACTACATAATCAACGAACAGAACATAAAAAAGCTCCATAATCAACTAATAGAATATGAAAAACTTCATAATCAACTATTAAAACATGAAAAGCTTCATAATCAATTGACAGAACATGAAAAACTTCATAATCAACCAACAGAACATGAAAAGCTTCTATTTGATTGAAATAGTTTGATTTTAAAAAAATACCCTCAATCTAATATCAATTTTTTAGATAACTTTTAAGAATGCAACACAACATAAGTATCAGTTATAATGCAACAAAGGAATTTTCAAGTGAATTTTTTTGTACCCTTAGATCTTAAATTATATTTAAGTTATTTTCATAATTTGTAGGATTTAATAAAAAAATTGTACACCATCAAAATGTGTTAATAAGACTTCTCTTAAACAAGTTAAGATAAAAATAGTGAAATAATGTAGCTATTGTAGTATTTATTGATTTTTTTTCTTTACAAAAAATGTTTAATCGGAATAGAAAAAGTTATTTTTTCTACTTATATTATACCATTATATACCATGATTTTGTATACCATTTAAAAAAAATTGTTTTGTAATGGTGTTTTATCCACGTGCAAATATTTGTTAGGAAAGTACCAAGGAAAAGTCAATTTTTTTTTTAATTTTAAAATCTTATTCTAATATAATAACAATCGTTTAAACTTAAAAATTAGAATCACAACATAGATTTTTATTTTATTTTGTTTAGTAAATTTGTAATTTTAATCACAAAAAATTCGTTACATCAGCGGACCCCATGAACATGTACGCATTGCATTGTGACGCTCTTTTTTGTTGAACGAAATCAAAATATTCATCGTATTGGTGTTGTATTGTTTTGATATTATTTTGCATTGAACAATAAAAGCCTTAGTTTTGCTTGCTACCACAAAAAATGTAAGCAGCTTAAAACTAGAGAGGCAAGAAAAACCAACCTCTCAACCAGTTGCTGAACATTTTTGTTATATTCTTTCGCTGCCAAACATGGGTTCACAACAAAATAAAAAGTTGGTTCCAATGGCTAGGAGTGAATTAGGGTCAAATGAAACTAGACTGAGTTTACAGACCAATCACTTTAATGTGAATTTTATCAACACTGATGACATTAATAAGTTTGTTACTTAGTATAGTTTATGTGTATAATTTATGTTATTAACATAATAACATAATTTTCTTGTACTAACACCTTGCCCATTATGTCGTCAATGTGTAATCAAAATATACTAAATATTTTTTTATTGGTATTAACATTTCTTATGCGTATTAATATTTATGATCATGTACGTGTGTTAATATTTATGTAGGTTGCTATTTCTTATCTTGTTCAGAGGGTGAACAAACTTGTTAAGGGGACAAATACTGGTAGAAAATTAATGAACAAACTTTACCGAACTCATGGTTCTTAGCTGAATTTTAAAGACTTAGATTATGATGGTTTAAAAGCTTTGTTCACTCTTGGATCTCTATCTCAAAAGAACAAGCTTATGTTTGATGTAGTTCTCAAAGATGTAACATTAAACAGGTTGGAATATGTGAATGTTGGTTTTTGAATTTGTATTTTTCTTGGTTATTTTTGTTTATGATACTTAAGTTTTTCATTATATAGGAAAAATGGTAATCGAATATCTAAGACATATAAAGTTATAATCAAATTTGTCTCCAGATTTTTTCTACACTGCTAATACCGAGAATTCTAGAGAAGCAATCATGGGACTTGATATTTTTCTGAGGCAACATGCTGTTAAACTGTGCGTTATTTTTTAACTTTATATACTCTTTGATTACTCAGTAACTTTATTTGTTATTTTAACATCTATTGGAGAGGCGGTTTCCGTGTAGGCTAAAATTTCTTCCCCAATGATCCTAAACTTGTGAGAGATGCACTATCATGTGCCTCAAGGCAACATTCGAGCTTTAGAAAAACACAAAGCGCATTTTACTTGAATATAGATATGGGTGTGGAAAAGATGGCCCATAAACATATACACCCCTAATTATATGTTTGTTATTTATGCTTGATTTCTTACTATATTATATCTGTTAATATGTGTCAACAACAGTTGTCTTACCTGGGACTGTTCTCAATTTCTTGGCCTTTAATCAAAATACTACTACTAGTCCCCTCAGTATTGACTGACAAAGGGTACCTAAGTGATATAAAGACTTCTTACTTTACTTTGTTTATTTGTCCTTCAACCGTTTGTTGTTATTTTTATATCAAGACCTGATCCTTTGTCTATATTATTAAATAAGCCAAAAGAACTCTTAAAAAATTGAGAATAAAAAACAACCATTCAAAGAGAGAGTATAGGATTACTGGGCTGAGTGATATGTCATGTGAAGAGAAAATGTAAAATTTTCTATATAACAATATATATTACTTTTGATGCTATAGTATCCATTTATTAAATACTTGTGAGGATAAAAAATAACACAACACAATCCTTCTCCTTAATAAGGAATTTTGTTTTCTATTTTTTTACTTTACTTGCTGGTTGTTTTTTTATTAATGGAAATGTGTGTTTTGTAGGTTTACTCTGAAGAAGAGAGAGGATGAGGCTGAAGAAAACTATCATAAGGAGATAAGTGTTTTTAACTATTTCACAAAGAGAAAGGGGATTGTAGTGATATATTCTAGCCCAAAATACCAATTTATCTACCAATTAATGTAAATTATTTGTTTTATATTTTGTTTTGTATTAACCTCTTAGTTAAAGAACCCGACTCTATTAATTCCTCTGAAGCTAAGTAACTAACCATGAGATGAGATTGTTTCGACTGAACATATTCTTATTTGTCACTCTAGATATTTGAGAAACTTATGTGTCTCTTGGTATATAATCAATTAATTTGAAACTTTAATTTCACTTTTTTCCTCTCCTGAAACTCTGACTAACATATGTCTTTTTTTAGCTTTGCATATTGTTTTCTCTAAAACGGTACACCAAACCTCTTCCGCATTACCAACAGACATCTTTTGTTAGGCATTCGAGACTCCAACCTCAACAACAAAGGGTTGTTTTGTCATATATATATATATATATATATATATATATATATATATATATATATATATATATATATATATATATATATTGTTGGTCACGTAAATGTCACTTAAATGTGTATTATTTGTTTTTTTTTTACAGACGTTGGGATGCACTAACTACAATTCTGAACCTATGCTAATTAAGCATGGCATTTCAATAAGTTGTATATTCACAGAAAAGAATGGGAGAGGTTTGGAGAAACCACAGGTATCAATATTTATCCTTGCTTGAAGAATCACAATTAAAACTATTTTCAAGAAGTTAATTTCATTTATAGAATTTACCACTTCGTGTGAGAGAGATACATGATAAAACACTAGAAAAAATTCGAATTTTATAACCTGAATGAGGAGATACTTGTCAAATTTACTAGGTTGTTGATGCAACTCAATCTTCCAAATGTTCTTATCCGAAAGTTCATGTTTGAACTTCTTATCTTTATGACACAAAGAGAATCACCACTTACTCATTTCAATCCCAAAAACTACACAAACATCCACATTTCTCCCTAAAACGGAGAGTATTTTCTTTGAGATCGGACAACCAAAATTCAGTTTCACATGATTCAAGCAGTCTTCAGATGCACTTGACTTTGGAGCTCTCGTACAGAAAATCTGACAAACTTTTGCTAGATAAAAAATTTAACAAATTATCCCAAAATAATATGAAATTCAAGAAAATAAACACGTAACCACCAATTTAGGAACGTGAAAAAGAAAGGGAAAAAACAAAGAATAAAGAAACTTGACTCAAAATATGAAAAACTTAATAATCAACAAACAAAACATGAAAAGTTTCACAATCAACGAACAAAATATGAAAGCTTCATAATCAACTAACAGAACATTAAAAGTTTCATAATCAATGACTAGAACAGGAAAAGATACATAATCAGCTAACATAACATGAAAAGTTTCATAGTCAACGAACAAAACATGAAAAGCTACATAACCAAATAACAGAACATGAAAAGCTTCACAATAAACGAACAAAACATAAAAAAAATTACATAATCAATGAACAAAACATAAAAAGCTTCATAATCAACGAACAAAACATGAAAAGCGACATAATAGACTAATGGACATGAAAAGCTACATAATATAGGAACAAAGCAAGAAAAGCTTCATAATCAACAAACAACACTTGAAAAGCTACATAATCAACAAACTGAATGTGAAAAAATACATAATCAACCAACAGAACATAAAAGCTTCATAATAACGAACAGAACATGAAAAGCTACATAATCAACTAACAGGACATGAAAAGCTACATAACGAACAATCCGAACATGAAAAGCTTCATATTCAACCAATAGAACATGAAACACTACATAATCAACTAACAGAACATGAAAAGCTACATTATCAACTAACTGAACATGAAAAGCTTCATAATCAACCGACATAACATGAAAAACTTCATAATCAGCCAACATAACATTAAAAACTTCATAATCAATGAACAAAACATGAAAAGCTACATAATCAACGAACAAAAGATGAAGAGCTACATTATTAATTAACAAAACATGGAAGACTTCATAATCTATGAACAGAACATGAAAAGGTACATATTCAGCGAATATATTATGGAAAGCTTCATAATCAATGACCAAAACATGAAAAACTATATAATTAACGAACAAAACATCCAAAGCTTCATAATCAACGAACATAACATGAAAAACTACATAATTAAAAAACTGAACATAAATAGCTAAATAATCAACGAATAGAACATGAAATGCTTCATAATTAATGAAGAGAGCATGAAAAGCTACAGAATCCTTGAACAGAACATGAAAAGCTTCATAATTAACGAACAGAAAATGAAAAGCTACATAATAAACTAATAGAACATGAAATACTACACAATCTATAAACTGGACATGAAAAGGTTCATAATCAACCAACAAAACATGAAAAGCTATATAATCAACTAGCAGAACATTAAAAGCTACATAATAAACTAACAAAACATAAAAAGCTTCATAAATCAAGCAACAGAACATGAAAAGCTTGTAATCAACCAACAGAACATGAAAAAGTATTTAATATTTAACACAATATTTCAATTATTAAACATTTTCAACAAAAAGAACATGAAAAGCTACAAAATAAATGAATAGAACATAAAAAGCTACATAATCAACGACCGGGATATGAAAAAGTACATAATCAACAAACCCAACATGGAATGCTTCATAATCAACGAATGGAACATGAAAAACTTCATAATCAACGAAACAAACATGAAAAGCTACATAATTATCATACCCCAAATTTGTCTTATTTGTGTATAACCTTCATTTGTACCTCTATCCACTGACAATTATTCAAAAAATCCAAAAAAAATAGGTTGTTGCTTTCATTTCTTCTTATTCAAGTTACGCACGTCGTCGTTTTGCTCTTTGTTTTGCTTCTGGAAACGATTTCGAAAATGACTTTTTTGCTGATAATGTTGTTTCTGGTCTTCAAGAAATGTTGCTTTGTGATGAATGAAGTGGCTTTTTTGCCTTTAAATTTGGTCTTCCCTTTTGGCTTGTTGGTACGGTGATGATGAGGATTCAATCCTCTAAGCATGTTTTGTTTTCTCAAATATCCACGGTGCCTTTTTTTTAAATGAAAGATAATGGTCCTTAATGGACCGTGTTTCTTTAAAAGAGATGATTGGTTTTATCCAACCCATATGATTCTCTTTTTTTTTTTTGGATTCATCATGGTATTTTTTGGCGTGGATGATTGGGCTTTGTAAGCCCTTGGTGTGTTGAATACACCACCTGATCCCATGTCTTACCACCCTTCCATCTTTCTGCCACCCGTGTTATTTTTGTTGGGAGTGGATGAATGGGTTCAAAGCCCACGATGATTCCACACCCATATTCACACCCATATACACCCTCATTTCATTTTTCTTTTCTTTCAATTTTTTCTTTTTCCATTTTTTTATTATTTTTCTATTTCACTTAGAATTTTGACTTGATTAATAATGTGATATTCTTTCTTGGTTTTATTTCTTTATTTCAATTCCCTGATTTACTTTTAATTCCTTTTTTGCTTTTCATTTCAATTTTATTTCGATCTTTCGATCGATGAAGCCTTTCTATTCTCGAAGGCTGGTTGACCGAGGTTGTTAACCTTCATTATTTCAAATCTGTAGAAAATGATCATTGAGATCATTTTCTATACTTTGGGACTGTGATAGGTTACCTTCGATTAATCGACGAAAGTTTTTGATTAAGACGAGATCATCCGCTTTTCTTTTCGTGTGGCACGATTCCCTTAGAGAATGATCCTCAATATCATTTCTCCATTGTGTTTTAGCACAAATACCATAGCTTGCGCGACCTCCTATAGCATGATCTTCATCATAAATCGTGCTACGATGGTTTAGCGCTATAGTCGATCTGATTCATCCGATACAATAACAATTAACAATTAATCATTAACCACTAACTTTAATTTTTGTCAATATACTCTTGCTTTATTTTTCCGTCGATTCATATTATCTTGATCATAGTATTCATCTGTTCATATCATTCATCATCATATCTTGTTCATATTTTGTTCATATTATTCGAAAACACACTAACAATATTGAAACCCTAAAATGATTTAATTGGTGGACTGTTGATTACTTTTCCAAGCAACAAAACTTAGACTTTGTACAGAAACCCTAGCATGGAGATTTTTGTCCGATCTTGTTCGTGGCTTAGTTTAGGACACCTTGCACACACACGGCTTCCTCTTGGACTACGTTACAATGAACCCATTTATTTCGTGCAATCCCGTGTCACTTACATGTACCCCACTCCCATTCCGATGTACACATTATACTCGCTTTTTGATTGTGGTTTGTTTACTAGGAGCATCCCTGGGGACTAGCATAGACTAAACCATTTCCAAACTAATTCTCGATTCGTCGTCGAGCCCATTTTCAAAACACCCTTGTAAGTCGATTGCTCATTAGCATTCGCCATTAACCAATCGCACACACTTGCACATTTCATCGTGGTTTCGTTACTAGGAGCACCCCTAGGGACTAGGATCAATTCTCACCCCTTTTTGCAAACCCTCGATTCGTCGTCGAGCCATTTTCAAAACAAATCGCTTAAGCCGAGTGCCTTTTGCCTTGTAATCAACCTCTTCGCATACAATCAAACCCTTGATCCAACATCAAGAAGATTTTCACAATCAAACTTCAAAACAATTAACAACTATCGAAACTCTTTTCACGGTGAAAATGAGGGGGATTGAGCCTTTGATCTCTCTTCAGTTGTTTGGGTGCGAGTTTTCTTACTCGTGTGTGAGCAATTGACGCCTCTAAAACACTTCTAAAACTCGATAACCTTTCAACATTTTTTCTCAAACCCTTAGATGAAAAAGGGAGAGAGTAAATCCTTTAACTCACTCTTCCGATAACTTGGGCCCGAGGAGCCTTTCTTAAGCTTTGAGTAATCGTCATCCAAACCAAACTTCATCACAAATTCAACACCCCTTTCTTTTCGTGGTCGTATCCACGAACTACGGACGCTCTGATTCTTCATTCATTCGAATGTAAGATACGTAGGAGTAAGATTGTGATGATCTTGGCAAGCACACTTTTTTACTTTTCCACCATTTGCGAGCACACTTCTATCTTTTTTCTGTCATTCGCCGTAATCGAATTACGATCGCTCTGATTCCTCATTCTCGTCCGAATGAGCATACATAGGCACAAGGGCCACAATCCTTGGCGAGCACCATATCCTAAAACACCCCATTTTCCCCTTAGCACCTTTTCCTTTTATCATATCATTTTGCATTTTATCATTGAGAAGAAAATAAATAAGCTTAGCTAACGTTCATCACAAATCGAATTAAGAGGTTCTCGTTGAGTACAACGGACGTGAGGGGGTGCTCGTACCTTCCTCTCACGTAACCGACTCCCTAACCCAGAATGTGGTTGTGACGACCATGTTCTTATATCTCTTTAAAGGTTTTCTCGATATTTTCCTTTCCCTCTTTTGGGATAAATAAATTTCGGTGGAGACTTTGTCGAACCACAATTTCTTCCGCGCCTTTTGCGCGAGGGTTGTATTTTCTATTAGTGTATTTTTGAGGTGCGACAACGGGCGACTCTGCTGGGGACATTTTCTCCATGCAAGAGAGAGTCAAGTCTATCTTAGTTTGAATTGTGAGCTCGTTAGCTTCGCTTATCTGTTTTCTTCTCGTTTATTCGTTTATTTATTTGCTTTCCCATTCCTTATTTGTGTTACCTTTTGTGACATTGTTGGGCTACTCTACTTATGGGTACTTTGTGAGATGGCTCTACACCCGATTTCGAGAAAAACCCTAGGATTAGGATAGTGGTTGTGTAGTGGAGACTTGTGTGGTATCTTCCGCGTGAGGCCAAAGCGAAAACCCCGCTTGGAGTAGATTCCCTTGGAGATGTTATTGTTGTGGTGAGTCTTTTCCATGGCAATAATGTTTTTCGAGCCTGAATCATTGATCCTAAGGACCATTAACCCGTTTTATCCATGGTGGTTGGTAGTGTTAACTTCTTTTGGGTTAATATGAATACCCCAATTAGATGAGATCCCTTGAACGTATTACTTCCTGACAGTAATATTTTCAACCTTGATCTATGACTCTGAGAACCTTTCTTAGAACCCGTGTGTCGATGGTTGTGTAGTGGATGCCTCCGAGGAGTCTTTCTCGTGGGGAAGATACGAAGACCTCACCTAGAGAAGATTATTTCGAGGATATTATAGTCGGATGAGGCTTTGTCATGGATATAATGTCTTTGAAATATATCCATGATTCTAGGAACCTACCCATCTTAGAACCTACCAGTGGGGTTTCTTTTGATCAGAGACTTTGGTTGTTGACCCGTCCCTCCAGCCAACCTCAGAATTGATTGAACCCACGATCCTGGATTTTTCATCCTGCATTGCATCCATGTCATGTCATTGCATTGCATTGCAATGCATAAGTTATGCATCTTGCATTTCATTTCAACATCAGAAACTCTTTTCGCCTTCCTTCATCTCTAGTAAATCAAGTTGATTTCTCGACACCGGTATGCAAATCGAGCCAATACTAGACACATGATGGATCAGATTCAACAAGAGCAAGCCACCTTCAAAGAGGAGTTAGACTCTATCAAAAGCAAGATTGACCAGATTCTCGAAGCCATCGTCATGGCCAGAAAGGAAGAAGAACTGCGAGAGGCCACTGCCGCCAACAATAACATTCCTATGCAAGGATCTACCTCAAGGCTCTCTCTTCTTGTTCTCAATCCTATCACTTATAGGATACCAATGAATTTCACTCCTTCTGCTGAAGGAGCTATTTCTCAGCCACTTCCAACATCTGGAGTTACTGTTGGAGCTATCCCACAAGCCCAACCTGCTGTCACTAAGATTCCTATTCCTTATACTAAAGGAAATATGCCAGATGAGTATGATGAGGTTTAGAACTATCATGCCGCTATCCCAATTGTCAATCCTGCTGCTGCTCAAGACTTTGAAGCCATCAAAATGTGTCGTGATCTAGCTGAAAAACTCTAAGTCATCAGATGTCGTCATTCCTCTCAAGTTCAAGGTAACAGAATTCTCGAAGTACAAGGGTCTCCGTTGTCCCAACATCCACCTGAAGATGTACTGTCGCAAGATGGCTGATTATGCCAGAGACGAAAGACTGATGATCCATTGCTTCCAAGATAGCTTGTCTGGAGCATCACTCGAGTGGTATATGTAGATAGAGCGTAGCAGTGTGTGCACTTGGTCTGAGTTAATTGATGCTTTTGTCAAGCAATACAAATACAACACTAACCTTGCTCCAAACCATACTCAAGCTAGTGCCAGCATCAAATCAATTCAAGAAAGTCAAGTTCAGTTTCCCCGAAGAAGGCAGTCATCATGCCATCCCATCATTTACATTCTCGTATTTGGTTTTATTAATGTAGTGATTATGCATGTTTTGAATCAGTTATGTCGTATTCACTCATTTTGTTTCCATTTACTGCAAATCACAGACACATGTATCCACTTCACTCTCTTTATAATACTTTTGTTTAGCAATGATTGGAGGGAGGATGATGAAAACGAAATACCCATAATTGCAAACCGTATGCTTTCAGATAAAATCCTATCGATGATGTACAAGCATTTTTTCAATTCCCAGACACTGGAGAGACAAGGAGTTAATCCCTAGTAAACCACTTCGAGCCAAGAAGTAGCAGTTTCCTTCGGATCTATAAACCCTTACACTCAACCTGGGGCAGGGTAGTGTTCAGTTAACCAGATTACACACTCAATTCACATAGCAAAATTCAAAAGACATGACGGTTGTTCATCTATAACCCATGACTTGACAGTCACAATACTCCAACAAAATCGAGATAATCAAAAAGACAAAAGCCTGCTAAGTCAAACACCTCAAAAGGAGACTTAGGCAAAAATCAAGGCAATCCCGATGGACTCAAAAAGCGAAATCAGTCCATGCAAAAGATAGGGATCAAAAACAAAATCAAAAGAGGTCCTCAAACCCTCATAAAAAAACAAAATAAGATTCAGTGGGCACCAAATCAAAACCAGAAGGTCACTAACATCCATCAGAAACAAAATAAGGTGACTGCCATGTCGAGCATACCCTGAATCATTCATCACTTACACCTTCAACCCTTTTGGAAGACAAACATGTGCAGAATTAGCTGAGCGTAGGACTAGAGTTCATTACGAAGAAAGGGTGGGTACAAACCAAGGCATAATATACTTTGTTTCATAAACTATGAACCAGACCACGTTACAAACCTCAAAAGACCTAATTGCGGCGAGGTTTATTCTAAAAGCATACTATTGCAAGGTTGCGTAAACTAACTCCCCACATATTTTCTAATCTTCAGCATTGGTGTCATTCTCCTTGCTATATCTTTCGCACTAGCAAAATCAGCACAACGTCTGGACTAGCGGTCCATTCATCTCACACTATCACAACACATCAATAAACGAATCTTTTTCAAAACTTGCATGAGCATTGAATTAAGATTACCATATGTGAATGTGTAATTTTAACTGCAAATCAGTGTTAGACATCAAAGCAATTCCAACAAGGGGAAATCAAAGAGGAACTTGAACTTCCAGTGGTGCCGACCCGAATCAAGACTCCTTCAAACCCACAATCTGGGGCAATCATTCAATAGCTCAATCAGGGGCAAGCCATCTCAAAGCACAGCAAAACTCAGCTTTCCAAGATCAAGTCACTTTAGAACTGGTTAAGCAGGAGCAGACCATTACCATGTTTAGACTGGGGCAAGACCTCTTGCAGAAAGCAGATCATCTATGTACCTTCTAGTTTGTCAAGAAGACCTTGCCAGACAGTAGCAATCGTCAAGTTCAGAGCAAGAGCACAGTCTTCATGAGTTGATCACATCGCTACGCACAAATTCAGGCTATCCTGATCATAAATCACATAGTTGTGGCTCTCTAAGAACGAACTCACAACTTATCATCAAATTATCAAACTCGAGAGCATCATCTTCTGTTTCAATCATGGTGTCTTCAACAAACTGAGTGTCGAGGAAATCGAACCCTCCCACCACCCAAAGTCCAATCTGCATTGGCAACTACCGAAAGTCCACCATGCTTGGCACCTTCAAAACATATCCAATCACCTGTCTGCAATCATATGCATCATACGCATCATATGTGTAACACCTTTTTTCTATCCAACAAACATCATGAATAAAATGACAAATAATCAGAGTAAAGTCCCAAAAAGGGCATCACATATCGTCACAAAACATTATAATAACCACCTGTCCCGTAACACAGGTTTTTCCATCACTATATAGTTAAACACCACGCAGCAGAAATCAAAATTTAAAGAACACTTTTATAATTAAAAACTTCTCAAATAAAACTCATGAAAAACATCATGTCCACAAAACAAAAGAACGTAATCGTTCGACTCAAACGTCACGACCCGATGTTACATATCAGAGCAAGACCCTCTAATCAACGGAGAAATCAAATACTTCAAAAATAAATCTTTATGTGCCGAGAAAGCTAAGCCTGATCACCTGCACGTTACCCACGTGGAGGCAACCTTCAAACAGGCAGGGTGAGTACTCACGAAATCAATATAAGTAAAAGATAAAGCACAAGCAACAACATCATCAAGTCATTCACACGTCAGAATACATCAAAATCACATCAATATAATGCAATGCCACACAATATGCAATGCAACCTCATAGACTCATGCATGTGGTACCAAGTCATCATAATTGATGGACACTGGGCCATCACCCTCCAAAGATCCCCACCAATAGGATTGATTCCACACAAAAATCGAAGCACGTCATAAAACGCGACAATCCACACAATGGGATTAAAGCCACCAAATGGACCGAAGTCCTAACTATGCTATGAATGCATGATGCAGATCGTCATAATAAACATCATCATAAAATCGTCATAATTGCATCATCATTCATGAATCATCATCGAACAAGCATCATTATATAACAACAAGCCGCACTCATCAAAATTCATCATAAGACCTCACAATTCCTCATATTTTATTCATCACATAAAATCCTCCATTTTATCCCGTTCATCATCATTACTAGTTTACTAGTGTCTTTTTATCTCATCACAGCCCTATGTCTCAAAGAAACCACGTCGCAAGCGAAATCGGGACAGAAATCGGAAAAATGGGAAATCTGCCCACATCACTGCCCATACGCGTAATGCCCCTCCTGTTACGCGTACGACTCAATTTTCATGCCACCCCTTACGCGTACCATACGCGTATCACCAGAGAGGGTTTTCCTCTCCATTCTCCTTCAGATTCCTCCTTACGTGTAATGGATAACCCATACGCGTAAGGCACTACCCATACGCGTACTCACCTTCCCTTACGCGTATGCCCCATTTTCCTTCAGTCCCCATACGCGTAACACCCCTCTTACGCGTATTGACCACAACCCCATACGCGTATGCTACGCGTATCAGCATAGGGTCGTGCCAGCCCTTGGGGACGGGTGCGTACGATACGCGTATCACCCTGGGAAGCCCCCTCATTACGCGTAATACTCCCCCTTACGCGTATCACCAAAAACTACTCCAAAATCAGATCTCGCATCTGAACGCAACTTCCTCATTCCAGCACCTTCGATCTACTAAAATCAGACCCAAACTGGCTTCGATTCATCTCAGATCTATGTTTTTCATCCTACTTCTTTGCCTACATCAATTTCTCCTGATTATTAAGTCTGAACTGGTTAATATCAAGTTCTATTCTTAGATCTGGTTACCCACAAGTTCATCACAGCATCAACAATCATTCACACAGATTCAACATCAATTATAGCAGCACATATCAGATTCGCAACAGAGTTCATACACATACAGAGTTACGAAAATCATCACAGATTTGTCACAGATTTCAACACAAATTCATCAGAAACGAAAACACACAATTACCTCTACCTTAAACCCATATCAAACATATTAACCCGGATTACCCCCCATACCTCGAATTTCCAGCAGAGAATTCTTCGTTTTCCGGGGTTCTACGGTTGATTCCTCGTTCTAGCCTCCTTTCCTCAGCTCTCTAATCACTTCTTAGGGTTGCACAAAACTAATTCTCATAATCCTTATTTTTCTTTTGTCAAACCTATGTTTTGGGGCTTAATTACGATTTACCGTATTATCCTCCACTAATCCCCTCAATATTACCATCTTACCCTTAATGGTTTCTAATTGTTTTGATTAACAATATTAATACTAATTTAAATAATATCCTAATTACTCAAATTATTCTATTATTATATTATTAATAAAATAATCTAATTTAATCACTGCGTCTAAGAGGTCTCAATGTTCCCTTAATCCAAGGCTACCCCACAAAATCATCAAAAAGCACCAAAACACCGCATAATCATAATAATTCAATAAATAAATATTATAATTATTTGGGGCGTTACAACTCTCCCCCACTTAAAGGATTTTCGCCCTCGAAAATTACCTGAAGGGAACAGAGTCGGATACGACTCCTTCATCTAATCTTCACTCTCCCAAGTTAAACTTTCGCCAGCTGGTCCACCCCACAACACCTTCACTAAAGCTATGTCTTTAACCCGCAGTTGCTTCATCTCACGACCATCGATCCGCACAGGTAATGCTTCCACAGTCAAATTATCCCTCACTTGTACATCATCCATCTGAATCACCTGCGACGGATCTGGAATATACTTCCTCGACTGAGACACATGGAACACGTCGTGCAAATTCGCTGGCGTCGGCGGTAAAGCAATCCAATAGGCTACCTCTCCTATCCTCTGTAAGATTTGGTAAGGACCAACAAAATATGGAGTGAGCTTCCTGGACTTCAAAGCTCGACCCACACCA